>CAJNDT010004068.1:0-365000 GCA_905221615.1 Symbiodinium sp. CCMP2592
GTGCAATCCGTTGATAGCTCCACGGAAGATGACAAAGGTCAATCTTCTGCGCTTTCCATTGCAAAGGCAGTTCCCAAGGTGAAAGCAAAGAGTCTACCAAGAGCATCTACGCCTTCGCGTCCGACATCCACAGGTTCGAGGACGGGCAAGGCTTCAGAACGACGGGCCTAAGCGTCTGGTTTTCAGGCACCTCGGACTACGTCCAGGGCCAAGGACAAAGGAGTCAAGACCTTGGAAAAGAAGTCAAGACCATCATCTTCGAGAAGCTCTTCAGCACGATCGAGGACTTCGGCTACTCGTGGGCGTGACAAGTCCATGACTTGGAATCGGATGGTTACCAATCAACCACGCAATGCTGACGATCTGGATATGACTCTGGATACGATTCCTGCACGTGGTGATGCTTCATCCGTGGCCACGCCTGCCATAGCTGATGGTCCGAACGCTTATCAGGAACTGACGATTTCGCAACAGTTCGAAGCATCGAACCTTGCACAGCAGATGTACTATCGCAGTCAGGTGCAAGAATACGAAGGAATCGTCCAAACCCTGATGGACAAGATCAAGGAGATGCAACAAGAAGATGAAGGATCTGGAATTCGCATTGAGGAATTGGAACGACAACGTGATCATGCATGCTTAGCCATGAGGCACATCAACAATGTCAATCAGGAGATGAAGCTAGACTATGAAACAGCTTTGTTTCGCATGGATGAGCAGAACTCTGCTCAACAACGTCAAGCACATGCCGTTGCCGAGGATTTAGCTCAACAGCTACACGTGTTCCGCACGGAGGCAGCCACCAACTTTGTACAGTTGGAGGCAAGAGCGCAAGGTGATGGTGAACTTATGGCACGTGAGTATGAGCGTCTGACTCATGAACTTCATGAACACGCCAGAGAGAACTTGGTCCTCCGGTCAAACACAGCAAGTTCGGAACAAGCCTTACAAGCAATGCAGGAACGATTCCACTTGGTCAAGAACCAGGAGTTGCGGGCTGTGAACGAGATCCAAGGGCTATCTGGAAACAGCGCAGCCATTGAACAAGAACGATTTCGGCTTCGCGAACGTCTTGGTGAAGAGGAAGAGTACCGCAAAATGGCTGTGAAGAGGATGCAAGAAGCAGAGGAACGACTTCATCAGAATGAAGATCATGCAAGGCGATCATTACCTACCTTGCACGACGAGCTGAGTGAACTCAGGAAAACGCTCAAAGCACAAGAAGATCTTCAAGCGAGGACACGCAGCGAATTGGAGGCAGCGCGAAACTCCAATCACGGAGGAGCGACGCGACCTTCGAGCATGCCCATGTCTTCGAGGACTACTGAGTCTGGCTGGGAGCACGTAGGAAAAGAAGTAATGCCTGCATTTTCCGTAGGAGATGAGGTACGATCCCCTGAAATACGGTCCCCAAGTCAAGTTAGTCCAGTCGCCAAAGAGAAGTTCGCATTCTCGGAATAGGACAAGGACAAGAACCTTGTGATGGACGGAATTCCATTCACCGGTGGAAACTTCTTCACTGGCCGCAGTTCAATGCCAATCGTGGCGGATGCAATGCCCGAGCACTACGTGCCAGGTATTAGCAGCCCAGCACTTGCTCGTTCCACGCCTAGTGCAGCCACTTTGTTCGGCATACCAAGCGGATTTCATGGGAAAAGTGATGCGGCAGCCGTGCGTGATCGACAGCTACGCGAACTCTTGGGGGATCGCGGGATGTTGGGATCGAAGTCCACAGCATCGGCCAGCTCCTCAAGACCTGTTGGCATCGACGGTGTCACCGCATCTACTAAGCGCAACGACCTCGTTGGTCCCCCCATTGCCTATGACGATTCCATTCATGAAGCAAGAAGACGTCGGATCAAGAAAGAAATCGCGGAACAGTACGAGGAGAAGATTGCTGATCTGCGAAGTGAAGTACTCAAAGCTCAGAAAGCCGAACAACGTCTCAGAGCTGATCGTGATGAGTGGAGATTATTCGCTGAAACGATTCAGGAAAACAATGGAGACGATGACGGTGATGAAGCTGGCGACGAGAACGGAGAGGACGAGCATGATGAAGGTACCGGCACGGGGTATGATCCTCCAGATCCGCCTGATGATGATGATGACAAGAAGAAAGGCGGAGGGGGCAAACCTGAATCGGATCCTGGCTCGCATGCGCGTGATCCTGATGGAGACGCGGATCCTGAAGTCACAGAGGTGAGAATTTCCAGGAGGGAAGCCGACAAAGTGACCGTTCCTCCGTGGCCTACTCTCACTCATCTCAACAACTGGCGATCCGTGTGCACGGCCAATGTCTTAGGGGCATCAGCCGACCCACATCATGAGGACTGGATGTTATGGTTGGCACCAGCGTTCAACCCATTCCCTGATGTCGAAGCATTGAATGATTCAGGACACAAGAAGTTCAAGAGCATAGACGTCAAATTGGGGATCGCCATGGTCGCAATGCTACGTGCCGGTGGTGACAAATCAGCTGACCTGTACCTCGAGGTGAACCGGAAGGCCAATGATTACATCAGCAGGCCTGACGTGAAAATCATCAAAGGACGACAAGTCATCGCGATGATGTATGAAAGTTTTCGAACGCATGATCGTCTTGACATGATCATCACTCTTGAGTATTTGGTGAAGCTCCAGTACCAAGGCGACAACAAGCTTCATACGTTCAAGCAGACGTGGTTGGAATTTCTGGGACGGATGAGACCAGAGGACATTCCATCCAAAACAGCTCTCCGTGATTGCTTGTACAGCAAGATCAAGGACTCGCCCGCAATGAAAATGGACTTGGGCATGCACTATGAACATTTGCCCTACAATCATGAAGATCGATCGTACGACAACCTGATGAAGATCATTGATCGTACCATCATGCGGAAACGAGAACAGTCAAATCTCACTCAGACTCAAATTGGCTTGCGCCAGATGCTTGAGGGCAAGGATTTGCTTGCTGCACCGGCCAAGGTACCCGAGAAACCTACGCCTAACGCAGATCCATCCGCAAAGGTCAAGGCTTCGCCGACCAAGCCGGACAAAGCAACACCTGTACTACCTCAAAGCAAAGCGAAGAGTCATGCGAAGACCAAGCCGAAGCCCAAGAAGAAGACGAGGAATGAGTCAGCGGACAACAGAGGTGACAAAAGCAAGAAGCAAATCCGCTGCAAGTTCCATTTCACAGATGCAGGGTGTCGAAATGGTGATAAGTGCCCATTCAGTCACTCGAAGAAGACTCCAGAGCGACCCTTTACGCCGAGGACGAGAACTCCAAGTCCATCTGGAGGAGGAGGAAACAGAATATGCTACTCGTTCAAGAACACAGGCTCGTGCTCAAGAGAGAATTGTCCTTTCAAACATGAGGCAGCAGCTACCCCAGCTCCGGAACCAAAGGCAAAAGCTAAAGCTAAATCCGAAGCGAAGGCAGCTCCAGCAAAGCCGAATGCCAAGGCCAAGGCACTCCCTGCTGCACCCGCCATCAGATTGTGTCGAAGGTGGAATCCATCAGCTCCGGCTATATGGAAGCGATCTTCAAAACAAGATGAGGAGGAGTCAGATTGTCCATCCGTTGACAGCGACGCTGATTCGGATTGTTCAACAGATGACGAATCCTCGGGACCGACTACGTCGACCCGAAAAGAGATCAAGCGTAATGTGACATTCGCCGATGACGTGAAGTTCATTTCTTCGTGTCCTAGAAGATCAAAGAAGGACAAAGAGCGGAAGGTGAAGTACGTCGACATGGAAGCGCTCGTCAACGATGAGGATCGCGCCGTGAATTTGGAATTCGCCAAGCACAAAGCGAGATTGAGGGCACAGATCATGAAAGACATGGTTGACGACGATGATGATCAATGCGGAGATCGAGTTTCATTCGTACGAATCCCAGGAACGTCTCGAGTGGAAGAAGTTTCTTTCTACGACGGTGAGGATTCCATCGTTGAGCGCGAACTCGATGCTGCACACAGCAAACGGATCATCAATCAAGGCTTATTCAAATGCATGGTTCAACCAGTCATCCTCAAGAAGAAGATCAAGTTTCTCATGGACACTGGGTGTGGTCATGACCTCATATCTCAGAAGAAGACCGAGAAGCACAGTCTCGAAACACTCGTGACTCCAGAGCCCATATCATTTCAGACAGCCAATGGAATCACCGATACCGATCTCGTGTCGAATTTCCAGACTGAGTCGTTCGAGGAACCGATCAACGCTTACGTGTTGGACGACACACCGTCGGTGCTTTCCATAGGCAAGAGATGTATGAACTTCAACTACGGGTTTGTGTGGCCACCCGGAAGGGAACCATTCATGATCAAACCGCAGGGCAAGAGAATATCTCTGTTCGTGAACGGTGACATCCCGTACGTTCGTGCCGGGAGTTCCAAGTCATTGGTTCATGATGATCCGGAGGCCAAAGCCATCACCGAAATCTTCAAGGGTGCATTGACAGCAGGCAATGTTGACGTCAGCGTCGCAGCTGCCGCTGAAGCTGCACCGGGCGAGATTGAAGCAGAAGAAGAAGGTGATGATCACGAGCGACCTCCTGATCCTGAACCCCAAGAACCTCCTATAGAAGAAGTACCAGAGTCCGAGGCCGGACGTCCTCCGGACGACGACGAAGGAAAAGGAGTGGGTGAAATTCCATTGGATGGTGACGATGAGGTGATCATTGATGTGGAAGGCGACGGTGCGCCGAGCCGCAAGGCCAGAGTCGGAACACTGAAAGCCGAAGCTAAGACACTGGCACATCTGTGTACCCATCGCTACCGCAATCCATATTGCGAATCGTGCATACGCGCGAAGATGAAGCACTTGCGAACACAACGAGGTGCATTTCAACGTGTGATCAAACACTGGGGAGATCTTGTGACGTTCGACTTCCTTGACATGCGCAAGGCCGCCGAAGCAGGCATCGGACTCGATGACGGAGCACGTGAAGTTCTAGTCATCAGGGACATCGCCACAAAAATGATCGCAGCGATTCCCACAGCTTCAAGGAGCACTGACGAAGTCGTCATGGCCATCAGACGTCTCATGGGAAGACGCAAGATTCATATGGCGTATAGTGATGAAGCACCAGAGTTCGATTCAGCTATGGCGCAGTTGAAGATCGTGATAGACCATTCCCTTCCAGGGAAACCCAGCAACAATTCACTCGCTGAACGGTCAAATCAAGAAGTGATCAACACAGTCGCAGCATCCATGCTACACGCCGGATTGCCCGCTCAATACTGGTCCTTTGCGCTTAATTGCGTGATGCAGAACCTCAACATTGAAGACGTGGAGGGCGATGGTGATTCAGCATGGAGGCGAATGACTGGAAAGGACTTCGAGGGAAAAGCCATACCCTTTGGTGCCAAAGTCTTCTTCAAGCCGACGGATACAAGGCCGAAGACATATGGCAACAAATTCGACCCAAAGGGGATTCCAGGCATTTTTGCCGGATACATCATCACTGCTGGTCAAGGATGGTCCAAGAAGTATCGCGTTTGGGATATGAAGGAATTTGCCAACGCGAACTTGTCGATGGACGCATCTGTTCCCAGGAAGTTGATGAGACCGTACGAGACAGAAGTTATCTACTTCCCAGAGGAGATAACGTTTCCCCTGAAAGCCGAGTACGAAAGGATGAATTCAACCATTGAGGGACTCAGGGACAACGTTGACCTCGGGCAAGGAGATAAAAGACGTCGATGACGGTGATGACGGTCCGCCCGGAGGAAATGGTGGCGACGGGGATGACGATGATCCAAGTGGACTTCTTCCTCCACCGGATCCCGGAGAAGATCCTGACTTACAGGACATAGATCCATCTGACATAGAGACGGAGCCGCTCGGCGAAGTCTTCAAGTCAGCAGAACATGAAGCTATTGATGCCATAGGAGACAAAAGACTCGAAGAACTAGACGAAGAGCTGGGTCTACGTGCAGCACCGCCTCCTTCTGAACCAAAGGTCACTGGGAAAGATCGACGATCGCCCCGCGAAGTCGGTCCAACCGGTAGACTCATCCCCGAAGGAGACATCGAAGAACCTGGAGAGATTATCAAGATCTTGAAAGAAAAGAAGTTGGCTCCCGAGGAGATTGAACATTGGAGTACGGGGAAGAAAGGGGACGGCATTGTATATCTCACCGATGACGGTGAAGCCTGCAAGATCGACAAAAGGGGAGTTCCGTACAAGATCCGAAGTGATGGTCGACGAACTCTTCCTACACGGCGACCTATCCATTCTTATTCTCCGGAAGCATGGAAGAAGATGAGCGAAGCGGAGAAGAAGGCAGCATACAAGAAAGAAAAGCGAGACAAAGCTCGAGTTGCCAAGAAAGACCGGAAGAAGGCTGTGATAGGAAAGAAGATAGTCACCAAGATTTTGGACAACATGATCTTTCCCAAGATTGTCCCATGTGAAGAAATTGATCTGCAACTCAACGTGTCCATTGATGACGACGATGGTTGGTCATGGGCACAGTCCTATGTGGATCAATATACACAGGAACAATTCTTGGCAGATGTTGTGCCGGCTGTTCCGGCGCATATGGTCATGGATGACAACTGGATTCCTTCTATGCCGTGTACGACTTCTCACAGAAACGTACATCGGGAAAAGAATCATGCAGGAGGATCGTGCTTCAATGCCATGGTCACTCGACCCGTCACACGCAAAGAGATGATCAACAATCCCAAGGCCATGGAAGCTTTCATGAAAGAATGGAAGGGATTGTGGGACCAAGAAGTGTTTGACTTCTCAACTACGCGTGAATATGACGACGTCGTCGCTGAGGCAAAGAAGAAAGGTGAGAAAGTACACATGGCGCGAGTACATGGACTGATATACGAGAAGAACTATCAGCTCAAAGAGGACGATCCTGCCAGGAAGTTCAAAGGGCGAGGTGTACTACTCGGTGATCAGGTCAAAGACCAGAATATGGAAGCCGCATTGTTTCAGGATTTGGGGAATTCCCCGGCTACGTTTGATGCCTCACGATGGGCAGATTATTACGGATGCCTTCCTGGCAACGATGTCCAGATGGCGGATGCTATCCAAGCATACATTCAGGCTAGATTATTGGGCACTCCATGTTGGGTTGAACTGCCCGATGAAGCCTGGCATCCATCTGCGAAACGGCACAAATTCCGTAGGCCGGTATGTCGCCTGATCAAAGCTCTGTATGGACATCCTGACGCAGGAACCATGTGGGAACAACATTGCCACACCGCGGTACAGAAAGTAGGATTCAAGCCGATTGGCGATGAATGGCCATCATTGTATTTCCACCCGCAAATGAAGCTCTTACTTGTCATCTACGTGGATGATCTCAAGATGGCAGGACCCAAAGAGAATCTACCCAAGGGTTGGGACATGCTGCGCCAAGAACTTCGATTGGAAGAAGAAACGCCGCTGGGCTTGTATCTGGGTTGTCGCATCTCCAAGGGCGAGGCAACGTTGCATGACAAAACGAAGGTGCAGACCGTTACCTACGACATGGAGACGTACCTGGACATGACAGTCAAGAAGTACTGCGACGTGACTGGGTTCGATCCGACAAAATTCAAGACGGTACCATCGCCGAGTCCGGCTGAGGAGACTAAGAATCACCCAGCTCGCGCTCCGGCACAGTCAGGTAAAAGCCATCGATGCACGTGGTGTGGACACACCATGCCTGTTGATAAGGATGGTCGGCTCGTTCCGCCTCCACCTATTCCCAAGGCGCCCGAGGAAGAGGAAATCAACGAGGCTAATCGCGGTGCACTTGCTCCGCAGGCAGCCAGCATTCTCATGAAATTGCTTTATGCCGCGCGCATTTGCCGCTTTGATCTTCTGCGCAGTATCAACAATCTCGCACGCAAGATCACGAAATGGACCAAGAAGGAGGATGCTCTTCTTCATCATCTCATGGCCTATGTGCACCAGTCCAAACATCACATGATGATTGGATGGGTCGGGAACTCCTTGGAGGACTCGTCCATCGGGCTGTTTGCAGATGCGGACTATGCAGGTTGTGGAGAAAGTTTGAAATCTACCTCCGGTGCTCATTTGCACATTCAAGGTTCTCACACACGATTTCCCTTGGCGGGACTTAGCAAAAGGCAGGGATGCTTGAGTCATTCCACACCTGAGGCCGAGATTGTCGCGGCCGACTTTGCCATGTCACGTCTTGGATTGCCTGCTATCACGTTGTGGCAGCAGCTTGGGGGGCAAGACCCCAACTTCGTCTTCTACGACGACAACCAGACCATGATCGGGGTGATTCGCACGGGCAAGAATCCGACTATGCGTCACTTGGAACGTACCCACGGTATCTGCATTGGATGGATGCATTCTATCTTTCAGGAAGGTTACGTTTCTCTTGCCTACGAGGTCACTGCCAAGATGTCCGCGGACATACACACCAAGTCGTTCAAGGATTCCGTGTCCTGGACACATGCGTGTCAGCTCATCAACATCTTTCCGCCGGATCTCATCGGCTCCCAAGAGATTATGGATCTGATGCGGCCTACTCATACCCAAAGCACGGATGAGAAGGGTCAGCAGCACTACTCGTTCAAGAGCGAGGTGCCTTGTTTTCCTTACACGCAGACGCCGATCCTCCCTCAGGTGTTGTATCGCGCTGGATTGTCGAGTAAGGAAGGCTTGCAAGAACATGACAGTGTGGACCCCATCCTGGTTGTCAAGTTCCCGCGCATGTTGCGGGGGCCGCCTTCCGCGTTGCCGCCTGGTCGTTACCTTCGGTCGACTTGGATTCTTCGCGAGGGGCAGTGGCACCAGATGGAGGATCGTGCTGCTATCCGTGATACACCGGGCAAGTTCGACCGCTATGTGGAGCGTGCTGTGTTTCAGTACCATCCGGTACGGGGCCATTTGCGCCCCGCTGCTATTGCGGACGTCCTTGCACCGCCGTTTTTGCCTCCTCCTGAACCGCCTCTGGGCCAGTCTTATGTGCGCGCCCTGCCCGCCAAATGGCGAGCGGTGGTTGTCACACTGGCGCGTGCCATCCATGGGGGGTACCAGGGCTTTACATTGCACCAGGGATTTTGTTTCAACGGCCAGTCCAAAAGTCAAGCCTCGCAATTTGGTTATGACCAATGGTCGTCGGTGTACGAAGATGTATGGCATGATGCGGCGGAACAGAAAAGGGAATATCAAGGATATGATGGAGCAATTGTGCCTCACGTGGTCAATTTCGCCGAAAACAAGCCCAAGGAGGGTCTGGTGATCCAATTCCTCGACCACGATGGAAGGTTGGTCCATGCTTACAAGAATCCTTACAGCCGGTGGAAGTACCGTATCACTATCAAAGATGCTCCAAAGGCAGTGACGGTATGGACATTGATAGGAGTCGATGAGGAGAACTGGTGGAATGAGTATGCTCCAGGCAAGGATTGCATCGCCCAGCATGCTCCCGATTCTCACTACGACCCTGGGCTGCAAGTGAATGTTCTGAGTATGGGGCGAGAAGTTGACGACGCCATGTGCGCCTACATCTTTGATGTGGTGGAAGCAAGGAAAGACAACCCTAACTCCGTAATCTTCATTGGTGCAGGGGTGTTGGGCAAGAATTCGTGGCTGAGTCGGAAAATCGCTGACAACCCTGAAAGGGCCAAATTGCGGACAGACTACCCATGGGGGGAGGTCGTCCAAAGAATTGCGCGCAGAGCGGCATCATGGGGGTTCCAAATCATCATCGAAGTGCCTCCTCGAGTACCAGTCCAAGAAACCAAGCAGTACAAGGGACTTCAGGAAGATGCCATGTGGAAGAGCATCAAGATCCAAGGATGCACTCACGGGCAACGTTATACCTTTCGGGATCCTGTATCTCCTGGAACCGCCGTTGAGCTCGGCTACTGCAAGGATGAATGGGAGTACATTGCCGCAAACGTCGCGTTGCATCCTAAGTCGTCTGATGTGTGCTCGTCCAAACATTTGCACATGACTGATTCGGACGCTAAGGATCGATCTGATAAATGCGAGTTGACTAGCCAAATCTCCAGAAGATTGCTTAAAGCCTTGAAATTTCAGGCAACTGGCGATGGGAGATTGGTAGCCATGCCGTCGAAGGCTGGTGGACGGAAGCCAGACCGCATGATTGTTGACCTCTGTGGCTTGGGTAACGGCTACGCCGTACCTAAGTCCACTAAGGGTTGCTCTCGCATAACTTGCAAGGAGCTGATCAGCTCCAAAGCCGATGAGGACAGCCTTATCGGTATGATGAAGGATGCGTGCCGGAACGACCTGCGCACACCTGTGCTATTCGTGGCATCGCTTTTGCGATCAGGTGCTGGTCCTGGAAGTAGTGAAGGGGCTTGCGTGGGGGGTGAAAAACGTTCTGGTGGGAAGTACAAGGTTTTCAGAAGTGTCTTGAAATCTCTCAAACGCCTGCTGAAGAAGTGTGCGGAATTTTCCGACGTCTATTTTTCGCTTGACATGCCTTCTTCATGCTCATGTTGGTCTTGGCCAGAGTTGCATGCTCTTGTTTCAAGTGGCAAGGTGACGAAGGTTAAGGTTGATGATCATGTTGGTGCTGATGGCGATGGTGGTGGACGCAGGATCATGTTCTCTAACATGCCTGAAGCGGACCGTTTGGTGATGAGACTGAATGATTGCTTGGACCATGATTCGAAGAACAGTTTGTCGCAGCGCATTGATGTCTCATGGCGGTCAATTGCGAGGAATGTTCGCAGCCTTGTTCGAGCTCATGTCAGTGTCAGTCATGTGCACATGAATCTGAGGACATTGCATGGCAGCAACATCAGTGTGTAGACGCTGATGAAGGGGCTATTAGACAGCCCCAACTAAGGAACAACTAAGGTCTGACCAGACGGATCGGGGAAGGGTGCCTCTTACGGAGAACCCGGAACCGTGAAGTCGAGTAGGGTGTAGGGACTTCCCTCCTACGGAGGAAGGACCGAAACCCGAGCCATGGCTGAAAGCTACAATGCCTACGAGCTGGCCTTCGAAGGAGTGGACCACGAAGAAGTTTTCCCGTCTGGTGGGATGATGCGAACGTTTCTGAAGTTCCACAAGTTCCTGGAGATGTATTCTGGGGATCCGTCGCAGAGCGTTTCGCTCCCGCCGAAGATTACGAAAGACAAAGTGGTCGACAATGATCTCATTCGCACATGGGCAGCGTTCAAAGCACCTCCGTTGGTCTTGCTGTTCACGTGTGCAAATCTGTCGTCAGGAGGGATCTTTCCATTCGAGTCCGAGAAATCCTCAAAGCTTGCTTGCTTGCTGCTCCTGAGGAGTACATGGACAAACCCTATGGGGAGATACTCGCCATGGTCACCAAGTTTGGTGGAGGTCTCAAACACATTGTTGCTGACTACGAGGGGAAGTTCAATGCCATCACCAGGTTCATGGTGGATGAGGAAGTGATCCGCGATGATGCAAAATTGGCTGTGGTTGAACTGGAACAAGAACGAAAACAAGTTCGGTTCGACTTGAACACTGCAACAAGGAACATCGTCAGTGCGGACGGGTACTACAACCTCGCCGTTCTCATCAACTCCGTGGAGACGCCCTACCAGACTGTGACAGACACGAGAATTCAACAATGGTATACGGTGAATCAGGACTACTACCACAAGTTGCCAATGTCGGTAGAGCACCTGACCAATCAGACCTGTTGGCGGAGCCTACGTTATGTAGGGTGTGCAAGCTGATGTACATGTTCGCAAAACACACTGGATATGGACTACGGACCTACAACCAGGAATGTGCAGCGAGCAACGATGGCGCTACGCCACTCAACGTTCACCAGCTGGCCCTGATGATGCGCACAATGCCTCAAGGCATGGGACACCCGCTCGCCTTTGCGATGAACTCGCTCCAGGCGTTCAGTGTCTGTCTCCACGTGCTTCATTCCTACGTATCATGGGTTGATCCAGACACTGGACACCCGCATTACAGATGGTCCAATGATGTGCTCCCTGATTCCGACTACACCACGTACTCTTTCCTCAAGCACCACGTGGATGCTGTATGTGCAGATCAAGACAGGAACGGCTTCCAATTGCCGGATGCGTTCCGTAGCTACACCTGGAATCAATGCGGAGTTGAATCTGGATATGTGGTCGACTGCTCTACCAAACGCGCCACGTTGAGCATATGGGAAGCAGAATTCCAACAGATGGGGGCACCAAGACCGCTTATGCAAGATGATGGCCTATTTCCGCCCAATCTTCAACGGCATCCTAGCTGGGTGTACTCAACGGGGAGGGTGGCGATGCCTACGGCAAGCAACCTCGAACCGGAAGGAATCGTACATCCTGAGCATGGAAGAACGCCGGGACAATCGCAAGGATCCGCTACTGAGCCTCGAGCCACTCCTAGCCACGGACCAAAGAGGGCAAGGACGGACGAGGCAACGGCATCGGCGTCATCATCTTCTGCGGCACCTCCTCCACAACCACCGACTTCGCAACCGGAAGAAGAACCATCGCAACCGACATGGGAGGAAGCTCCAATCCCCGCTGGCGCTCAGGAAAGTTGGTACCATTATGTCAACATCGATGAAAAGGGCTGTCGCTCGAGCTTGCTGGCGACGACCCGTGATCAAGACGAGTACCCACCTACCATTGATGAGACGCCAAAGTTCGTGGCCAACCACGACGTGGGGACCACACCGATTCAGCATTACGTCAGAAGACTGGTGACCTACTTGGCAAGGATTCGTTCCGTCTCTCAAAGTGACGACAAGGGTCTCAACCTGAAGGTCTACGTGAAGCTGAGCACGAAGATGTGGTTACGGATGTATTCACGGCTGTACCATGCATTGGCATTGGTGTCGTGCGTGCATCTTCCTTCTCCTCCAATGCTTACCTCGGCAGTGATGATCGAGGCAGACAGCGATCTTGTCGACAACGATGAAATTCCGGCAGAAGCAAGGATCAATACCATGAACACGCTGAACGGATTTCGCAATAGTTTGGGTATGGGTGGCAAGCCTGATGCCGCGACTATGCGCTCTCAATGCACAATCCTCGTCCAAGACTTTGACATGGTCGCAAGGACCAGAGGGTCATCGCATACAGTGAGAGAGAATCTCGTCATGCATGGATGGAGTGAGATCTACATTGTGAGCCCGTCGATCACCGCAGGTGCCAACTACAACTTCCAAGTCACAAAGGGATCGTTGGAATCTGTGAATGAGACATTGGATGGCTTGACTGAAGAGCAGCTTGCAACCGTCACGTTGCACTACCATCTGTCTCTCCAGGCGATCCTCATCGAGAACATATCATTTCCGATGAGTGAGGTCGGAGACGGAGCAGCGATTCGTGCTGATTTGCAGCGACAGCTCAAGGTCACGTACGTTGACCCCATCATTGCGGCAGGGAAGCGTACCACGCGCCCTCCAATTGTCAACATCAACCACGACTTACGGTTCGTAGGAGCAGCCAGCAATTACCTTCGACAGAAAGCTTCTATGTTCAACGGTTTCCACGCGCTGGGAATGTATATTGAACTGGAGTTGCGGGCCCGAGCATGTGTGGTGATTCATGGATCTTCGTTTTGGTCAAGAATGTACAGTCAGGCGAAACATGCGTCGTCAGGCGTGCATACACTGTCAGTCGAAAAGGTGCCACCACCGGACAATCGGGTCAGGTTCAAATTGGGCCTAGCTATCTATGAGAAGCAGCTGTTCTGCGAGAAGATGGTATCCACGTGCTTTGTTGAGGCATCGAAAGTTCGCTCATGGGACGAAACAGTCCGAACCGACTCAGTCGCTCACCCGTCGCTTGTCGAGATTTGGGAGGACAAGAGTGAAGTCAAGACGTCCACCAAGATTTCGCAGACATGGTTTACGGGGGAACAGCAGCAACAGATCAGGTCGGGTGCCCAGGGTGACACGGTCGCTGAATCGTCCACAGTCACCTGGCAGGATTTTGACATCGCCATGACCGTTCCCGAGGCCTACTACGACAACAGGCACTACTGGTTCAGGATCGACACCTATGCGACCCTGAACACTGGTTATGTCAAAGGGAGAACGTTCTATTGCCCTGGATGTGAAGCAATGAAGTTGGCTGAGTGCTACGCACAAGCCTTCTTCAAGCCGACCGGAAACGGGTATCCTGGACACTGCATTGGGTGCGCGCATACTTCAGCCTTGAAGATGCAGCATCAAATCGGCTCCTTCAATGACTTGATCACGTCCCAGAAGTACACCTTGGCTTGCGCAAAGCACCTTTATGACCTGAGGCTTCAATTCGTGGATCCTCGCGTGGACATCAAGGAGTTCCTCAAAGTTTGTGCAGAGATGGTCTATGAAGACATCGGCAAGACGGTTTCTCACTACGGTGGTCTCCGAATCACAGCCAGTCAGGCCATCGAGTACGCGGCATGGGGAAAGGCCAAACAGTTGGCGTGGGACAGAGGGTACGACTCCGAAGGCAAGACATGCTACATCTGCTACTACGACGCCGGGAACTGCGCTTATGCTGGTTTCATGAGGATGCTTTTGACTCCAGAAGAGCGCCAAGAATGCTACCGAGGGTCAGTCTTGCCCAAGGAAGAGCTCCTGGGTGACACAGTGGAGCTGGCGCTCGGGCTTCTTACGATTGCAATGAGACACCCAAGTCATTTCATGAATTGGGGTGGCCTTGAGGGAGCAAATGCGTGCGCGAGAGGAATCGAAAGGTCATTCTTCCGCTACGCGTCGGCCGAAGCCATCGAGCTGATCACGGTTGACTCCCCGCGCAAAAGGACACCGCCCAAGAAGAATGAAGCAGTCGCTGAGATCGTCAACAACATGTCCGCTGACCTCGTGATTGATTTCACAGTGATCGTCGATGGTGATATCTACCCTGTAGAGATTGCGAGAACCGACGAGACACAGGCCGCTGACAACGTCACGGACGATCCAGGGTTCTCAGTTGCTCCACCAATACCTGCACAGGATGTGGATGTGGATGCGCAACCCGAAGAAGAGCAAGGTGCAGAAGGCCCTGATCCCAGGCATGCAATTCGTGAAGGAGTTGTCACGCAGCTTCAGGACTATGTTGGCGTACTCGCTCAGGGCGAGATGTCAGTCGGAAGCGATCGCATCACGTTCTGTGTTGCTTGTGGCAGTGACCTACACACTCTGTCAAATTGCACGGAGAATGCTGCGACCCGGGATCTGGTACTTCGAGGCGTCCAGATTATCAAGGAAAGTCTTCTTCGATATCCACGTCGAGTACCTACACAAGAGGCTGAGCCAATGGACGTTGACACCACAGATCATGTGAGTGTTGCATCCTCGGACCGACGACCCAAGGCCAAAGCCCGACCGCGACGCGGAGGCGAAGCCGTACGGGGTGATGTGGTCTTGATCCGTTATGAGAACAAACACAATCTCTGCACGGATGTGGAGAATCGTCGGGGCCTAAATGATGCTTGTGGCGTACCACTGCAGGAATCGGGACCAGAGAATAGCCAGCGAGTGGTGGACATCATTGAGCAGCTTTCGGACCATCGCGACCGACGCCTACCTCAACGAGGAGACCGTCCTAGCTTTGCTTACGATGAAAACACTCATAGCTACACCAATCCAGGCTATGAATCCATCGGCGGCGGAAGGCCAATCCGGTGCGGGATTCTCGACCTGATCCCAACCAAGGGTGCAAGCTTCATCAACAATCGGTGGGACATCGTGAACGAAGTTGTCCTTCGCAACATCACCCGTCAGCGCAGGTTGAACGCGGATTGGGCGCTATCATGCATCCAGTCTGACTTGCGCCACAGAATCGCCAGGCGCCCAGGCTCAGAATGGCTTGACAACAGGTGCCAGGTGGCATTCAACAGTGTCATCAAATGTGATGAAGGAGGATGGGTGATGATCGAAGACTTGGTGAGGCATGAGCCACTATGGACCCATGAAAGCAGACGCATCACCGAAGGGGTCTCAAGGACCGATGATCAACAGAAGAAGAGAGTGTACAATGAAAGACTTCAGCTATTGTTCCAGGGGAACATGATCGCAGCCACGAAACGCAACAAGGCCAAGATTCGGTTGCAGTTCCTGGGTGTGAGAGTGAAGGACCCCGGCACGGAAGTTCTTGGATCAGCAGGTTCGAACATGTTGGTATCAGTTCGGGACCAGATCACGGAGATCCAGAACAACGACCATTGCCGGCATGGCCAGAGGTACCTGAACCTATGCAACGGCTGGGTGAAGCCATGGGCAGTTCGGGCTACGAGTGGTCACTCTGCGCATTCAGATCCCCAGAACAACTTGCTTCAGTTGGACAAGAACAGGTTCGCAATATCTCCATCTATGACCCTCTTGCAACGTCTTGGAGGTGCGTTCCACGCTACGGCATGCCGCAACTTGGATTCCATTGTCACGCAAGGCATCATGCCTGGTTCGGAGGACCCCGACGGGGACTTCGACCATAGGCGCCAATTCCGAGGCAACCAAGGTGGCAGACTCCACAGCTATTGGGGGGTGTTTGCGCCGTTCGATCACCGGAACGCAACGACCAAGATGCGAGTACATGGACGAGACGCCAAGCACATGCCATTGGCGGTCCTTCATGTCCCATCGCAAGATCTTGCACGAGAGGATGGACGTATCACAGACAGCGGCATCATGATCGTTGGTCGAACGATACCTTTCCATTTCGTCAAGGAGGTATGGTTTTGCGTCCCTGATCCTCGAGATACACACTCTTTCGCTCTGGTGGAAAAGATCTACGATGAAAGGTTGGAGAAAGAGCTGGTGTTGGACTACAATGCATCACCGTTGCTTCCCGAGTTCGAGAGATACCGAACGCCAAGCAAGATCATGGAATTGCTTTGCGAGATGCCTCCTGGACCCCACGACACAAGCAAGGAGCAGATCATTCGTGACCTCACGACTGTCCTGGAGTCCCACAGGGAGAACACGGTTCGGCATCACTACATGGACAAAGGAATCAAGTTTGTCATCAAGAATTGGCGACCCGAAGACCTACGCAGAGACGAGGATGGACGGAGAATGAGGGTATGCCCGGCATGCTACAACATCGTTCCAGCATGTTTCTCCCGATGCACGTCTTGCTGGTCACAGTTCATTTCGAGCGGATATTACCAAGGTTCTCCACAACGGGAGACTCCTACGGAGATCCCCAGTGACTTCATTGCTCAGACAATGGAAGCCGCAGCAGCCGCAGTGCCTGAGGCGCCCGAAGAGGAGCAGGAAGCCATGGAGGTAGAGACCGTTGCGGAACCTGAAGAAATCCCAGAACCATCTGTCATCGCGGAAGACGATCCAGAACAGGAACCTGATGAAGAAATGGACGTCGAGCCTGGAGAGGACTTTGATGACGCAGTTCCAGAAGCAATCGCACAGGAACGTCGTCCCGTCTTCATTACCGGCCAGTCTTTGAACATCGATCCTGAGCTACAACTTGCACGTACCGCCATGCAGCCATCTTACTATTCTGGAAAGCGAAATGCCCATTGCATTGACGCGAACATGACCGCTCTTTCGTACATGGCGTACGTGGTATGCAGATCCATCTACAAAGCTTGGTCAGGATTCGCAAAGTGGGCGACTATGCCGTTGTTTCAGATGAGGGAAAGTTTCGCACTTGGCCAACGCTATGATGTGCTTGGAAAGTGGGGATCTTTGGCGGCAGTGGATAGGGAAACGGGTGTGAGCAGGGACGTGACTGATGAGGAGATCATTCGCTTTGCAAAGGAACCTGAGAACCTCAAACAGTATGATCCCAACGGGACTTACACCTTGAAGCGCTTCCGGACGAACCAGATGCTTTCTTTACTTGTACGGGGAGCCAACATGATGGGAATTGGCAGGGACAACTTCAACCCTACTACTTACTTGAAGAGCGACAGGGATGAAGATGTAAAGGCTATGCACTTTTGTTGCCTGAACGTCCTGTGCGAGGTGATTCCAATGGTGACGGGACACCAACAATTCTCAGTGCTACGACCAACGCCAACTGGACCAGTGGACTTCTTGTACATCGACCCCGTCGGTATTCTGCTGACTCATTCTGATCAGTCAGTCCAGACCATCGCCTTGCTGGTGGACCACAGTGTGCAAATGCCTGCGCATTTCATGGACAGATTGAACAGATCCAAAACTGAGAGACAGCAAAACCCGACGACAAAGCGTACGGAAGCCCTACACCACATTTCGGCCGCTGACTATCTTCCTCCAGGTGGTACATCCATCCTGGACACGCCTGTCACTACGGAGGAACGTGAAAGCGCTTCTTCATCCAAGGGACCTTCAAAAGGGCGTGGAAGAACCGGAGGCGAGCAACATGGTGGCTGGAACACCAATTCCTACCACGACTACATCGCCGCCAAAGGCCGAAACAAAGGCAAGGACAAGGGAAAGCCGAGGAACCAGTATCCAGAGGAGAACCTCCGGCCCTGGGAACGCGATCCTACGTCAACGCGAAGATGGTGGCGAGACAACGCCTGATCTTCCTCGCCTATCAGTTCGTGACCTCTGAGCTTCGCCCATGGAATGCCATCGCGAATGCTTCTTTCTTCGGTGACGCCTGATTCGTTTGTCATTTCAGGGGATCGTTACTGACGTAGATGAGTGTCACAACGTTTCTAATTGGGATGCAAAGCTCTGATTTTCAATGTCAACGTTGCGGCGGAATTTTCTTCTGTCCTATCGTGCCATCTTCCGGGTGAGCAGCGTCGGAGACGCAACTCATGGGGGGTGCGAACGGACTGCGATGCCTTGTCAAGTTCTAAGGTGTCACTATAAGAGCTGTGAGCAAGACCGTGTAAAGTGCAAGAGAAGGGGGCACGCTACGCGTCCCTCGACTCTAGGGGGCATGCTACGCATCCCTCATCTTTACCTTTCTATGTGACCGCCAATGCAACGTTTGGCTCAAGTCAATGCCCATAGCTAAGTGCTATATGTGTCTTCTATCCTGAGCAATCAGAGCTATCCCGTTGCACAGACGAACCGTCGCCGGCAGTGAGTGCAAAAGGAACGGCCGCCGGTTCTGCCTGCATAGGATCGCACGTGTGGAAGTAAGAAGGAGAGACAGGGTCCAGTCTGTGGAGAGTGCTAGCCAGCCACACCTACATTCATTACAGCTCTGGTGGGGAGAGCAGCAACCAAGTCGAGTTCAATCCCCCACGCAGTTTAGGGTTTTAGATTTTTAGGGCTTAGAGTTTAGGGTTTAGGGTTTTTAGGGCTTAGAGTTTAGGCTTTCGGGCTTAGGGTTTACTATTCAGGGTGACACGTGCGTGAAAAGTTGGACAGTTCACCTCAACCCTTATACTCTATACTTAGACCCTATAACCAAAGCCCTCAAATTGAAAAGCTTCCAAACCTAAACCCCATACCCCTAAACCCTAAACCCTAAACCCTAAACCCTATACCCTAAACCCTAAACCCTAAACCCTAGGCCCATACCCTCAAATCCTGCAAACCCTGAACCCCAAGATCCGAGATTCTGAACCTGCAACCCTAAAAAAGGCTCTTACATCATCAAGTTCTGAACCTTACCTATAGTTTCCATTGTAGTTCCTGTTTTGGTTAACAGGTTTTATGGTTAGGATCCTATAATATAAACTTGGTTAGCCAGAAAAAGGAAGCACAACGGAGACTATAGGTAAGCTCCCCCAGGCTTTACCTCACTGCCGGGCCCAGCGAGGGCCGCGCCGTGCGGGTGTCGCGTCTCCAAGGTGCCAGGGCTTCCTTGGCTTCGGGTTTCGTTAGGTTTTTCTGGAGGGTTTGTAGGGTTTCTATTATAGTAAGGGTTTTTTCTTGAGGGGTTTTAGGGTTTCTATTGCAGTAATTAGGTTTTTTTTCTTGAGGGTTTTTAGGGTTTCTATTGCAGTAAAGGGTTTTTGGTCAGGATTGTCAGAGGATTGTTGGTTTGTTATTCCGTCCTTTGGGTCGCAGGCGACCGAGGCGAGGTGAAAGGCTTTCAGCCTATGGCTTTTCTATAGTCTCGTTAGGATTTTCTTGTTCGTTTAAAACCCAAGCTGGGATGCCCAGTAGTACCCTTATTCCTTTTTTGTAGTCCTAGGTACCTTATAAAGTTACCCAATACCAAAAAGAGAGGCCTTTTTATTCTTAGGTTACTGGGTATCCTAGCAAGAGAATATTAACAATATTATTTTTGTTATGGTTGTAAGCGAGGGGTGTGGTTTTAGGTTAGCCTGCAGTAGGTGCAGGGTGGGAACATGGGTTGTCATTTGACTGGGGCTACAAAACACGACATGAGCAGCCTGGCCCTAAACCTCACGCCTTTCATGGTTTAGGGTTGAGGCTTTTCTCCAGCTCTCCAATAAAATTCTCAAGCCGCGGCGCCAAATTGACACCAAGGATACGGCAGGCGAAGCCCAAAGCCCAACCCTAAGGTGAAATCCGAAACCTGAGGCCCCCCAAACCCAAACCCCCAACCCCGGAAAATTTAAGACTTACTATAGGGGCCTTAATAATTACCAATACTATTTTGGGAGTTCCTTATTAAATTTGTTGTATAACGGGCCCCCAAACCTTTTCTAATTATTAAGGCCCCTATATTACACATGATACTGCTGTCCCTGAGACGGTCATGTGGAGCTTGACTGTGGCCTTCGCTTGGGCAGCTGGCAGCTACCATGCAAGATGAAGAGCTTAGAGAGCCATGAGGAAAACGTTAAACTTGTTGGCCCATTTTCGGGGTTTGCATGGGCTTTAGGGTATTGGGTTTGGGGCAGACTTAGGGTATTGGGTTTGGGGCAGACTTCTTGGTTGGAAGCTCGTCGGCACCGGCGTCTCTTGACTTCGTCAGTATATTTCGGTCCTAGCCCAAACACAGGCAGCAGCACTCCTTAATCTTCTGTTGCTGTATGGGTGGTTGTCTTAATTAGGGTCCCCTTTTGGGTACCCGGACCCAAAAGGCACTCTAATTTTGACAACCACCGGTATGATGTGCAGGGCTTGGGGCATCGTGGATCAGAGCCCAGAAGCAAACCGGCAAAGGAAAGCAAGAATTAGCCTTACTTGCAAAGCGTTCGCCTTCAACTTCATTCTTTTGGTACCATGTATAATGTATAGGAGTATTTGCACCACATAGTTCAAAAAGTCAAAGCTTATGAAGTTATGACATATGTATAGTAAACAAAGATACATGTAACTCTTTCTGTATGTGTGTGGTGCAAGAGCAGAGCTGAGCGTCAGGTGGGAGTTTGCGAAGACGACTGGGGACCCCAAAATAGTACCCTAAAGTAAGATCCCTATGATAAGGACCCCAAAATCAGGTACCCCTAATTTTCGGAAACTCCCAGCTGACTGTGAGGTGGCTTAGTGCGGCCCCACACAGCGCACGCTTCCCCCTCTCCGCCACGGCACGGGTGCGGCCCGCGCGGTCCCGTCGCGCCATGGAGGCTGTGCGGCTCATCGAGGTGGGGGGTTTAGGGTTTGAGGATTAATTAGGGATACCCATAGGCTCCATAGTAGTTCCTTTTTGGGGTTCATATATAGAATCCTATAAGGTAATCCCAGAAAGGAACTACTATGGAGCCTCTGGGTAAAGGATAAGGGTTTAGGGTTTAGGGTTGAGGCTTATCCAGGTGGGAGCTTTGGATCAGGAACCCTACCGGGCCCTGGAAACGTCGGCTTCAGTCTCTGCTCTCTGAGGTAACTACTATTTGCTTAAGAACCACCCAAAAAATAAAAAAATGATAATCCCTATATTATCCCTATAAGGAATATAGTTTTTATTTTTGGGGGGGTTCTTAAGCCAATAGTAGGATAGCGGAACTCTTTACTTTATACCTTGAGCCGGCTATGTTACCAATTGTTCAGGTCCCCCTTTCCGGATTGATCCTGCTGAGCCGCAAGTCATTACTTAGGCAGCAATGATTTTTAAACATTCGCATCGTTTAGCAAAGAGAAAGGTGTTGAACTCGGACCTGAAGCACCAAGGGAGCGGTTGGAGATCGTGGCATCTCGAACTGCGATGCGGACCCTGGAACCAGCCCTGAAACCGGAAGCCCTGATACAGTGTAGGGCCATCAGCCCTGGAAGTATCGAAGCTCCATACCCATCAGCATAGTCTCCATTCCAGTTGTTTCGGTCGACCAGTTTCATGGCTAAGGTAAAATGCCTCTAACATTGAGACAAGTAACCACACAAGGAACGACGGTACATACATGTAGATACCACCACCACCATTGCCTGAGCCACAATTGCCCGGCCTGCGCCTGAGTTGCCGGTCCGTGCCAACACGTCGCCACCAGCGACCTTCCTCACGGGCGGATGGTGTGGGGACGCCGTGCTGCTGGACCCTGTGCTGCTAGCTCGCCGAATGTCACATATTCATCATCGGGGCTTTCATGGTCAATATGGTGTCAGGGTTCATGGTTGAGAGTGTCATGTTTTTATTTGTGTATCAACGATGCATCAGCCAACAACATTAGTAGTACTGCAATTGTGCAACTCATTCCCTCAGTCTTGTTGTCCTGGGCAGTCTTCTTGTCTTGGAGTGTGTCTCGAATGTTTTCAGCTCTTGCTTGCAATGCTGTTCGCATTAACCAACTCTAGCAGTAGCAGTAGCAGCAGCAGCAGCAGCAGCGGCACTGCTGACGGCAGCAGCAACGGGCACTCCGTCGGAACATGCATGTCGAATCCGCCGAAAAGCCATGGTCGTGGTCATTAATAGCAACTCTCACAGCGATGCTCATTGCTGTCCTTTGAAAGTTGCAGCAGCAACAGCAATCTTAGCAAACAGCAGCAGCAGAAGCAAGAGGAGGAGGAGGACTAGTATATAGTAGTAGTCATAGCAGTCTCTTTGTCGAAGTAGCAGTAGCAGTAGTAATAGTCATCGTTTTCGTAGTCATAGTCGTGGTAGTAGCAGCAGCAGTATCGTTCTCCTTGCAAACTGCATTGGCTGGAACGGTGTAGGGGCCTTAATAATTAGAAAAGGGTTTTGGGGCCCATTATACTTCAGTTATAAGGGAACTATTGAGACTGAGACCCCTGTTCCATAGTACTCGTATAGATCCCTTATAGTAGCCCTTATAGTCCCCTCTAAAGGAACCCCAGGGCAATTATTGCGGCCCCTGTATTTAGGAGTGAGGAGCCTGGCAGGACAGCAGGCGCTCCGAGCACCCAACTGCACAGCCTGATCGTGCACAAGACTTGTGCTTCTTGGTTGCAGTTTCGAGCTTAGGGTTTAGAGTTTCGGGTTCAGGGTGTGGAGTTAGGGTTGAGGTATAGGTTGCTTACCTGTAGCCGAAAAGACCGGCCTTTTTGGAGTTCCTTATTTCGGTTCCTATACATAGTTCCCAAAAATGTTTTCTGCATTTTCTGCAGAATCTACGGTTCTCGAAGGGGAGTGCGTTTCTGAGCTTGGGGCTGTATTGCTGTGCGCTGGAGGGCCAAGTACGAGAGATTTCATGTCAGAAGATCAGACTTGTGGATGTTGGAAAGTCTGGATGCCCTACTTGGAGGATCATGGGACTTAGTCAGTAATATGTACCTTAATTGCGGTTATAAGTAGTTATAAGTATAGTTACCTAATAATAACAACCTTAGTTACTAAGTCCCATGATCCTTTAAGTAACCCTAAGACCCCTCTTATGGAACCCTTATAGACCCCTTTTAAGGAGCCCTTTAAAGAACCCTATAGTTACTAAGTCCCATGACCCTTAAAGTAGTTTAAAGGCCTATAAACCTTGGAGACCCTTAGCCTGAAGCCAGTGCCTTAGGCGCTCCACCCTGAAGCCGAAGCCTTACGTGGGCGCCAAAGCCCAACAGTTTCAGGTTTAGGGTTTAGGGTTGAGGGTTTAGGGTTTAGGGTTTAGGGTTGAGGGTTTAGGGTTTAGGGTTTAGGGTTGAGGGTTTAGGGTTTAGGGCCCTAAACCCTAATCCCTAAACCCTAAACCCTAAACCGTACTGCTTAAACCTAACTAAATCCCTAAACCCTATGCCCAACACATTCAGGTTGGGTACTGTCTGCCGTACCCGTGGGAGAGGCCTCTGTGGAGATCATGGGTCGGCACCTGAGCGAGATGGGTAGTTCTCTAAATTAGGGTCCTGTTTAGGATCCGTGCCGCGCTACCCTAGTTTAAACAACTACCCCGATCGAGGCTAACTGATGAATTAAGAATTAAGTGTTAGTCTTACTATTATTCCGGTAGTGAGCGCTATCATCTTATGTATGACTAAGATTACTGTTACGCGGTTAGTGTTTGGGGTACTATGGTTCAGGTTTTAGGGAGGCTGTTGCGGTTCAGGTTTCGGAATTTTAGGTTTAGGTTTAGTGACTGGAAGTCTTTCTGACTTTGGGTAGTGTAGAATGTAGTAGTGGTCTGCATCCTTAATCAAAACCCTCCGAAAGCCCCGTTGCATACCATACTACGATATTCTCTCTCCCCAAAAAATCCATTAAGACTATGAACGCCGAGCAATGCCCCTATGTTACTAAGGTTCACAGCTAGTGGTGACGGTGTTAGATTTACTAACGCTTACAAGGTTGAAGCACTTAGGGGTCGACTTTACCTCGTACGTAAATGTCTGTATTATATGTGTATATACATAATATAATATAGTATTTTATAATACACCGTAATATAATATAATATAATATAATATAATATAATATAATATAATATAACATACTATAATAATAACATAATATAATATAATATAATATATAATATATAATATATAATATATAATATATAATATATAAAATATAATATATAATATAACATAAAATATAATATATAATATAATATAATATAATATAATATAATATAATATATAATATAATATAATATATAATATTGTATATATAATATATAATATAATATATAATATATAATATATAATATAATATTTAATATATAATATATAATATATAATATATAATATAATATATAATATAATATAATATAATATAATATAATATAATATAATATAATATAATATATAATATATAATATATAATACATAATATAAAATATATAATATAAAGTATATAATATATAATATAATATAATATAATATAATATAATATAATATAATATAATATACTATAATATAATATAATATAATATAATATAATATAATATAATATAATATAGTAGGAGCGAGAGCGCGAGCGAGAGCGCGAGCGAGAGCGCGAGCGAGAGCGCGAGCGAGAGAGAGAGAGAGAGGGAGGGAGGGAGGGAGGGAGGGAGGGAGGGACGGAGGGCGGGAGGGAGGGAGGGAGGGAGAGAAAGAGACAGAGAGAGAGAGAGAGAGAGAGAGAGAGAGAGAGAGAGAGAGAGAGAAAAAGCGGAGCTTAATTCGAGTACGAGTACCAGTCAGACCATGTAATGTCGGCGTTTGTTTCTGGACTTTCGGGTTTCTTGTTTGACGGTACGTGCCAGGTTTTTGTGAGTTTGTTTTTTGTCGTGTTGTGTTATAGGTCATAGGTTCACTCACTTTAGGGTTCAGGGGGTAGTTATCGTATTCTTTATAGGTTTACCCGAATTACATAGTTGTGTAGAACCCACCTGCAGGGCGCTAGGTATCGTCAGGGGGGTAACTTTCCCCAACCACAATAGTAATCCCGAATGTTGTAGCCCTACTTTCTACTGTTTACCCTAAGGCCCCAAAGTAGTTCCTTTTTGGGGTTCATATAGAATCCTACAAGGTAATCCCAAAAAGGAAATACTTTGGGGCCTCTGGGTAGGTACTTCGAAATCCTTGGGTTGTGAATCTTACATCTTCAAGCCCAATCTCGAGCCCCCTCAGCCTCACTCCGGCAGCAGCTCCAGTAAGGCGCAAGGATTAGGGTGTAGGGTTTATATAAGGGTTTAGGGTTGCTCCAGGATTACATTGCCTCAATTGCTTCTAGCGGCGTATAGGGCTTAAGATTCTATGCCCTGAACCTTCGTTTGTATCATGTACTTGAAAAGGAGACTCCAGCATGAACTGAATGAAGCTCCTATGTGCACCCTGAGCCCAGAGCCTCGCAAAAGCCTAGAAGACTTAGAAGCACCTTGAGAAACACACAAGGCCCGAAAGACTGTAGAAAGCCTCTGAACGAGGCAGGCAAAAAGAGATACTTATGCTTGAATATACAGTTACATTTTAGGCACAGATATGCGGAGAGAGATAGAACGAGAGGGAGAGAGAGAGAGAGAGAGATCTCCACATGATACACACGGTTGAAGATATAAATCCTGCATTACCCATAATAAAGAGGAATGTGCCAAAATTCCCATCATAGTCTAGGGTCATTAAGGTAATGCAGGGTTTTAATCATCGCCCCTAAGACAGCCCCGCATCCTTAAGGTGCTGGTTTCACGACTTGGCCAGCAGCCAACGTTCTCGACTCCTCCGGGGGGAAGGCCCTCTGGCGGCAGAGGGCTTATTATAGGGGGAGGGTGGCTCATGGGGAGATGGAGTTTACAAGGGATCCTTAGGAAACCTTAACGGAGCCTTAGGGAGCACTAGAGAGAACTAGACACTAACTAGTAGGTTATCTATCCCCCTTGGAGCCCCCTCCTATACGGAAACTATACATAAGTTTAGGGTTGAGGGGCCGCAGGGTTCAGGGCTTACCTAGACCTTTGTTGTGGCCCCGAATTACGTCTTCATGAGAAATATCAGAGCTCTTTTAAAGGGTACCTTGGGGGGTCCTGGTAAGCTCGGCTCTAGGATTTATAAAGTTTTGGATCTACAGTTTGGACTCAATGCTAGGGACAGCAACCTACAACGTGGAATTAGCTTCTGGGGGCTTTCGGGTCTCGAGTCGCGACTCGAATCAAGCTTCTACTTTAGCAAGACATCAGAGAACTCGGGCTAGCGACTTGCGACTGGAGTTGCACGGCATGGAAGATGGGATTGCAGGTTTTCGGTCTTCGGACTGCAGCATTGTGCCGGTTCGGGAATCGGAATACATGCGGAGTAACATCGAGGCTCACGCGTGGCTCTCTACCTGCCGGTTCAAGGCTTGTTTTTAAGACATATTCCTACGCGGATCATGCGCTGACCGGGGACCCAGCTGTAATGCTTACCACAAATATATAGGGTTGAGGTTTATGGTTTAGAGTTCCTGGCGCAATTTTCCAGATGCTAGACTTTAGACATGCACCCTCCTGCTCGACCGAGGACAAAGGGTCCTATGTACCGATATAGTCGTAGAATGTAGAGTTTCCATAATAGGAATTACTATGATGACTTAGGGAAGTATCCCCCATAACAGTACGTAGGACCCTTTCAGACCCTCAACCTCAAGCCCTATGAGCTGAAGCTGCTGACACCCCCCGCTGGGTCGTGAGGTTTGGTTTACCGTCCGCGGCAACTACTGCGCTGAAGGTGGGCGGGCCATCGCTCTCCTCCGTTCTCTTCTTCGTGTTGAGGTTTCGGGCTTTGGACGGTGGAGTCTCCCGCATTGCAGGGCACAAGCTGGAAATGAAGCATGGAAAGGTGTCCAAGGGCGCCACTCCGCTCAGTGAACACATGGAGGGACGAAAGGCTTGCAGAGAAGATGGCTTGGGGCTTAGAGTTTGGGGTTGGGTCGGACGATTGACACCCTACCTATAGTCTCCATTGTAGTTCCTTTTTTGGTGAACCCAAATCTCTATTGTAGGATCCTAACCATAAAACTGGTTAACCAAAAAACAGGAGCTACAATGGAGACTATAGGTACTATAATGGGCCCCAAAACCCCATTCTAAATAGTAAGGCCCCTACATTATAGTACCCTTCTAGTAACCCTTACTTATAGACCCCTTTAACGGAACAACCCCATTCTAATTAGTAAGGCCCCTATATTATAGTACCCTTATAGTAACCCTTACTTATAGACCCCTTTAACGGAACAACCCCATTCTAATTAGTAAGGCCCCTATATTATAGTACCCTTATAGTAACCCTTACTTATAGACCCCTTTAACGGAACAACCCCATTCTAATTAGTAAGGCCCCTATATTATAGTACCCTTATAGTAACCCTTACTTATAGACCCCTTTAACGGAACAACCCCATTCTAATTAGTAAGGCCCCTATATTATAGTACCCTTATAGTAACCCTTACTTATAGACCCCTTTAACGGAACCCTAAACCCTAAACCCTAAACCCCTAAACCCCCAAACCCCTAAACCCTAAACCCCTTTAACGGAACCCTAAACCCTTAACCCAGGGTCCGAGCTTGAGCCACCACCGTCAGCTCAGCCCTGATTGAGTGCACAGCGGCACGCACCTAAAGAGTAGGATACTGTCTGCCCCTCTCCCTAGATGTACCATAGTCTCCTTAAGAATTTTTATTTCTGTTCATCAGGAAACCCAAGAGATTATTAACAAATCTTATTTTTGATTATGGTTCTAAGGGGGGTAGTGTGTAGTCTACAACCTTCAGTAGCCCAAAACAGCAAGGTAGCACAAGAAGGTTGGCGCTGGACATCTCTGCATCTTCGCAAGCCAATGTTGTTGCAGGTTTCGGGATCAGGATGTAGTTGTGGGAATTGCCTGCGGCGTCATGATTATAGGAATATGGGCAGCCAATGTTTAGGTTTAGGGCCAACCATAAACGGCAGTTGGCACTAAACCCCAAAAGACCGTAACCCGCGACAAGGCACAACAACCACCAGTCTCTCATGAGTACCCGGACCCTCTCGGAAAAAAAAACAGGTAATGTTCCCATAGTTGAGCATTTGGGCATCGGGCTTCGAGATTGTTATGCTCCAGTTTGAGGAGATGGGGTATGAGGCGCGGCAAGAAGGGTTAGGCCGAGTAGACTGAGAGTTTCTGTGTGGGTGTAGCATTGTAGCAGTGAATATGCAGCTTGGGGCAACGGCGCACACGGTGTATGGAAAGGTTCCGAGTCTATTCAGTGACAAGTTTGCTGCAGGTGGCACGATCCAACTCACGATGACATGGGAGGCCCCGGGAAGGGCTATGGCTATGGCACTTTTGACTAGAGGAGCTTCAATTTCGGGATTTCAATCCCGAAACCCCAAACCCGAAACTCTAAACCCTGGGCTCCGAACCCTAAAACCCCCCCAAAAACCCCCAAACTAAAACCCAGAAACCCCAAATTCGAAACCCTGAGTCCTCAGTATGAAGTCTTAAGCCCTGTGTCCTAAACCCCTCGACGTCAAAGACTAAACTCACGAAGCGTAAATCCTGCAATCGAAACTCTTCTAGAACCCCAACCCCATCCGAGGAACCGCAAATCCCACATCCGCCAAATCCTAAACCCAGCTTCTTGACTTACCCTGCCCTTTACCTAGGAACCTAGTATATAATAGGGTAGGTACCCTGTAACCGTTTTTGGGGAGTAAAGTCCCTATCTAATCTCTACATAACCGAAAAGGTCAACCTTTAGTTCCCCATGATACCCGACAAGTAGGTTTACTATATGGGTGGCTGTCAAAATTAGGGTCCCTTTTTGGGTCCTTATGATAATACGGCACGTAATATTTAGGGTACCAAAAAGGGACCATAATTTTGACAACCACCCATATAAGCCCGCGGAGCGGCTTTAGGGCTTTTTTCAGTGTTGAACGACGGACGGTGGCCCTGGCTGGAAGTGAGATGGGGAACATTTTTGTGGAAATGCCAAAGATATTATGATGAAATGCAGGAGCCTGATTAAGAAAACCTGGGCCTATATCCCCAAAGTAGTAAGGTTCATATACGGAACCCTAACTAATAAGGGCCCAAGGCTTCTTAATCAGGTTCCTACATTATGGCATCTGCTGGGTTGACAAGGGATTCTAACAACGGCTTGACAGGGTTGCACAAGGGTTTTACAGGGCGTCACAGGGTTGCACAGTGGTTCATCCCATAAGGGGGTTCCAAGCGGTGCTCAGGAAGTATAGAGTGGTAACCCAGAAGCCTGAATAGTTGCCAGCAGTATGTTTCAGGGTTCCTGATTATAAGTATGCTATGCTACAAGAACATATCCCAAACCCCTATTCTAATTATGCAGGCATCCGTATTATGTCCCTTGCAAGAGCCCACTGGAATTTGTATTCTCGAAATCACTCGAATCCCTTATGGTACCCCTTCCATACCCTCGTGTATTAGTCCTTACAGTTACAGCAGCTCTTATGATGGCCTTCATCATACACTTTATGCTAGCCCTTATTCCCCCGTCTAGTAGCCCCAGTCGTAGATTCCAAGAATCTTAAACTACCAACCTCAAAGCCAGAGATCTCTCAACCTAAACCCTAAGCCCGAAACCCATATTAGCCACGTCAGTAACAAGGTCCAACCCCTCAGCCTACAAGGCCTTCCGACTAACCAACCGGGCAGAACGAAAAGAGGGTTCAAAAAAAACATATTAGCCGTATTTTAGGGTGTATGTCCTGGATCCTTGTTTGGGTTTAGGGAGCGTACTCACCCGAAACCCGTATATAACCCTCCAGTAGGTCTTCGGGCCCTGCCAGGCCTGCCCCGGATCTCGGCTAGCTTCCGAAATGTCCGCGACGCCGGGCCCAGAAAATCAGGCAGGCCTGTTGTGAACGGAATCAGAATGGAAGTGTTAAGCTGGAATGTTTGTGTACACACACACACAAACATACCGTAACATACTGCAAGTGTCTAAGGGGAGAGAGAGAGAGAGAGAGAGACAGAGAGAGATAGAGACAGAGACAGAGATAGATTTAGAGAACTACTTAAATTCCTAATCCCCCCCACAAAAACCGACTGGTTCAGATCCATGGCCGTGTTTGGTTCGATGACCGGCGCGGCTCACTTGTACTGGCCGGGCAGTGGCAAGATCAGCAAGGAGCAATATGGGAACCTAAGCCCTTGTTGGGTTTAGGGTTTAGGGTCCTCAGCTTCACTTCACTTCGCCGCGCAATAGCAAAATCCCGAGCGTCTGTCGTGTGAGAGTGCCGGAAGCATGAGTGCTGTGCATCAACTCGGCACAAACAAACCCGAAGTCCTAAACCTTAAACCTACTTAAAGGATCCTGGGACTTAGTAACTAAGGTTATCATTAGGGTAACTATACTTATAACCATACTTACTAAGTCCCATGTTCCTCCAAGTAAGCTTGTTTGGGCCATTTGCCTATGAAAGCTCCGGTCTGCAGGGCGCCGGGAGCCGAAGATGAGTTACTTAGTAGTCGGGTAGGTAATCTTTAACCTTTTCTGGGTAGTATAGCCCCTATATAATCCCTATATAACCAGAAAGGTTAACCTTTAGTTCCCCATGATACCCTGAGTTCTAGGGACTGCAGGAGGGAATAGGGGAATGGGTTATTGGGACTGCTATGTAGGTTGGGACTTAGTGGGCTACCATGATATAGGGGCCTTAATAATTGCCTAGACTATTTTTTTTGGAGGGTCCCCTATAATTATGATTACAGTATAATATACCCCTCAAAAACCTATTCCTATTATTGAGGCCCCTGTACTAGGGAGCTTTACCCCTGTTCCCCACTAACAGCCAGGGAGCATACCTCAACTTCCCTTAGGTAGGTCGCTTTGCGCGAAATGTGCCGTTACCCACAAGCCCTGGTGTTCCCGCAAGCACTGGTGCTAAACCCTTCACCCTGAACCCCACATCGTACACCCTAAACCCCAAATCCCCGAACCCTAAATCCCCAAACCGTGAACCTTAGACCTTAAACCCCGAACCCCAAATCCTGCAAACTTAGTTTTTTTGTGAGGAGACTCGGGAGCCATCCTGATGACACAGGCTCAGGACGTCCTATAGGAGTTTGGGGAAGGGTTTGGAGGATTTAGTCTTGAAGGGATACAGGCTGTTGCAAAGTTTAGAGTTCATGTTGTTTGGATTTAAAGGTTCAAACATGATGAGTTAGGGCCCTAGCTGCCAGACATGATACCCTGAACTCCCACTTCCGGCAACCAGAACGGCTCTTCAGGAGGGTACCCATTGGGGAACCCAGTTGATGCCCAAAATGTCCAGCCCGTAAGACACAGACCCACAACAGTAACAACAACCAAAAGAAACAAACACCTCCCACATAGAGGCGCTAGATCAAGCCCCTGTCTGGGTTTAACCGTTCCCAGAAGCCTTGTAAATTCAATACCTAAAACCCAACTTTAAGAAACCCAAAAGTCACTTTGTGAAGTCTCTTGGAGGACTCCTTTCGTCTCTTCCCAAAGACTTCGGCGAGCTTGTGGGTGTCTTGACTCAACTCCATTTGGGCTTAGGGGTTAGTGCGTAGGGGCTTCATATAGAGTCAAGAAGCCTGGGTGGATGGTGATCCTATTCCTTACTAGGGTTCCTGATTACATTTTTCGCATGCCTTACCCCCAAACCGTACTCTAATCATTACCGCCCCCCATGAGGGTTGAACAAGTTCGGGGCATTGGGCGTTTCAAGGTTGCAAGTGTCAAGCATTCGGGGGTTAGGGATTTGGGGTTTCGGCGCTTTGTGCTTCATAGCATGTGTCTGATTCGCTCACTGTAAAGGACGGCGAGATATCAAGTTGCAAGGACATTGATCGTTAAGAAGCCTGAAGCCCTAAACTAAATCATACCCCTTTGTCGGATATGGGTCTTTGTTTAAACAACTCTCTCTCTCTATATATATATATATGCTGTAATCTTGCTAAACCTAAGATGATCGAGCCCTAAACCTCCAGACCTTTCAGACTCCGTTATGTTTAATGCCTACAGGTGATTACTAGTTGTAATAGGTCTTCTGGTCGTATTATAGAATTATCGTATAGCTACGCAGGGATTCGAACTATTCAGACCTCCATGTTGACACAGGAGTACACCTTGGTGGTTGCTGTCGGAATCTAAGAGACCTGTAATCAGGCCGGTCGTAGTACATGCAGCCTAGTATTCACGGGAGAACGTGAGCGTTACGTACTTGGACCCTTAGTTTTCGTTTAGCAGGAGCCCTCATCAGGAGTTTGGGGGCATTCCTAAGGTGATACACGAGGCAGTCCTGGAAAAGTGTGGGTTTAGAGTTTAGGATTTCGGGTGTAGCACAGTGTAACATTGCAAGATCTGGGCCAGGGATTTGTGATTTTATTTACAGTCTACAACCCACCTATAGTCTCCATTGTAGTTCCTTTTTTTGGATAACCAAAATCTCTATTATAGGATCCTAACCATAAACCTGGTTAACCAAAAAAGGAACCACAATTGAGACTATAGGTACAACCCATGGACCTAGTTCCGGGAACCTCAACCTCGCCCCTTGGGCTCAAAGCAGCGAGGATCCGAACAGGCTGGATCTTACCTTTGGTTAGTAGGGAATGGAGGAATGGTAGTAATAGAAATTAGAAATGTACCCCATTCCTCCATTCCCTACTAACCAAAGGTAAGCTGTAGGTCCACAAACATAGAGGAGCACCTTTTTGCCCTTTCTGTTTTAGGCTCCCCTTATTAAAACTCAATCTTCGGAAAAAGGCCGTTCATTATAAAGTGGCTACCCAAAAACCTCAACCCAAAACCCTACAAACCCCTTATAGATCCCTTAAAGGAGCCCTATCCCTTAGAGATCCCTTAAAGGAGCCCTATCCCTTAGAGATCCCTTAAAGGAGCCCTATCCCTTATGGATCCCTTAAAGGAGCCCTATTCCTTAGAGATCCCTCAAAGGAGCCCTATCCCTTAGAGATCCCTTAAAGGAACCCTGGGTATTCCTTAGTTAGATGAGTCTTCGGAGCCTCAAGGGCGAGCCTTGCCACTCGAAAGTCTCATCCTAGTGACTGAAGACTCCGCTTTAGGGTTTTGGGGTTTTGGGGGTTTAGGGTTTAAGGGTTTAAGGGTTTTAGGGTTTTAGGGTTTAGGGTTTTAGGGTTTTAGGGTTTTAGGGTTTTAGGGTTTTAGGGTTTCAGGGTTTTAGGGTTTTAGGGTTTCAGGGTTTAAGGGTTTAGGGTTTTAGGGTTTTTTAGGGTTTTAGGGTTTAGTGTTTAGTGTTTTAGGGTTTTTTAGGGTTTTAGGGTTTAGGGTTTAGGGTTTAGGGTTTTAGGGTTGTAGGGTTTTAGGGTTTTAGGGTTTGGGGGTTTACGGTTTAGGGGTTTTGGGGTCCTTTCCCACAGAAAACGGACCCCTAAATACGGTTGATCATATTTATATACTGCATTGCGTTCATGATCCTAGACTATGGGAATTATGGTATATTCCTCATAATGGGTAATGCTGGATTTAGATCATCAGCCGTAGGATGTCCCTCGTTTGACGATTCTTTCTCAGGTCCCAGGACAGTGGGTTCCGTAGCCCCAGCCGAGGCAGTAGAGGAACCTCACGAATGAGTAGGAAAGGCGCCTGCTTATTCCCTCAAGCATGATATGGGGGATTCCGAAAATAGGGGGTGCCTTATTTGGGGGTCCTTGTAATAAGCACCCTACTCTTTAGGGTACTATATTAGGGTCCCCTACTTTCGGGAACTCCCATATTGAACCTTGTCATGCAGACGCCTCAAAGCCCGAAACCTTGCAACCCCTCCACTGGAGCTCGAGGAGGGCACCGTCGATGGCCAGCAGCAGTCGTGGGTGCTCGCCATGGACACCTTGGGGTATTCTCAAAATCCAGATACCTCGGTAATGCCCTCTATAGTCTCCTTAGGAATTGTTTTTCATTTTTGTTCATATAAAACCCAAGAGGCTATTAAAAACAATCTTTTTATTACGGTTCTAAGGGGGGGTATAGCCCTGAGATGAAGGATACACTTCTCGCCTCAGGATCCAAAGCCCTTTCTTTACAAGACATTTAAACACCAAGACCTTACCATTCCGGCTGGTCTTGCTGTTTTTGAGCCCTGGGATAACCGATTCAGAGTTCATGGCCCGACTGGCTTAAGATCATGTACTATAGAGGCCTAAAGAATTACCAATACTGTTTTGGGGGCTCCTTATCACAAGTATAGTAGGGCCCCAAAACCCTATTCTATTTTTTCAGGCCCCTGCATTATAGTACCTTAGTACCCTACTTATAGATCCCTTACGGAACCCTTTTAAGGATCTCTCTTTGTGGAACCCTGAATTTGGGACTTGGGTCGAGGCTTTGTACCAACCACTCCTTTCATCATCTTGGGTCGGCATTTTTCAGAGATTGGGGCTGAGACTTCCTCTCGAAGCCCAGAACTCTCGAACCCACAAGTTGAGACTCTTCGGGTTTGGGCTCAGGGTTTAGGGTTTATGTGGGATTATTAGGGTTCAAGGTTTATAAGGTTTAGTTCTTAGGGTTTACGTGAGTCTAGGTTTCAAGGCTGATATGGTTCAGGGTATGTGTCTGCATCCGTCAAGGACGCAGATGGCTGTCCCAGCGCCTTCGGTGCTGCTCGCAGCCTGCATCGAACAGTGGATAGGGCTTTGCTCCAAGTCAGGGCTTCGGGGGGTTTAGAGTTTAGGATTTGTGGCATGCCCCATACTCCTCAGTCAACGCATATTTTGAATCGCTTTGCTCAGTTACCCTAAACCCTATACCCTAAAACCGAAGCCCTAAACTCTAAACTCTGAAACCTAAACCCTGAACCCTAAACCCTAAGCCCTAAACCTTCTAAGGGGGAGTGAAGCCCAAAGCGCCTTCCCAAAGCCTCGATGGGAGGTGTCGGCCCAGATGGGACCCGACCGCATGGCCTTCGCCTGTGTGGAACCCAGCTTCGAAGTTGGAGTTGTTGAATATCATGGGGACAGTATGATTAAAATGGGGTTTGGGATTCTAACTTGACATGAACATAATAAAGAACCTATTCGGAATGGTATTGGTACTGCTGCCGACAGGACGGATTAGGAACCCTCTAAAAGGAACCATGAAAAGACTTCATTTGATAGTACTTTTGTCAGGGAATCCTTTTAGGGACGCTTCCACGAACCGTTATAGGAACCTTTTAGTACCACGCCCGATTCTCTGAACCCTAAGTTCAAAGACCAGGATGCTTATGGAAATCCCACCCGGCATACACGGTAACGGTATATCCTGAAGAATCCTAGAGCTCAACCCCGACCCCCGGGCACCCCTAAACCCCAAACCCTCGACGGTTTGGGTTTTGTTTCTTGCCTGCTGGGAATTTCCGAAAATAGGGGACCCTCGTATAGTACCCTAACCAGTAGGATCCTCATTATGAAACACCAAAATAAGGTCCCCCTGCTTTTCGGAAACTCCCAAACCCTAGACCCTAAACCCTTCATAAAACTCTTATAGATCCCTATAAGGAACCCTTAAAGGATCCCTTTAAGGAACCCTTAAAAGGATGATTTTCGGAAACTCCCTGCTCTGTGCAGGCTATGGAACCCTAGGAGTTAAACCGTTTTTGGGTTGAGGGTTTACTAGGGTGGATGATATAAATCCTGCATTACCTTAAGGGCCCTAAACTTTGGGAATAATGGTGTATTCCTTATTATGGCTCATGCAGGATTTATATCATCAACAGTAGGATGCCCAGTTGTAACCTTATTCCCTTTTTGTAGTCCTAGGTTCCTTATAAAGGTACCCAATACCAAAAAGGGAGGCCGTGTTTATTCCTAGGTTACTGGGCGTCCTAGTTTAGGTTCTGGTAGTTGGTGACTTAAAGACTTTAAGTGCGTTCGGTGTAAGCTGTGCGAGATTCTTGGGCTTCGAGGTTTCGGTATTGAGGTTTCTGTGAAGGAAGGGAGTTTCTGGCTTCTGGGGCTTGGGGCCTGCGTTCGAGGATGGCAATGTCTTTCGCATTTGTCGTTGAAGTCTTGGGGGTGTAAACTCATCATTGGGGTTTAGGGTTTAGGGTAACGGATCCCCCTGCCGCTCGTGGGTTTCACCGTCTGCTTTCAAGTATTCCTGAGCTTTTAGGATGTGGCCATGGGGATACGGCTGATGAATGTAGTGTGGTTGAGGGACTGAGCGATCTATCGTAGCGCTGCAGTTGCTAATCGGACTTGATGTACAAACTCCAGAAATTGCTTGAAACCCAAGGGCGTGAACGTTAAATGCCTTGTCGCGATTTCAGTACCACGACCACGAGACACCAAGCACGACCCCCAGACCTGAAATCAGCGGAAAGGCTTCGGGGCATCGTGCAGTCCACAGGGGAAGATGCAACCACAGTCCCTCGGCCGATTTAGGGCTGTATGACGCCCTTTAATGGGAGTTCCCCAAAATAAGGGACCCCACACAGTAGGATCCTTATGATAAGGACCCCAAAATAAGGTACCCCTAATTTTCGGAAACTCCCAAATCAGGACCACATCCCCCACCCTGACCCAGAACGCGAGACTCTAAAGCCCCAAAAACCTCGCAAGCAGCAATGATGAAATAGATGTTCCAAAAGTAAACTTTGTTCTGTTACTAGGACTCTGGAGTACTCTCACAAATAATACTTTCGCTGTTATTTGTCTCATCATTACGACGAACCCCTGAAGTTTGATCGAGGTCTCATGGAGCCTCTTTGTCCGCACCCCAAAACCTGCGAACCCACGATAACACGCAACAAAAGTGCCTACAAATCCCTTGTAAACCCTGTAAAGCACCGATGCAGCTACTATAAACCCCTACTGTGTGTACCCAGGTGGTTCTACGGCAACGAACCCTCAACCCTAAACCCTAAACCCCTAAACCCCTAAACCCTAAACCCAGGTGGTCCTACGGGAAGGAGCCGGGCCAGGCGGTGGGCAGCGCACGCTCCGAGCCTCTGCTCCGCAAAAGAAAACGGGGAGCGCATTTAGGGCTTAGGGGTTTAGGGTTTAGGGGTTTAGGGTTAGGGGTCTAGGGGTTTAGGGGTTTAGGGTTTCGGGTCACGGGACTCAGTAAGGCTCCATTTAAGGGATATATTGGGGTACTATTAGGCCTCTATAACCCTAATAATGGCCTTGGCTAGTCAGGCCCATGTCCCTATAAGTACGGTGTTTTGTAGTTGGGGGCTGGTGGTTTTTAGGCTTGTGGGTTTCGGAAGAAGACCCTGAACCCTAAGGCCTAATAGTACCCCCAATATATCCCTTAAATGGACCCTTAAGCATTACTAAGTCCCGTGACCCTAAACCCTGAACCCCTGAACCCTAAACCCCTAGACCCCTAGCCCTAAACCCCTAAACTGGGGTATAGAATCTAAGGGGCTCGGGGCTCGCCGTAGGGTACTGTTTCTTTTGCTGTCAGGGTTTTGGTTTGAGGGTCTAGGCACATAGAGGCTTGCTGCTTCTGAGAAACCCTAAACCCTAAACCCCAAAACCCTAAACCCTAAACCCCAAAACCCTAAAACCTCAAAACCCTAAACCCTAAACCCTACGAGGTTTCACTCTAAACTCTTATCCCCAAACGATGGCACGAGCCTTCGAAGCCCAAAAAAACCACGCTCAGAGCTTGGTGCGAACCCTAAACCCAGGTATTCGGAAGATTTCCTTGAAAGATGCCGTTTAAACAGCCCACACCTCGAGCCACCAGATTGCTTCAGGGCTGAAACAGCACTACCTCCAAACTCGCACACAGGAGTTGTCAAGACTGGCAACAGCTTCAGTATGGTGAGCGTTGGAGAAGGAGGTGGGTCTGCTTCAGGGTCAGGAGTCTTACCAGGAACATGCAGGATAAGCCACGGCTACAGTCTGTGCTCTGTCAGAGGACCCGTAGCTTTCTGTGCTAAGATGTTTTGAGGGCTCGTGGGTGCAGGCCCTAGGCCCTAGAACCCTACCTATAGTCTACATGGTAGTTCCTGTTTCGGGTTATCTTATAGGATCTGAAAGATTGGAAAAACCCAAACAGGAACTACCAGGGAGACTGTAGGTGGATCTTAAACCATGCACCATCAACGTCGAACCGCTACACCCAAAGTCAAAACATCCTCGATTCCTCAACCTTCGATCTGGGTACGTACCATAGAAGCCTACATAATTACCAACATTATTCCTTATAGGGCTCTTTATTCTAATGGTGCTATGAAGGAGCCCCAAACCCTTCTCTAATTATTAAGGCCCCTACATTAACCCCAATCGGCTAGAACGCTTCCAAAAAGCTAGTTCAAAGAGAAGTGAAGCGAGCTTTGGGTTTGGAGCTTTCACCTCAGAGGGTTGACTGCCTCTCGCGCGGGTCGGGGTCTCTTTCTTTTGGAGATAACTGGGTTAGAAGTGTAGTGCAGTAATATAGAACCCTTAACGCTATAATTTATGAAGGGCTCTACGATAGACTATGACTATCCCCTAAGGGATAGGGTTTAAGGTTTCGGAAACATGTTACGCTGAAACGTCAGATCTTGGGTTTTCCGTGTAGATCTACGGGTCCATGTAACCCAATAGTATATGGGAGTTTCCGGAAATAGGGTCCCCATTTATAGTACCCTAAATAGTAGGATCCTTATTATAAGGACCCCAAAATAAGGTACCCTTAAATTTCGGAAACACCCATATAATTTGGCCCCAGTGTAAATATATAGGAACTACTATATGGCCAAAGCATATACTTGTTGGGCACATGGACCCTTAGGGTAGTATTTTGTTTGATTGTGTTTGTTGTTTCTGCTGTCCCGGGCAGTGGCGGTTTAGGGTTTAGGGTCTAGGGTTACTAACTTATTGGCTTTGAGGATGGATTGATATTTCTATTGAGCCCCGCCATCCTAAACCCCAAAATCCCAAGGTTCTGGGTTCCTGAATAGTACCCTTTTGCCCCTTTTGTGCTTGGGTTCCCGAAAAAACCAAACATCAGGACCAAAGGGTACCTCTATTATAAAAAAATACTCAGGGGTTCTTGAATCCAAGCTTAGGGTTTGCTGGAACCCTCACGCCCCAGTGAGCCGTTTTCTCAGCGAAGCACCCTAAATCCCATACCCTAAACCCTAAACCTTAAATCCCAGATCCTAAACAGGTGTCCAGCTCCAGCACACAAGGACCTACATGCCCACGGATGCTGCAGCAGAGCTTTCCGGGAGCCTGGCCCTCAGCACAATTTACCTGGGTTTGGAGTACCATACTTGAATCCTTTTTGTTGGTACCTCTTCCTTAAAGGAGCCATTATGAATGAAATAAGAGTCTATATTAGAAGGGGCCCCCACCCTGTAATAGTGGTATAATAGGAATATATTAGGGCCCTAAGAATCCCCAATATAATCCTTATGGTCACTATAACCGGGTGGGGGCAGCTCCTAAAGTCTATACTTTTTTCTCCCTGGTTGCTTCAAAGTGCAGTTTAGGGGCGGGGGAAGCCTCGGGGTTGTGGTGGTTTACTTGGAGGTTCGGGGGTATAGTTATAAGTAGGGTTCATAGGGGTCCTTTAAATAAAGGGATCCATAGGGATTCTATATGTAAGGGTATAGGGTTTAGGGTCAGGAGTAGTTCTAAGTCGGGCTATTATAAGTCCCAAAATAGGGATTATAGCAAAGTTGCCCTACTTATAACGCTACGTATAACTAACCATGAACCTCCAAGTAGGGGTGTAGCGCTTGGGGGTTTAAGGGTTGGAGGTCTAGGGCTTTTGGGGTTAAAGGTTTAGGGTGTCGCACATGTAACCAGCAGTACCCTTATTCCCTTTTTGTAGTCCTAGGTTCCTCATAAAGTTATGCAATACCAAACAGGGAGCTCTTTTTCCTAGGTTACTGGGCATCTTATTTTTGGGTAAGATAACACAGAATTGGGGACTGGCTCAGCGGATGCTCGCGGGTAGGATGTAGGATTCAGTGAGGTTTGTTTGAAGCCCAGAAGAAACCCCGCTTTTGGGGCACCCGACATCCCAAGCATGCAGAGGCTTTCGGGCTCAGGTCGTGCTACCCCTGCATCTTCAGATCCATGAGAATCATTTTCTGCAGGTTACAGCCATTCCCGTGGTGGAACTGTCCATGTTACAGTGGAAGCCGACGAGGTCGTCCCGATGGCTAAGGGTTCACGGTTTAGGGTTTGAGGATCTGAGTGTGTGACATGAGCCGTGAAATGAGCATTGCTTGATGTCGTCCCTAATATAGGGCTTCATCAGAAGCTTCGGAGGGTTGGGGGTGCCCAGTAGTCGGTGCATCTCTTGGCTTAGGATGGAGATACCGATGTACTCCCAGCCCTGAACCCGAAGACCCCAAGCACTATAGACCATCGGAGCACCTCAGGTCGTGGCTATTAATAGAAGGACTTGGCCTGATCTGTGATAAATTCGGTTCGGCGGCGGTGGTTGGTGGTTGGTCATCATAGTATGTAGCGTCGTCGTCGTCGTACACCAGCAGCAGTGGCATTAGCAGGATCAATACGAGTACGAGTATTCGAGCCAACACTGGTAGCCCTACATCCTGAACCCAAAACCTTTAAGCCCCTAAAACCTTAGACCCTGAGCCCTAAACGTCTAAACCCTAAACCCCTAAACCTAAACCCTAAACCCAACATTCTAAACCGCAGAATGCGAAGCCTTCATTCTTGATCCTGCAGGTGGTGCTCCAAAATTCCCAGGCTCGGCAGCAAAGAAGAAACAGCTAGCAATTTAGGGACTACAGGGCTGACTGGTTTGGGTTGGACTCGTGTAGGCTTAATGTAGGTGTACATCTATATGTCAACAGTCAAAGTGCTCAAAGCCGGTAGGATCCTCAATACATGATTGCTTCACCATCGCATTGAGCTCTGTTGCCTTTGTCTGACATGCTATACTTTTCTCCCCTGTCCTACTACGGCTACACAATATACTATATATCACATTACATGTTTCCTATGAACTCGAGGAAACACTGTAATACATACTATACCACATAATATACTACATACTCTACTAATTATATACAATGCTATAAACTTTACTGTCTACTGTACTGTATGCTACCAGTGTCATGTGAAATTCCGCTACGAAGTACATATTAGCTAACATACTACGCATGCAAGCGATGTTTTGTTCTATCATGCTGTGCTGCATATGTTGTTCCGCGGATATACTCTGCAAACATTGTGTTGTTATTGTGTCTCATGCTCCATTAAGTATTTTGTGTTAGACATATGTCATAAAGGGTCATACGATGTATCATCACATCACATACGTTAAGAAAAGCTTGGCTAGATATTATATCATTTTTATCTTAAATAACATCATATCATCTCGCGATACAGTATATGATGTTGAGCATCTTGGTATGTTTCATACTGAGTCTCGACATTTTCATACTGCCCAGTAGTAGGTTAAGACACACCATATTATGTCTTATGATATTTCACTGTATTGTGTCGTATAGAGTGTGTATCTGGTGTTTAATCATCTCATCTTTGCATACTGCATCAAATCAAGATGCTTACGGCACCATGCCAGAGCACACCATATTGCTGTGGAGCACATTATTCTGTCTTATCGTGGCATGTTTAAATTGATACTATACTATATATGATACTATATCAGTTTACAGCAGGATTCGTCACATCTAGCTGTTTTGCCGAAACTAAACTATAGTTGTACATATATATATATATATATATGTAAATACATTTTGTTTGTGTTTGCTTTTGGCCTTGTTTGCTGGGTCACTACGATTGCACCTTCAGAACGCGTCTCCGTCAGCCGCAGCGGCCAAGGATGCTAACCTTGTGGCTACTTAATAATTGGTCGTTGTTGCGGCTGCTTATGCGTGTGCACTGCTTGTTAATTGGCTCTGTGTGCTGCCAATTGACCTTCCTCGTGACTGTTTGTGGCATTTACTGCTGCTCGTACCATCGTGCTCCTAGCTCTCTTCTTCAGTTTCGTTTGCTCAACATCTATAGTTGAACATGCTGGTACATTTTGTGTTGCTGGAGCCCTCAGCGCCATCATTCTGCATTCCGAAGCCCGTGGACCGCGTCCTGAACTGTTTTGACGGAGCACATTCGTGATTGTGTCGGGCTCACCAATGTTGGGCCATAACTGAGAGACCCATAAACCCAAAGTTTCAATCCGGTTTAAATCCTAAGTCCTAAATAAGTATCGACAGTCTTGAAATGTAAGCTTACCTCCAAAGCCTAAACTCAGCACTTCAGGCCTAGAATGTGGCCTCGACGGATTTGCAGTTTATACTCCTAGTCTTCGTAGCTGAGTGAATACACTTTCACACTTTTCGGGATAATCTTACCCACTATAAAACCAAAAGTATACACTGCTTGGGGCTTATGAACTCAGCAACTAAGTAGCAAACAGCATTGGAAGATTCGTGATGGTAGTGACAGCAGGAGTATCCATAGCTGCAACAGGGTTTTGGTTTTAGGGTTGCACTAGTAGTGAGATGACCCAACTCCTTGTTTTGCTTCGATACAAACCGATAATTCATGCAATGGGATGATTGAAGATTCGAAAAATCACGCAGGCGACCTCCTCGCAGAAGTCACCGGCCGGCACTGCATGTCAGAACGGGCAAATCCGCCCGGGGCTGAGCTGGAGAATCCTAGGCCAAGATGCCCAAGTCCTGAATCCTACGCCAAGTTGGAGTCCTCTGCTTCATACGGTTTGTCTTTGTCATAGTTGGGTAACATTTTAGTTTGTTATGGGTACTGACACCCAATAAGGAATAAAGATGTACATGTTTAATCCTATCCCAACAATGAACTAGTTGTAGGCTTTAAGGGTCGGTGTCATAAATCCTTTGCTTAACCCCCAAGGCGATGCATGATCGAGGGTCGAGGGTTGATGAAACGGTCCGGATGCAAACGGTGATGATCACTCTCCTCCTCCTCTGTCCTACCGTCGTTCCATGAACTTTGCTTCTATGCGCTGTTTGAAGGCGCTTGGGTAGCTATACGTCCTTACCTTTTACACGCCATAAACAAATTTGCTGAGGACCGTACTTCCTAAGCTCCACTTGGAGGATCATGGGACTTAGTAGGTAAGGTTATAAGTACCTTATTTGGTTTATAAGTAGATATGTAGTTACCCTAATAATACCCTTAGTTACTAAGTCCCATGATCCTTTAAGTACTTCCTAAGCTCCACGAGTACAGTCAGCACTTTTCGATCCCGTGAGTTGGTGGCTTCTCAATGCAGCCTTTACGTGCCTCTACTTTACATGCAGGCATGGCTCAATTCATCTATGTGGGAGCTTCCGAGAATCAGGGGCACCTTTCAAGAGATCCATAAGTGTTCTATAGAGGGTTTGAGGTTTTGAGTTTCCGAAAATTAGGGGTACCTTGTTTTGGGGTCCTTATAATGGGATCCTACTAGTCAGGGTCCCCTATTTTCGGAAACTCCCAAGTATGAAGCCCAAGAAGGAACTACTATGGGGCCTATGGCTAGAGGATCCTACTAGTTAGGGTCCCCTATTTTAATGGAAACTCCCACCTTGCTGTGGGCTCTTAGGACTTGGGGTTTTGGGGGTCCTTATAAAAGGAGCCTGTTAGTTAGGGTACTATATCAGGGTCCCCTCTTTTCGGAAACTCCCATGTCTTAAAGTTAGGGGTATCTTATTTTGGGGGTCCTTATAAAAGGAGCTCACTACTTAGGGTACTACATTAGGTTTCGCTCCGTTTTCGGAAACTGCCATGGGTTTAGGGCCCCCCGAAGGATCAGACCAGACGTTTTGGGCGTCTACAAGGGTTTGGGGTTTAGGGGTTTAGGGTTTAGGGTGTTTAGGGTTCTAGGGTCTAGGGTTTGGGGTTTAGGGTATAGGGTTTAGGGTATAGGGTTTAGGGATTGAAAATACATCAACGAAACAACTTCTGGGGCGCTGGATCTAGTAGTGGAGATATTTTTTGTGCATGAGCCAGCCCTAGAGCCTAAAACTTAAGCCATATACTGTAATCAGACCTTAATCCGTAAACCTACGCCCCTAAACCCTAAACCGTTACTCATGTTATACAACAACTTGTTTTCAACGTAGTCGAATTACGACACGGAGGTCCCAAATCCCATATACTTTGGCCTTAAAATATTCCCGATGAGTGTAAGTGCTTTGTGGGGACAAAGTGTATACTATTTGGGGTACATGGACTCGTAGGGTAATTGAAGGTGCCCATGGATGTTTAAGGCATTCGGCATAGATACAATCCCTTATCCCTCAGATCCTCAAGCACTTAATTAAACAGCATCTAAAGCTCTGAAGCCCCAGTCACCGAAAGCTTAGCCCTAAACCCTGAGGGTTTAGGGTTTAGGGCCCAACTCCTAAACACTAAGCACAAACTGTCGGCGCAGGCCTCCACAAACAGTTGGGACGGCGCGCGCCGTGCGGGCGCATCGACTGGAGCAATGGCTCCGTGTGGACACCGCTGTCAGAGAAAACGGGATTCCGAGCGTCGACATGGAGCTCTAAGGGCTCTAGGGTTCCTTTAAGGGTTCCTAATTATAAGGGTTACTACAAGGGTTACTATGAGGGTTAACAAAAAGGGTTCTATTAGGGTTTAGGGTTTAAGGGTCGATGTACCCAAGTAGTACATACTTTGGCCCCCCATACTTATATGGGGACTGCTTCAAGGCCAAAGCATGTACTATTTTCGTACCATGGGCCCTTGGCAATCCCCAAACTTCCAAACCCCCATCCCAGAGCCCTGATGATAGTTCAAGGGCTTATGCAGATGAGGGTGAGGAATCATCTCTATCATCATCACCACCATCACCATCACCATCACCATCACCATCACCATCATCACGGTCATGGCCATCATCATCATGCCATAACCGCCAACCACAACATCACAATCCCCACGGTCTTCGGCATCATCCTCAGCTGCAGCACCACCAACACTACCACCTTCTTTTTCCAAGCATCTGGTGCCAGCACGATTCATACTAATGCCTCAAGATGCGATTTTTTCTTGTGTAGATGTCTCTGTGTAATTTCCACACAAAAAAAAGGCTCAAGCTAGCCCAGCGGCCTGACACACGGAGGAGGTTTTTGGGAGACCAAACACCTGAACTCATGGACATACCCATAGGCCCCATGGTAGTTCCTTTTAGGGTTCTATATATGAACCACAAAAAAGAACTACTTTGGGGCCTAGGATAAACTGTCTAGGCAAAGCAGCCTCCTCAGTGATTCACTGCGTAATGTACTGGTCTAGGGTTGAGGCTTTTCAGGATCTTGCGAGACACTGAAGCCTAAACCCTGACTGAACTTGAGGGTTTGTGAGACCTAGGATCGCTACACGGCCTGTCTCTGGTCTCCAGGTACCACAAGGCTCGCAAGAAGGCGGCAAGAGAGGTCAGACAAAAGAAAGTCGTGCGCGGCTACTGACCCCCAGGTCCATGACAAAGCACCTGCAGCCCTGCACCTAAAACCCTGAACCCTGCAAGTTAAGACACCCGAAACCATGATTCAACGCTAAGCACGGCCCACAGCCCCCAATGTTTAGGGTTCCAGTGATTGTGGCGTTTGGCTTTAGGCTTCTGGAAGGATGCTGCCTAAGCCCTGAGTAGGTAAGTACTACGTGCAGACGGAAGTCAGCAAAGTAGTAGTATTGTTATAACATAGTAGTACGCATGCACCTTTGGGGATGTAAAGAGGATAATGGCGGCGGTTTAGGATTTAGGTTTAGGGGTTTAGGGTTTAGGGTAATTGAAGCCCAAACCCCAAAGGTTCAGGAGTTACGGTTTTGAGTCTTGAGGGTCTTACTCTAAGTTCGGAGATCTTGCTACCCATAGGCCCCAAAGTAGTTCCTTTTTGGGATTACCTTATAGGATTCTATATATGAACCCCAAAAAGGAACTACTTTGGGGCCTTTGGCTATAGCATGGCAATTGTGGAGAGGCAGATGTCTCGAGAATGGGGTTCCTAGGGATTCTAGGGGCCTGAATGCCTGGTCATATACATACACAACAGTATGTATATATATATATATATATACACACATAATATGTATATATATATATATATATATATATGTATATGTATGTATGTATATATATATATATATACAAGCATATTACACGTATACATACATGTAGATACATATGTATGTAACTATACATGTATATGTAAACACTCATGTGCATGCATCCATACAGATTCACATACATACATACATGCACAGTTACATACATTCGTTTGTTTAGGGTTTAGGAGTGCGGGGATTCATGGGTTTAGGGTCTAGGTACGTCTTTGTTCAGGGTTGGTTAATGTGTGGTTTGTTCTGGGCGCGGACTTTCAAGAATGTGCCCAAAGGTCTGGACGATAAAGCGCTCTGTTTTGTTTTGAGCCTTCGCGCACCTCATGATAAGAAGGCCTTGTTGATCTTGGGTAGGCCTTGGGTACGGCTTCCACTCAGTAATAGTTGAATAATATTCATAATATAGTTTTTTAGGACCTTAATAGTAGCCCTGGTATAGCCTATTACTGTATGGGGGCAGTACCTAAGGCCGTGCAGGATGCTGTCATAGTCCTAACCAGCGTTTTGTCGAGCCCCGGGTGTCAGTTCCATCGTTCTTACAGAGGGGTTTTTAGGTTGTGGGGTCTGGGTTGACGGTGTGAGGTTGAGGCTTTGGGTCCTTGGCCATTCCTACTTGGAGGTTCATGGGTACTTATAAGTAGGTTTATAAGTAGGGTAGCAATACTGATAACTCATAATAGGGGACTTATAACCCTACTTATAACTACCCCTGAACCTCCAAGTAAACCTTAAACCCTAAACCCACTGCAACTTCGAATCTGAAGATGGTTGCTCGTGCCCTCTGGCCTGGGGTTTCGGGAGTTTCACAGTGTCACCAGACTGCCTGCCCAGAGACGTCCATGAAATCCGTCCCAGTGGACGAAGGGCATGTAGGGAGCACCTGCAAGGATCTCGAAACTGCGGAACCACCCGATAACTTGGGTACGGCCCCCACTCAGTAATAGTTGCATAATATTCATAATATATATATATATATATATAGTAGGACCCTATTATAGACTCTCACTGTATGGGGGCCGTACCTAACCCATAACTATGCTCTTCTTAGGAATCGCTTTTTATTCTTGTTCATATAAACCCAAGAAAACATTAAACATTGCATTTTTCGTATGGTTCTAGGGGGTATGGAGAGCCCTCCACACGTCTTCACGTTCCAGCTTACAGGGTCATTCGGGAAACCCGAGACCCGATTCCTCAACCATAGAGCTTGCAGGCTGGAGTTGCTGTATCGCTGTTACTATACCTTACACTGTAATCTACTATACTCTACTATATTATGTTATTCTATCCTGTATTATGCTAGAGAATGCTGTGCTGTATTGTACCGTACTGCACTGTATATGTACTATGCTGTGCGATGCATGCCATACTATACTATACCATGGTATACTCTACTATACTATACGATACTATACGGTACTATGCTATTACTATACTATACTGTACGGTACGGAGATCCTTGTACTTGTCTGCTCGTGCTCTGCCTCGAAGGGGCAGTAGCACTGTGAACGCACACCCGGTTCAAAGAGAGGAGCTGGATTGAACTGCCTCATACTAACCAGCACAGGTTGAGAAAGCAAAGTTCTGGGCGCGCTATTGCGTCGAAGGGAGCATTGGAGTTCTTCTGCAAGAGCGCCCCTGTCTTGTGGCTCATATAGGTGAGGAATTGGCAGTTTGCTGCGCGCTCGGAGGCAAAAGGAGGGCTTGGCCAACCTTTGCCTAATTCTCCATGTACCTACATAGATACATGTATAACATATATATATATATATATATATATACGCACATATATATATATATACACATGTAGCAATAATATTAGGAATAAACATCATACTGATTGTAAAAATAGAAGTAATAAACAGCAGAATAATTGTATGTGCATATATGCACATATAGACATGAAAGATGAAGCCCTGAGCGTATACACTACATAGGTACACGTCGCTTTAAGGCTTGCCAAGCCGCACTTCGCAAGTCTTACAGTTGCCGTGCCTGAGCTACACGAACCTACTGGAGAGTAGGGTTCCACAAAGCTCTGGGCTTGCTATTCAGACCCTACAAAGCATGAGGTTTTGGCAGCTTGATATGGATACCTTACGTGAGCCTTCAACTCTAAACCCTAAGCCCTAAACTAACCCAAACCATGAGCAATGCATGTAAAACCATGTATACAAGTAGCCGAGTGTCGCGACGACGCGTTGAGGGGAGCTTTCGTCTTCAGCCGCCTGCATTGCTCAGGATTTCGGGATTAAGTATCCAAATTCAGGGTTTGCCTGTAGCCGAAAAGACCTACCTTTTTGGGGTTCCTTATTATGGTTTCTATATATAGATCCTTAAAACGGTAGGTCTTTTCGGCTACGGTTAGGGGTTAGTGTTTAGGGTTTAATTAGGGGTGTAGGGTTTCGGGTGAAAGGTGCAGGCGGCCTCCTCTGCACTGCTGTACTGCACGAACGGACTGGAATTAAGGGGACAGCTTGACCTCCCAATATCCCTTAAATGAGGAATATACCTGAAGTTAGAGTAGGATTCCTAATATGGCTGCAAGTATATACACTAATTACGAGATATCAGGTTACCTTCCTTCTTTTCTGTAGTCGTCTATACCTCAGAAGGGAGACTCAAATGTATAAGAAGCCGTACATTTGCCTCTGCCACTGCCCTGTTCAAAGCGTTGCGGGCTGTGGATGCCAGTGACGCCAGAGGCGGGGGACCAGGATTTGGGAAAGCCTGAGCGTCCCTTAATCTCTGCTTGGAGGTTCAGGGGAGTAAGTGGGGTTATATGTCCCCTACTGTGGGTTATAAGTATACTCACCCTACTTATAACCCTACTTGTAACTACCCATGAACCTCCAAGTAACGTCTAAACCTGAAATCCTCGAGTTTCGGGATTTAGGTTTTGCCAGCGGTCTTTCAGGTCTTTCGGTTCAAGGCTCCCTCAACCTGCAACCCTTAAGCCGACTTAAACCGTAAACTCGGAACCCTGTAGTACTACGGCTGATGATATAAATCCTGCATGACCCATAATAAGGAATATACCATAATTCCCATAGTTTAGGGTCCTTAAGGTAATGCAGGATTTATATCATCAACAGTACCATAGTAGCTTGGGTGCTGCCCCCACTCAGTAACAGTTGGATAATCTTTATAATATAGATATATTAGGCTCTTAATCTATAAGCCCTATTATAGACTGTCACTGTATGGGGGCAGTACCCAAATAGTAGCCGTTATGGCAACCCGTACAGCAACCCTTGCACTCGCCCTGAATCTCTGAAGCCCTAAATGTCTGAGTACGTTTCCAGGAAGTGGGGCTTCAAACCGGGTGAAGTCCCAAACCATATTTGTCGGGCTTCTGGGTGCGTTGGGTTGTCATTTTGTGTAATACAGTGATCGGGGAAAAATAAAAGTGTACTCCTGCAGAGTACTCTACTACTGTACAACTATGGAATCCTACTTCAAAACCCAACTTATTCGTAACCCTTATAGGAACCCTTAAAGGAACCCTAGGGCCCTCCTTTAATAGACCCCAAGATACCCCAAAACACTCCTCGAACTCTAACTCTTAAGGCCCCTGGCTTGGACTGCTTCGGGTCTGAGGATGTAGGCTCAGGGAGGAGGGTTTAGGGCTGAGGGTTTAGATTCTACACGAATCCCGAGGAAGCTACCCATTTTTTTGAGGGGGGGGGTCCTGATCTGATTTCCAGGTTTGAATTCCTGAAAGGCTGGGTTTTCGGGGGTCAGGTAGGGATTCAGGTCCAACTGTCATTTTCGTCGCGTCGGAGCTGTTTAACGCGGTTGCTGAGAGCCTTGCCTTACCACCCGTAGATTCAGATGCAGGACTTGGGTATGAGGTTTTGGGTCTCGCGGCTTGCGACTTCGCGGCGACCGGCCGTGAGAACTAGTTTCAAATATCCTTGGAAGAACACCTTCAAATCCAAAACCCAAAACCCTGAGCCCTGAACGCTATAAACCTTGAACCCCTGAACCCTGAATTTACGAAACACTACGCGGTTAAACCTGGAGACGCGCTAGTCAAGGCCATGAATTACTCGGCTATGTCAATCCTGATCGTTTCCGGACCGGCAAGGAGCCGACTCCAAACCCAGAGGACCAAAACCGCAGCAAATCCCATTGCCCTGAACCAACAATAAGCCCAAGTTTTTAGGCTTCTGTAAAACCTGAGTAGCTGAGTGGATACACTTTACACTTCTTGGGATAATATTACCCACTATAAAAGCTAACAAGCAGTTCTCAACCCTCAAGCCTGATACCTAAACCCTAAAACCCAGGTGTGCATGGCGGAGGCGGAAGCCCCATGCGTTCGGAATGCCGAGGCTCTTGATCTGGCCCTGTCCCGGGTTCATAACAACGAGAGAGTCGGTGGCTTTTAATAAGGTCTCAAAAGAGTCGTTGTGTTAATGAAAGTCTATCCGGGGCTGATGCTGATGTTGAGGGGTTTAGGGTTCCTTTAAAGGGATCCTTTAAGGATTCCTTAAAGGGATCTATAAGGGTTCTGTAAAGGGTTTAGGGTTTAGGGGTTGAGGGTTTAGGGGTGCTTGTTGAAGTTGTGGATGCGTCTGCGGAGGCCTTTGGGCGTTTATAGTATCCAGGAGGGCCCTCTGTGCTCGCAAAAACTCCTTTTTTCTGTATATCGACTTGTATGTGGGACACATGAACAAGGCCCCCCCCATACCATGGAACCCCTACTATAGATCCCTATAGTAGCCTTTAAAGGGACCCTACTATAGATCCCTATAGTACCCTTTAAAGGGACCCTACTATAGATCCCTATAGTAGCCTTTAAAGGGACCCTACTATAGATCCCTTTAAAGGAACCCTAGCAACACAGATTTATCAGGCTTTTTGATGCTTTAGGGTCGACAAGGCTTCAGAGTTTGGGTTTTTGGGGTTTAGGGTTTAGGGTTTAGGGTTTAGGGGTTTAGGGTTTAGGGTTTAGGGTTTAGGGTTTAGGGGTTTAGGGTTTAGGGGTTTAGGGTTTAGGGTTTAGGGTTTAGGGTTTAGGGTTTAGGGGTTTAGGGGTTTAGGGGTTTAGGGGTTTAGGGGTTTAGGGGTTAAGGGGTTTAGGGTTTAGGGGTTTAGGGGTTTAGGGGTTTAGGGGTTTAGGGTTTAGGGTTTAGGTTTTAGGGGTTTAGGGTTTAGGGTTTAGGGGTTTGTGGTTTAGGGTTTAGGGGTTTAGGGTTTAGGGTTTAGGGGTTTAGGGGTTTAGGGGTTTAGGGGTTTAGGGGTTTAGGGGTTTAGGGGTTTAGGGGTTAAGGGGTTTAGGGTTTAGGGGTTTAGGGGTTTAGGGGTTTAGGGGTTTAGGGTTTAGGGTTTAGGGGTTTAGGGGTTTAGGGTTTAGGGGTTTAGAGCTTGCGACTCAAACTCAAACAACAAGCTGATGGTTTATAGGGTCTGGAGCCTGCATCACAATTCCTTAGTAGCTGAGTGGAGACACTTTCCACTTTTTGGGATAGTTGCACCCACTATAAATCTAAAAGTATACACTTGTGGAGGGCTTATGAACTCAGCAAGTAAGCTTCGCAAGGTCTACAATGAGTCTAAAACTCCTAATGGTGTAGGCCGCAGACGCCTCCGGTGCCAGGACTTTGCCAGAGCTGGCAGCTTGCAAGTACGACCCGACGGTTTACATTTCGGGTTTAGCACTTCTCGTCGCCAGGTTCTGTCCTGCTTCCACGGTTGAAATTGTCGTAGTGGTAGTCGTTGCCGTCGTCGTCGTCCGTGTAGCATAGCTGCCTAATCACTATGATCACAAATATAATCTGCATCTTCCGGATAGTGACATTTTTGAGTGAGGCCGTCTTAAAAATTAGCTGAGTAACAATATTGTCATAGTTGAACGAATATGATATTCGGAACCAGAAGCATAGATGCATTAGCAATACCAACGAAAAGCAGTTATTCTTGTAGTAATATTGTTACTTGCAACATTATTACAACATGCAGCAAGAGCAATAGTAACCGTAACGGCAATAGTACCTGTAATTGCAATAGCAATAGTACTAGTGATTGTATCAACGGTAACAATAGCAAGAGCTAACAGCAACGTAGTACTACTCTCCTTCACAATACTAGCTATTCCTAGGCATCATAGTATGGAGAAAAAGTATATGCAAGTACCCTGGACCTCCCAGTATGTAGCCCTATAGTGGGTACTTTTATAGTCTTGTAACCCCAAGCTACGTACTGTTTGTATACTCGGAGCCCTTCTTGCAGGCTCAGGGGTGGTTATAAGAAGAAGAGTCCAAGCAAAAGGCGAGGCGCCGAAGCGGCGCAGCTGAAGCGCCAGGGACTCGTCCTGGGACGGGAGTTTAAGGTTTTGGGGTTTAGGGTTTTGGGTTTAGAGTTTAGGGTTTGGGGTTTTGGGTTTAGGGTTTTGGGTTACGGGAGCCGTTCTTAGGCTTTCTAAGGCTGCATTAGGGTTAAGGAGTCGGGGTCTTCTTTCAGGGTTGCGTAAGGTTGTGTAGTGTATGTTTTTCAGGAATTTCTTAGGGCTTCGTTGGGCTTCTCACGAAGTTCTTCTCCGGGTTTGTTGAGGTTTCTGAGGGTTTAGGTTTCAGGGTTTCGGTATTATGATGGTTTCTAGAAGGGTTCTGTAAGGGTTCGAAAGGGTTTGGGGTCGGGTTTCCGAGTTAGGGGTTTCGGGTTTGCGATTTGGCTTTTACACAGTTGTTAGAGGCTTTGACCTTTTTCAGACAGGGTTAATGCGGGTCGTATAGGGTCTTGTAGCAGTTCATTGGCCTTCTTAATAGGTTTTGGGCTTGGGGCTTTTATGGTTCAGGTTTGGGGTAGTTTTGCTTTCTTACTTGTTTATCAGAAGGGTTAGTTACAGCTTAGCAGTTAGATGTTGCAGGCCGGGTTTATAGGGCTTGGTTGAGGTTGAAGAGGTTTCCGTTCAGATAGGATTGGCCTCACCTCTGCGATCATGGTGCGTGTCAATGCGTCAACACTGGCCGTTCCGGACCTAGGCCGGAACCATTCAGAATTACACTATTACTGAATTCTGAGCCCTGTTGCCTGCGCCCTGTCAGACCCTCGTGTGCTGCATGGGCGGCACATGCAGTGGATGATGTTCAAGTTGAAGGGCGAGGTCCTCAAGCCTAGGCCTCATGCCTATTCCATGCAGGTAGATGTTCCTGGCTTTTCGTAGTTGGGCGGTGGTGGCAGCCACAGACCAGATGGTAGTGGCATCCCGGCCACATGTTGCCGCGCTTTGCACACTTCCAGGAACTATCTGGCAGCAGTCTCAAAGGACCACGTCGATGCTCGTCGAGAGGTGACCGCGCATTTGCAGACAAATCCGTGCGGTTTATCCGGCTGTTGCGCGAGTTCAACGCACATGTCTTCTGCGAGAAGCTCCTCTTCATTCGCAGCCTAGGGTTCCGCGCAGCCTGGCTCGTTCAGGACGGTGTGCAGATTCCATTTCAAAGCCTAGTTATATAAGTAATTACGGTTGATGATATCAGCCCTGCGTTACCTTAAGGACCCTAAAGTATGGAAATTACGGTATATTCCTTATTATGAGTAATGCAGGATTTATATCATCAACAGTAGCTCCATCTGAAACTACCATTTGCTTAAGAAACACCCAAAAAATAAAAATAATAATCCCTATATTACCCCCATAAGGAATATATTTTTTATTTTTTGGGGGTTCTTAAGCAAATAGTAGGAAAGAAGAGCCATGAAAGAAGAGCCCGATCGGTCTGGGGTTCCTTTCGCCCTCCGTCCTCCCAAGTGGCGGGTCTGAGGTTTCTATGGAAAGCTTAGGGTTAATAATATAACATAATATAATATGATATAATATAATACAATATAATATATATATATATATATATACATATATATATATATATATATATAATTTCTCGAAAATACAAGCTTAGGGGGAGCGAGCTGCTCATGCAGAAGTTGGCATTGAATTAAAAGTGTGGAGTTTACTTAGCAGCAGAATGGATACACTTTGCACTTTTTGGGATAAGGTCACCCACTGTAGAACTAAAAGTATACACTTTTTTGGGGGCTTATGAACTCAGCAAGCTAAGTTATAGTTTTAGTATAATGGTACCCAAGACCCTATTCTAAGTATTCAGGCCTCTATATAGAACCCGACTATAGATCTCTTATAGAGCCCTTTAAGGATAGTTCGTATTAAGGCTTCTATATAGAACCCTACTATAGATCCCTTATAGAGCCCTTTAAGGACTAAGCTTACGTGTTGGCGAAATGGGAGGAACTATAAGGGCTACTATAAGGATTAGTAACGGGGCCTTAATAATGAATAATTAGGATAGGGTTTGGGTGTGTATTTAATGAGGAGCCCCCAAAACAGTATAGCTAACCCCAAAGGTCCAAGTATCCAATAATCATACACTCTCCAAAATCCTAACCTACATACCTACTATCCTAAAACCGAGTACCTGATTATTGGGCCCTTTGGATCCTTGGGGTAATTGAAGCAGGAAGTGGCCGGAGGGTTTCTTCGACTCTGTACTCGTACAAGACATCAGAACTACAGTAAAAGCCACCAAACACTAGAACTCTAAGTAGGGTTCATAGGGGTCCTTTAAAGGGATCTATAGGGATTCTATAAGGGTATAGGGTTTAGGGTTCAGGGGTATTATAAGTAGAGCTGAGAGTAAACCCCATAAACTTGGAAACCGGATTAAGGTCAAATAGTGCTTGGATTCCCGATACATGACTCTTAGGGATGGAGGCTATGGGGTTTCCAACTTTTGGGCTTCTACTATAGGATGCCCAGTAGTACCCTTATTCTCTTTTTGTAGTCCTAGGTTCTTTATAAAGGTGCCCAATACCCAAAAGCGAGCCCCTTTTATTCCTAGGTTACTGAGCATCCTGGAGAAAGTTTTTTAATAGGGGTTCGGTGTAACTTTTCGTGGTTGAGGGTGTATTTTGTTTTGTCGTCGGCATTGTTTGCGTTGGTGGTGCTGGCGGTGGTGCAATGCACAACTTTAAGGCGGATCCTATACTATACAAGCGGCAGGTTCGTTTATTTCGAGTACTGTAAGCCCTGTGAGCCTTCGGGCGTTGTTACACCCTCGGCCCAACACCCGAAACGGAGCCGAAAGCCCTAGACATCATCTGCCCCAAGATCTCGCAGGCGCACCATGGCTGCGCCGCGTGGACATAGTGTCAGGCTCTCAATCATCTGAACCCGACAGGAACCTTAAACCCCTAAACCCTAAACCCTAAACCCCAAAACCCCTAAACCCCAAACCCCTAAATCCTAAACACTCAAACCCCTAAAACCTAAACCCTAAACCCCTAAACGCTAAACCCCTAAACACCCCTAAAACCTGAACCCTAAACCCCTAAACCCTAAACCCGGAACAAACATGAGGTTGGGGATCCCAAGAATATGTGCGAACCACCCGTTCGGCATGGATACATTCACCTGAACACCTTCCGCCTTTATCCTGGCTCTGTGCCGAGAAATCCTGAAGTGTTTAGGGGTTTCGGGTTTAGGGTTTGGGAAGTCCGCCTTTATTGGGAGTTAGGATTAGGGGGACCCTTGGGGATAAAGACCCTCTCAATAAGGTCCCTTTTAAGAGAGCCAGAAGTAGGGTTCAGAAGGGGTGCCCTTTAAGGGGTCTCCCTAATAATCCTACCTATTTATCCAGGCCCTGGGCCGAGAAATCCTGAAGCTTCCTTTGGTTAGTAGGGAATTGAGGAATGGGGTACAATTATAGCTACTAATACTACCATGCTTCCATTCCCTACTAACCAAAGGTAAGGAAGTGGGGGTTGAGGTTCTGTGATTGAGGGGTCTTGGTGTTTAGGGCAGTTTAGGGTCCAGGTACGGAAGCAGCGCGAGGGTTCGCAGTGCCAGCAGCACTTGAGGTAGTGCTCAGAGGGACGGTGAGTATGAGCTTATAACACCGGCAGCAATAGCTCTAGACCAAAGTCCCATAAACCCTAAACCCCTAAAGCCCCAAACCCTCCCCCCCCCCATCAAAAAGAAACCCTAAACCCTGGTAGGGGTACCTCGAACACTGGACCCATAATCATAAAGCCCAAGCCCGCCCGCTTTTACGAACCTTTTCGAAGTCTCTCAAAACTCCAAACCCTTTCCCTAAGGGTCCAAAGGACACAATAATCGAGTACGCGGGTTTATGATAGTAGTTTTGTAGGTTACTGTTTTCGAGAGTATATGATAATTAATTAGGTACTTAGCCCCTAAACCCTAAACCCTACCCTAAACCCTAAACCTCCCTAAAACCTACCCTAAACCCTAAACCTCCCTAAAACCTACCCTAAACCCTAAACCTCCTAAACCCTAAACCTCCCTAAAACCTACCCTAAACCCTAACCTCCCTAAAACCTACCCTAAACCCTAAACCTTCCTAAAACCTACCCTAAACCCTAAACCTCCCTAAAACCTACCCTAAAACCTACCCTAAACCTAAACCTCCTTAAAACCTACCCTAAACCCTAAACCTCCCTAAAGCCTACCCTAAACCTCCCTAAAACCTACCCTAAACCGTAAACCTCCCTAAACCTCCCTAAAACCTACCCTAAACCCTAAACCTCCCTAAAACCTACCCTAAAGCTTAAACCAGCGGTAGCACCAGGTCCGGGTTCTCGCTCGGATAAGGCCATCTCTTCCTCACGAAGAGGAGCGCTATTGGGGCCTTTGGAGCTGGGGTGAGGGTTCCTGAGGGGTACTTAGATGTTTTTCATTTTTGGTTATTTCAATCCCTGAGAAACAGCTAACACTATATTCTTTTGCTAGGGTTCTAAGTTCAGTTTGTTTTCCAATATCCCTTAGTTAAGGTTTATTCCTTAAATCATATTAGGGCTCCAACTATAGTTTAAGGTATGTTCCTCAATTAAGGAATATTATTTAAATCATATTTGGGATCCTAGTATAACTTAAGGTATATTCCTTGATTAAGGGATATTGGAGTCTTTGGGCTTAGGATTTGACCCTACTTGTAACTACTCATGAACCTCCAAGTAGGGTTCAGAGTGTAAGTGCAGGAGTTCAGGTTGAGGAGGATCTTGGGTGCAGGGTGCAGGGGACATGGGATGTAGAGTTTACATCGTAAGTGTCGTGCATATCGTGTTTGGGTTTCCAGTGCTCAGGGTGCCATTGGCCTGGAAAAGGCAGGATGAAGGTAGGTGCCCTAGTAGCTGAGTGGATACCCTTTGCACTTTTTGGGGGCAATATCACCCACCATACAACTAAAAAGTGTACATTTTTGGGGCTTATGAACTCAGCAACCAAGGTTCGGACATGACTTTCCTCATCATACAATCAGAATAGGGCTTTAGGATATACTATACCAAGAAGGCTATAGTCATATCAACCAAGCCTTAGAAGTGTTCCAGACCTTTGTGTTACCCTCAGTAAGGTAAAGTATGGGAATCCCTACTTAAGCTGCTTAGCTGGGTTCAGCAATACTTCGTTACTTGTTTGCTGTTGCTCCTGAAAGGATCCAGTATGAAATAACAGTTTATGCTTTGCTCTGTGTTAATATTCAAAGCACAATTGGGCTTACACGTTTGAGGGACTTCCGTTTCACTGGTGTGGATGAGTTTAACACCTGCCACAGGGACTAAGATGTCTTTCTATGTGGATTTTTTCTTATCTGAAAGTGTCGTACGGTGCTGGTCAGGTTCGGGATTTTTCGCATACGATTAGAGCTGAGCATTTTACATGCTTGCGCATGAGGCTGGTCTGTAAATCCGTATGCATCCAAGTTACCTGTGTTGGTAGGAGTTGACTGTACTCGGAGCAGGCAGCCTAAGCCCAAACCCCATTAAACAACATGATGGTACCGAAGGCTTGTTAGGGTCAGCGTATGCGGTAAGTGTAAATAATCATAGATACGATGGTCTACTAGAGCATCGTGTAATATACCATACATAATCTACGAGAGGGAGAATGTACTATGTAATGACCAGGAACACTTGCCTCCTGCAAAATCTACGTTTTGCCGGAGAGACCAAGGATCCTAGATAGGGATCATACTATTGCCCCGACTCTGGCGGTGTATGAATGGAGAAACATGAAGAAACCTTGCTCGCATGATGGTGGCAGGAGACGGTCGTGCCGTGCTTGAGGCCCATCGGCAGCGCACAGCTGGAGGCTCCGACCCTGAAGCCTGAAGAGTCTAAAAGGGGCCTCTGGAAACTAGGGATGCCTTGTTGAATGGGTGTCCTGCTCGTGATGACAGAGTCTCATCTCGTTGAAGTTTTGCCAGGTGATTGAGGTCCTTCCATCCAAGGTTTTACACTGTCAGGGTCAAGATTGCCTGAAGGCCCTATTCGCCAAACTGTATGCAAGGCTTAGCTCTGCGAGACACAGACCCGAACACTCCATAGCTTTGAATGATAGACAACCCTTCATAGGGCTTGTAGGATTTTTACAAGTGTTTTAAGATAGGCTATTTCTGTAGTGTTTGGGGCATTCCAGAGGAACCCTGCAAGAAATTTGTCATGCTCAAATATGTCCTCGAAGTTCTCGAACCTTCTACGCATCTCTACGCCCTAGAATCCAGGCCCGAAACCTTGTACCCCCTCTGAACCCACTAAACCAAAAACTTCCTGTACCGAAAAGCCACCATCCCCTCTATCAACCCTAACCTTAAAGCGTAAACCTTAAAACCTAGTTTAGAGCTTAGAAGCCCTAAGTAAAGTAAGTAAAGAAAACACCCCGAGCCGGCAACCCTTTTAACCCTAGTTATGTAGAACCCCAGTTATGTAGAACCCTTATATTTGCGTAGGAAGTCTCAAGGGAAGCCATATCCCTTTTTGGACTTAGTAGCCGAGTGGATACACTTTACACTTTTTGGGGTAATATTGCCCACTATATCTCTAAAAGTATACACGTTTTGGGGCCTTATGAACTCAGCAACTAAGTGGAACTCTCAAGCTCAAGTTATGTAGAACCCTTATAGGAAGTCTCAAGGGAACCCATATTAGGGTTTAGGGTTTATATCCCTTTCCCGAACGCTCCAAAGTACCTATGTGGTGGAATGTAGGGTTCCTATAGTAGCAATTACCATTATGATACCCTAAACCCTAAACCCTAAACCCCTAAACCCTAAACCCTAGGGGAAGTATCCCCCACAGCAGTACCTAGGACCCTTTGGGTGTTTAGTAACTCTCAAGCTGAAGGTGCTCCAGGAGCCAAGGGCGCATCTTACCGACGGCCGAAGTCGACGGCGCACTATCGGCACGCCCTGCGAAGATCTTGGGTTTAGGGTTTAGGGAACTCGAAGAGGGTTTCCGGGAATAAAAATAAAAAGAAGAATAATAAGCTATAGGAAAACCAAGGAACAGCAATAACACCTATCATATCAGTATGAGCAACAATAGTAATAGACATCTAGTTTTGTTGGGGACTATAGTGGGGTTCAGAAAGGGTGTAGGTTTTGGGGATAGGGGTTCGAGCTTTGGGGCAGGGTTTGGAGTTTCAGGCTGGCCAAAGTGTAGGCTCTGTCTTGGAGTTTCGTTTAGTCTTTCTAAACCCTAAACCTCAACACCCCCACACCCTAACACCCTAAACCAAGAAAAACACAAACCTAAACCAATTAAGCCCAAATCCATCCCGCACCCCAAACCCTACGCCCTAAGCCCTAAACCCTGGCCCTACACCCTAAACCCTGGACCACGTCGTCTCGGTTGCCCGGGCGCTCCAGTGTGCCAGGTGGTCTTCCGAACGCTGGCAACTGTAGGCTCGAACCTCGGCTTCCCCGCACACGCACCTCGCTTCAGGGTCAAGGGTTTGGGGTTTACGGGTAGGGTTTGGGGTTTGGGGTGTAGGGGTAGGGTTTAGGGTTTTAGGGTTTTAGGGTTTGGGGTTTAGGATTTGAGGGTCTGGAGCTTTAGGGTTTATGGTTTTAGGGTTTGGGGTTTGGGGTTCAGGATATCGCAGCATGGCACGAACGTGAGTCATAAGTTGGATCTTTACCAGAGTTATGTCTTACAGTCCAGTACAGTAGTTTCAACATTTTATCTGTTTTGGGCAGAAGCCGGCTAGGTGAACCCTGAACAAAGACGTTTTGGGACCTGCCCTCCGGGCGTGCTCCACCATTCGTGGCGCATTCGCCACCGAAACTTAGATCTGCGGCTGCTGCGGCAGTGTTGGCCCCCAGTCCTTCAACAGATGTTCCCAGGGGCATCGTAAACCCCTCATGTCCGAAAGCCCGAACCCCATATAGTAATGTAGAGACCTGATTAAGAAACCCTGGCCATATAACCCCCAATATAGTAGGATTCATATACAATAAGGAACCCAAATAAAGCCCCGGGGTTTCTTAATCAGGTTCCTACATTCCCAAAGGGTCCAAAGTACCTATATGGTAGAATGCAGGGTTCCTATATTAGCACTTACTATGATGATTAGGGGAAGTATCCCCCATAACAGTACCTAGTTCCCTTTGGGATTAATGCTCCCACCTACTCCGGTCCCGGGAGGTCAGCAGACACCTTGTCAGATACCGTCCGGCCGGGCGGGTGGTTTGACATGTGCTCCTGGCTTCTTACTTCCTAGTAGCTGAGTGGATACACTTTACACTTTTTGGGATAATTAAAACTAAAAGTGTACACTTTTGGGACCTTATGAACTCAGCAACTAAGTTATTATTGGCTTCGTTTCCTGCCGCGACTGCAATCAGTACAGGTTCAGTGACTCTTCAGATGCCTATAGGCTCCATAGTAGTTCCTGCTTAGGATCACCTTACAGGATTCTAAATATGAACCCCCAAAAGGAACTACTATGGATCCTCGAGGTACACTGATCGGAATTCACTGGGTTGCACCTGAAGGGCCTGGCTACCGGGCTGCAGCTTTCTCTTACTCCTCCCGCCTGCTTGGTAATACACTCAAAGGGGGCAGCAGGTCAAACCCGGTATCCTAAACCCTAAACCCAAGTTCACCCTAAGTTGGGCATTTCTGTAACCTGGTCTGCATGGGGCCTTTCTCTTGCTTCTTGTTTCTATGGTTGCCTCTTTCCCGGGATAAGGGCGGCAGTCGATGTGCCTATGCAGTACATATTTACGGCTTAAAGTAGTTCCTCATAGCCCTAAATTCCAAACCCTATGTAAGTACAATCTGGCGACGTGGAGCCTTAGGGAGTTGCCGACGCACTGGCAAAGCTGGGAGTGAAGGATCCGAATTCAGGCTTCAGGGCTCCGGGTTTGGTTTAGGGTTTGGGGCTTATTGTTGCGAGCACATATCATATAGCAGAGTCAAGCCCAGCAGTAGCCCAAAACCCCGCGCCAAAGCTAAACATCGTAGATCTTGTGCACAGCCCAGCAGTCCCCAAAACCTTAAGTCCTAAACCTTACAAACCCGCAACCATCCTAAGACCCCTACAGCCCTAAATAGCGCACCCAAAAACCCTAAACCATGAACCCGAAATCCTAACCCTCAAGCAGACACAGTGCATAGCTCTTCCTACCTGCAGTCTACCCTAAACCCTCAAACCCTTAGTCATAAACCCCCCCGCCCCAAAGTGGAACTACAATTGTGACACCCTGAATCCTGAACCCTAAGCCCTAAACCCTAGACCCCAAGCCCTGAACCCTCAACCCAAAACCCAGGACAAGGTACTTGGAGGGTCGGGGGGACTTAGTAAGTGGGTAGTAAGTAGACTTTTTATAAGTACCCTAAAAATGACCCTAATTGGGGTTATGATACTTATAATATAAGTCCCCAAAATAACCAGTTACTAAGTCCCCCGACCCTCCAAACCCACCTAGAGGTTAAGGAATATACCTTAAATCATATAAGGGATCCTACTATAATTTAAGGTATATTCCTTAATTAAGGGGTACATGGACCCTTGGGAAGGTAGAGCTGCAATTGTATTCGCCAGGCCTTCACCTCTCGCGGCGGCGGGTGCTTCAGGCAGAGATCTGTGTGAGTTTCAGACAACAAAAGGCCGTACTAAACTATGGGAATTATGGTATAGTTGTATGATATACCTTATTATGGGTAATGCAGGATTTATAACATCGTGAGTTTCAGACAAAGGGGGCCGTGTCCACAGTCTCCATTGTGTTTCCTGATTTGGGGTGTACCTTTATACAGGCTGGCAGCTATGCAGCCGGTTAATTACCCTAAGGGTCCAAAAGGATACAATAATTAGGTGCTCGGTTTTAGGATAGTAGTTATGTAGGTTACTATTTTGGAGAGTACATGATGATTGGGTACTTGGACCCTCAGGGCTCAAGCATAAAAGAGTAACTACAATGGAGGCTATATGATAATTAAGGTAGGAACCGTTGTTTTAGAAGGACCCCTTCCTAAACCCTAAACCCTAAACCCGCAAACCAGATTTCTGAAGCCTGTTGTTTCGAAGCACCGCGGGGTTCTAGGTTCTGGGGGTTGAGGGTTCTTGGGTTCTTTTAAGGGGCTATAATAAAGGGCTATAAGGGTTCAGGGTTTAGGGTTTAAGGGTTTAGGGTTTAGGGCTTAGGGTTTAGGGTTCAGGGTTGAGGGTTTTTGGATGCAGGGTTGGGTTGTCGGATTGATACTGCCTCGAGTATGGTGGGCAGCTATAAAGTTTGACGGCGGCAGCTAGCTCTTCTAACTTTCAACATAAGACCCCGAAGTGCGGAACATCCATACACCCCTAATTAAACCCGAAGCCCTTATACACCCCTGAGCCCTAAACCCTTATTATAGCCTGATACATGATTAAAGTTGCCTTTATAGGCACCCCTTCAGGAACCCCAACCCTAAACCCTAAACCCTTATCAACCCCTAAACCCCTGAACCCTAAACCCCTAAACCCTTAAGCCCTTCAGCCCTAAACCCTTAAACCCTAAACCCTAAACCAAAGCTTCACGACACCTCGAATCTGGAATTCATGAAATTCCAAGGGTAAAAGGAGGGACCCTGAATAAGGACCCCTAGATATATACCCTTAATATAGCCATTATATACCCATTATATAGCCCATTATAGGGTAGGGGTCCCCATTAAGGGTCCCTCCTTTTCCCCTTTGAGAAATTCGAGCGTTGGGCCGCAGCAACTTAGGGTGATTCAGGCTTTAGGATTTACTTCGGGGTACTTAGAACAACATTTTTAGTCTTTGGTTATTATAATCCCTGAGAAACAGCTAAAACTATAACTTTTGCTAGGGTTCTAAGTTCAGTATAGTTTACCAGCCCCCCCAAGTACCCTTTGATAGAGCCCTTATGGTCCTTAGTAGTGGGTATTTAGGGGATAGTAGAGGGTAGTTGGGGGGTGCTGGTAGGGTTAGGATTTTATCGACTTGAGGGTTTAGGAGGTTACGGTTTGGGTGTTTAGGGTTTAGGATTTGCAAGCCTTTCCTGAACTCACTATAACCTACCTTCTTAGGGTTCCTTGGCATGATGTCCCGGTACTACACGTCCTTACACAGGTCTTCTTAGAGTTTACAGGGTTTAGACACCCTAAACACTGACTGTGTTACCTGCCCTGCAAGATGATTCCTCCCAGCTGCTTTAGGGCTCCAAACATGCACATAAGCAAAAACTAGGATAGGGATATCCCATATAAACCCCTTAAAAGGAAGCCCAATAAGGTAGGGATATCCCGGTAAAATGCTTATGCTTATGTGCTTTTTGGGTCCCTCATGCTTGTTCGTTTCGCACCACCCAAAGGGTCCTAAGTACCTACAAAGTAGAATGTAGGGAGCCATGTAGGGTCTCTATGCTAGGAGTTACTGCTATGATTTGAGGAAGTATCCCGCAAAGTGGTAATTACCTAGGACCCTTCACCCTACTTTGAGACTGTAGCCCGGTCTGCGCGGATCGCTAGGCAAACCCTAAACTTTAAGCAGTAAGCTTCATAAGTTATACTGATTATAAGCCTTAAACCTAAACCTTGAGCCTTACAAGCCTTGAGCCCTAAACTCTAAACCCTAAGACAAGAACACAAAGCACCCTCAAGCCAGGACTCCGCGAATTAGAATCTCGGACCTTCTCATTCGACAAGGCACTGCTTTAACCGTGGTGTTTGCGGTCTTGGGCTTTGGAGTTGGGGTTAGGGTTTAGGTTTGTGTATGGTATCAAGGCGAAAATCAGCTGGAAGCTGTTGCATAAGGGATTGGCAGGGCCCGTAATTAAGCCCTTCCCGGGATGTAATCCGCATCAGCAGAGACTTTGGGATATACATTGGATTCAGGGAGTTTGGGACAAATATGGGTCCTTGAGTAATAAGCCATATTGCCGCAGTAGCCGTAGTAAGCTCTACGTATTATGGGACCCTCATGAGGAGGCAGTCGAAGACACGGGATTTAAGAATCAGCGGCCTACAAGTCTGTGACTTTAACACCCTTATAAACCTGCCTAAAATCCGGAAATAATTGAAACCCCATGAACCTCTAGCAGGTCATGGGTTGTTGGTTTCTCTCGCAGAGAGGTCTTTGATGCGACCGTCACCGACGACCAGGCCGTAAGAGGGGAGCAGAGTCAACAGCAGCAAAGAGTTGCTCCTAAACCTTCAGCCCGTTTGGGGTTTAGGGCTTGTGGCTTACCCAGAGGCTCCATAGTGGTTCCTTTCTGGTGTTCAAATCTTGAATCCTTTAAGGTAATCCTAAAACGGCGCTACTATGGAGCCTAGGCGTATGGCTCAGAGGCCAATTAAATTCGCGAAAGGCTGTGACCTGTGACTTGTAGTATTGGATGGCAAAGCCGCAACGGTAAGAACGGTTCTGGCTTAGCTGGCTTAGGGCCTGCTGCTGTTCCCCTAGCCGCCTCCTAGGGTCTATAGGATCAGTGTATAGGATTTAGGGCACCCCAACCATTTCACATGCAATGGTTCCTCGATGCCAATCCGGGAGGTACTGTATGACTGATACTCTGGCGACTCCTTGTGTTCAAGTTGCCAGTACTTTTGAGTTTGCAGGTTGAGGGTCCTGCAGGGGAACATCGAGCCGAATTGCATCTGCACTTTATGATGCAGTCATAAGTCCCCAGATTTGCATAAAGCTCAAGAGCTTATTGCTTCTTCTTCGTCACTCTCCGGCGGTTCTGTCATGCATCTCCTGTTTTGGCCCGCACTGGTCTGGCTCGAGGCGCAGAAGCAGATGCGATGATCGGAATATCTAGTAACCTTCGCCTATGCTATACTCCCTCGATACTTATCCCAAAGTATCCCCCAATAACCTATCCTCACTGTTCAAGGCCCTATTACCGCTTTGTGCCTTCTGCCAGTGAGTGAGATCCTCGGGATACTCGAGAGATCTTGCACGATTTCCAACTTTCCATGACTCTGGGCTTTGGAGTACCATACTTTAATACTTTTTTTCTTAATGGAACCATTATGAAATAAAAGTCTATACTTTTTTCTCCCTGGTTACTTAAACGCCCAGGACCTCCCTTGTGCCGCAGAAGCCCTCGACACCACCTCCGCGTACCAGGCCGCCTCGCAAATATGTGGTGACGACCCCGGTCTCAGAGGCCTCGCCGCAGGAGCAGGGGAGGAAGCGATCCAAATCCGGTCCAGCCGTTCTTCTGTCCTCAAGCCCGGCAAGCAGCATGCGCAGCACTTCCCGGCCTGCGCTGCCGGACTTGGAGGGACGGATGGTGCGTTTCGAAGAGGCCCCCGAGATCGTCTTGTTTCTGAGTGATCCGGAGGAGGGCAGGGCCGCGCGTCTTCCGGTCGTGCGACCTCTTGCTCCGATCGCTGAGGAGGCTGAGAGGAGGCCTCAGAAAGATCTCGCGGTCGGCATCAATGAGAGCATTTCAAATCTTTCAAGGTGGTCGCCTACACCGTTTGGGAGGCCAAGGCCGATGCCAAGGTCTCATGGCTCCTGCGTCGGAGGTTTGTCGGCGCTCAGCGTAGAGAGACGAGCTACCATATTCCAGGAGCTGTTCCGCGAGAAGCAATGGTTTTGAGGCACAGGACCGGCCTGCTTTACGGCTATAATTGTGCCGTTCAGTCTTCTGATGTCCCGGTTCAAGTCAGCCGGAACTCGGATGCATGGTGAGACATAATATGTATGTTGCAGCTGCTTTTCACTGCACAGGAACCGCTATCTCATCTCGAATCACTGGGCCCAGGGAAACTCAATTCCCGCTTCAAGGTCACAGGTCATAGATCTTATTATAGACTCTTCATTCAGCAAAGCTTGTAGTTCTGAGATTCGAGCAGCCGGGTTCAACAGCAAGTGCCGCCGGATCGTCGGATAACAACTTGCGCCGGACCCTAAACCTGCATACACCAAACCCTAAACATCCCTAAACCCTAAGCCCTACCTTTACCCTGAATATCCTACCTTTTTTAAGGACTTATATAAGGAAATTATTGCAGCGAGCCCTAAAAAGGTAGGTTCTTCAGGGTTAGCCGGAGATTCTCCTGTCAGGGCATATCCCCTCCAAAAGGCCCTGCTGGGTTTGTGGCAGTTTGTGGTGCGAAGTTCAAGTCACACCGTAACCCCTCCCTGGACCCGCCGAGGGTTCTTTGATGAAGCTTTTGGATTCTAGGGTTTAGGGTTTAGGGTTTAGGGTTTAGGGTTGGGTGGCTTCATTTTCGCCGAATGGCAGGAAAAGTGTGATATACTAGGATGCCCAGTAGTACCCTTATTCCTTTTTGTAGACCTAGGTCCCTTATAAAGTTACCCAATACCTATTGCTAGGTTACTGGGCATCCTAGTGTAGGGGCCTTAATAGCTAGAATCGGGCCATGGGGTACTAATTACTAAGCTGCAATACTTTCAACAGATAACCACCGAAATAATATTGGTAATCAGGGTTATTTGGGGTTAAGGTTTGCCCCTATAGAACTCCATGGCAGTTCCATTTTATGATGTAACCGGTTTTATGTTTATCATCAACCGTAGAGAGGCACATGGCGCCTTGAGGATGACGCCATCGCCGTTTAGTGGTTTAGGGTTTAAGTCCCATGATCCTTTAAGTACCCTTCCCCTCTACTTGGAGGATCGTAGGACTTAGTAAGTATGGCTATAAGTTACAAGTACCTTAATTGGGGTTATAAGTAGTTATAAAAGTACCCTACAGTAAACCCCAGGAAGTTGGAAACAAGATTAAGGCCAAATAGTGCTGGGATTCCCTATAGGTTTCTCTTAAGGATTGAGGCTATTGGGTTCCAACTTTTGAGCTTCTACTGTAAGCCCCCTAATAGAACTGCCATAGATCCCTTGAGGGAGCCCTTTAAAGAAAGGGTTCAGGGTTGTGGCGGCTCCTGAGACATTCTGGCTGGGAACGCAGATACGCATTCCGAGCCACCCGGGCTCCAGTTACTCAGGGTTTAGGCTTAGGGTTTAGGGTTTAGTTTAGGCTTAGGGATTAGGGTTTAGGGCTTAGGCAAATCAAGGGCTACTGGGTTCAACACTGTAGGACTAGAAACCTAATATATAGGGGCTAATTACCAATACTGTTTTGGTGGCTCCTTGTTATAACCAGAGTATAATGGGCCCCCAAATAGCCCTATTCGATGTTTTAGGCCCTATATTACTATTTGGGCAACTGGAGCCGTAGGGAAGTCTAGTAGCGACTACAGAGTACACTGAAGTTTCGCGGCTTTTATGTAAGTAAGTAGGAAAGAGCAGTGCGTCGAGGCAATCTGCTGTGGCTTATCCACGTTATGTGCCTTGACCTGCTCCGCCCGAGTGAAAAAGAGACGCTGGAAGTGGCAGCTGAGCAGTGCAGCACCACTGTTTTCCTGAATGCCGTTAGTGATTTTACCTATAGTTTCCATTGTCGTTCCTTTCTTGGTTAACCAGTTTTATGGTTAGGATCCTACCTATCATAGAGATTTTGGTTAGCCAAAAAAGGAACTCCAATGGAGACTATAGGTAGTGATTCTATGGAACCCCTGAACAAAAGCAAATTCAATTATCCACAGCTCTAGCCAAACCCCAAATGCTACACCCTCTGGAGAGTTAGCGAACCCTTGTCGGAACCCGTAAAGGAACCCCATATCTTGGAAACCACTAGGTGAGTAGGGGGCCTTTCTAGGTTCTTATCAAGTCCTTTATCAGGGCTATACAGCCCCCTAACCGCTTCCCCCTTAAACCCTAAACCCCTAAACCCTACAGGCTCAACTCTGTTTTTCAGGTTTTTCAGGAGCTGCAGGAGGAGCTGCAAGCAGCATTAGCGGGCGAGGCGCAATTTGGGGGTTGAGGGTCATTTAGGCGTTTTTAAGGTTTGGGGTTTAGGCTTTGGGGGTCTGTATATACTGAGAATATCGTGATTCGCTTTTTCTATCTCAAGGTTGTGCATGCTTTGCAGTGTTTTTGTTCGGCGTTCGGCTCTTGCAACTGTATGTTGAGAATGGTTTGCAGAACCCTATTGCCCACATGGTTCGGCTTTTCAGGTTGTAATTGCAGTGGGCCATCTCGCAATGACATCATAGAATCCGCAGATGCCTGTTCAGGGGGCCATTTCCCAAAGGGTCCATGTACCCACATAGTAGGTACTTAGGCCTTAAAACTACCTATATAGGGACCCCTTTAAGGCCTAAGTACCTGCTATATGGGTACATAGAGTCTTAGGGATTGTATGGAGATCCCTGCTGCCCATACGATGCCACTGTAAGAGCACACACTTGTGGATCAGGGCTTTACACTGACCCAGACCCCCAGGAGGATCTAGAAAGTAGATCCCCTAGTCTGGTGCCCTAAACTGCTAAGGGTACTTTATAGGAACCCCCCATATCACATAGGGATCTACTTTTTGGATCTTCCCGGGGGTCTGGGGAATTAGCACTGACGGTCATCCATTGTGACGATCATGAAGATAGCCAGAAGTTAGCAGCAACATTAACAGTTCGACCAACCAAGGAACCGTGGCAAGACAGAACCCTAAGCCCTAAACCCTAAGCCCTAAAGCCTAAACCCTAAACCCTAAACCCTAACCCCCTCCCAAGAAAGCAACGTTGTAGAATCCCTTTTGCCTCTGCGGATTGTGGAGGGTTCAAGTGAATGCGAGGACGGAGGGCACAAGCACAGCCCAACCACACATAGCCTCTGCCACGTAAGCCCTACCCTTCGCTTGGTGTTTTAAGGTTTTAGGTTCGGTGCTATGGGGGGGTTGTTCAACTCATGAAGTCTTTCCTCCATGAGGAATCATGCGGAGTCAACAAAGATATTGGTACAACCTTCATGGGCTCGTTGAGGACTGCTGGTTCGACATGTTGAGAAAGTGCTCAGCTGTCTATTGATTGAAGGCCCCAACAAGAGATGCTTTGTGGCCCTAGACCCTAAACCCTAAAACTCTAAACCCCAAACTCCTTAAACTCTAATGCCTTACTTCTCAAACCCCGCTGTAAGCCCGGACTTTGTGGCCTGAGGCCGTTTCCATCCTTGCCTACGGCGCCACGGGCAGCGGCAAGGCATCAATTTCCGAAGATCGGTTGTTTGCCGATAATCTGGGCTTCGGAGTACCATACTTTAATACTTTTTTTCTTAATTGAACCATTATGAAATAAAAGTCTATACTTTTTTCTCCCTGGTTACTTAAACGCCCAGTAATACAGGGGCCTGAGTACTTACCCAAAGAATTTTGGGCTTGCTTATTCAGATGTCAATTGTAGTTCCCTTTTTTTGGTTAACCCAAATCTCGATTATAGGATCCTAACCATAAAACCGGTTAACCAAAAAAGGAACTACAATGGAGACTATAGGTACTAGAATGAGCCCCCAAACCCATTCTAATTAGTAAGGCCCCTATATTATAGTACCCTTATAGTAACCCTTACTTATAGACCCCTTTAAGGGACTGTAGAGATTAGGATTTCCCTACCTAAACCCCAACTCCTAAGCAAAACCCCATTCTAGTTAGTAAGGCCCCTAGAGTTCCCGGAGTGCGAAGCTCCTGACTACGGGGATTTAGCTTTCCTGTGCAGGCCTTCGGGATCATTGTCTAGGTAGGCCTTTGGGACATGTTATGTTTTCCCTTATTGGGCTTAGTAGGACCCTATTTACGAATATTTTTTCAGAGGCTTTAAGGGGCCAACCTAGTTGTAGTCCCTATAACAAGTTGGGTACTGCCCCCACTCAGTAACAGTTGGAGAAGATTCATAACATGGATATATTAGGACCTTAATCGTAGCCTTCTTATAGACTGTTACTGTATGGGGGCAGTACCCAAAAAATAAAGACTGTGGGGCCAAAGTATATACTATTTGGGTACATGTACACTTAAGGGGTGCTGATAGTGAGGTGCCTGGAACATGAGAAGCAAGTTTTAAACCCTAAACCCTAAACCCTAAACCCTGAACCCTAAACCCTGAACCCTGAACCCTAAACCCTAAACCCTAAACCCTTAAACCCTAAACCCTAAACCCTAAGTTGAAACAAGAGAGGCGCCTTGATGACCAGAGTAGGGCTTGGGGGTACGTGATATGATACTTCGACTAGGGACCATAAGGGGGCTAAGACTGCTTATTCCGACCCATATATTTATATACACATACACACATATATCTATATATATATATATATATATGTATTTATAGTGCATCTGAGTTTGGCATGGCGAGCCGACAACAACAGTGCAGTGATCCCTCCTCCCCCCAAAGCCCTCAGGGCAGTCGCAAGCCAAAAGTACGTCGCATCCGGAGCCGCACCGGAAGTTTCATGAGTATTCATGACCAGGGATGCGAGCATTCTTCATCGTAGATGAGCCCTAAGGGTCCAATTAGAATTTACTCAAGTAGTATATACTTCGGCCTGAAAGTAGTACAGATACTTTGGGGCCAAGCTATATCCTATTTGTGTACATAAACGCTTAAACCCAAAACGCTTATGGATCCCTTATAGTAACCCCTTAAAGGAACCCCGTTAGGTGAATGTAACCACTCAAACCAGTCCTTCCTTTGCAGCGAGGAGAAGCCTATTCTTAAGCCCTGCAAAACTTAACATCCCTCAACCCTAAACTCCTAGACCTGAAAATCCTTGGGCTCAAGTTAACTGAACAATAGTAGGTTACTTGTGGCAAATAATGCATGGTTAGTAACCTACCATTTGGGCAACTAGAGCCCGAGGTACTTTCAACCCTACACGCACAGCCCTAAACTCGGGTTTTGCTCCCTAACCCAAGGGCTCCATGTACCTGTATAGTAGATACTTAAGCCTTAAACGGGCCCCGAAAAAAGGTACTTCAAGGCGCAAGCATATAATATGGGTACATGGAGCCTTAGGGTAAATCCGCAGCCCGAAACCGATTCAGACCCACACGGTCACGAACTTCGCTGAGCGGGCTGCGATGCGGTTGGATGAAGAGGCTCTGAACTACTCCTGGTTCTATGCACATGGGACTTAGGAGGTGTGCTTATAATTAGAATGTACCTTAATCGGGGTTATAAGTACTTACCCAAATATATTCCCCTCCCATGATCCTTTAGTTATCCTTGAGAGGGACACAGGCCCAGCTTAGGGCTGGGTTCCTCTAAGGGGTTGACGGACTTTGAGCTCAACAACTAAGGGTGCGGTTGAGTTTGATGGGGTTCTATCGGGCCTGCTATGGGACGCTTGAGCCCCAAATACTTACGGAGAGTGTCCAGGTGCCTACATACTATACTCGGGGGGTCGGTGGACTTACGAATAAGTTGTTTGCTAGAAATATAAAGTACCATACCCCCACATGGCATCCCTTTTGGGGTTGCTTAATTATAACTACAACTCTACTACTTGTGTAATTACAAAGTCCCACGACCTTCCAACTAGAGTCTGGCCTTAACGGGGTTCCTCTCAGAGGTACTGTAAGGGCAAAGTGCACTCCGCCGGGATCGACGCAACCTTGGTGTTCTCATACTTCTTGAAAGGTTGAGGGTTTAAGATCGTTTTGGGCGGAATATGCTTTCAGGTATACATTGATTTGTGCAAAGCTTGGAAAACCAACCTTGGGTCGCTAATTGTTTGAGCTTTGTTGCTGTGGCTGGAGGGTTTAGGGTTTAGGATGTAGGGTTTAGGTTAGGGCTTGCAGGGTATAGGTTTTAGGGTTTTGGGTTTAGGGTTTAGGGTTTCTGGGGCCGTGAAGAAAGTTGTTTCGAGCACGCGTCGAGGAAAGCCCGGAGCCGCTCGAGTAAACCGCGGCCATGCCTTCAACTCGCAAGCTTTCGAGGTTTAGGGTTCGGGGCTTTTAGGGCTTGGGTTTAGGGTTTAGGGCTTTTGGGATTAGGGTTAGGGTTTAGGGTTTGGTGCTTTTGGGATTAGGGTTAGGGTTATAGGGTTTGGGGCTTTTGGGATTAGGGTTAGGGTTTAGGGTTTGGGGCTTTTGGGATTAGGGTTTGGGTTATAGGGTTCAGGGATTTTGGGTTTAGGGTTAGGGTTATAGGGTTTGGGGCTTTTGGGATTAGGGTTTGGGTTTAGGGTTAAGGGCTTGATGATTTTCGGAAGGAAGCAGGAACACAGACCCCTCAGTTTTGAATTCACAGGCACCAATCTAGGACCCAGAGTAGGCCCTTATTTTCTTTTTTTAGGGTTCAGGTTCCCTTAGAAACCCCTTTAAACCAAAAAGGGCACCCTTTTTATTCCTAGGTTACTCTTAGGTCTAGCAATTGACAAGGCAGAAGCCTTGGAGAAGGAGGGCTTGCGTCTGGATGTGGTCGTCATCGCCTCAGTCTGCGAAGCATTCCAATTCAGGCTTTGGGGTCGGACTCTGAATCGCAAACCCCAACTGCCCTAAACCCAAACCCTAATCCCAAAAGCCCCAAACCTTAAACCCTAACCCTAATCCCAAAAGCCCCAAACCCTATGTAACCTATATAAACCCAAACCCTAATAGACTGTACCACGACAGCAGAAGCAGGCAGAGTCGCAGTCAAGAGCCTTTCCGCCATCACAGCGCCCATAACTCGTCCGTGGAGGACTGCCTAGGCTAGATGCGCGGCAGTTCTGGAAAATATGGGACACACACACACACACACTCGCACATCGGCCCTTAAAACGATCCTCACAAAGCCACCCTCCAGTCAAACTCTCAGTTGCTCGGAGATGTGAGCTGTTCAAATGTGCACCTACCAATGATATCAATCATGCCAGCCCAAGGCAGATTCCAGTTTTGGTCTCGCTTGCTTAGGCGCTTAGGGCTCATTCTTGTAACTCGGCTTAGGGCTTAGGAGTTTAGGGTTGAGGGTTTAGGGTTTAGGGTATTTCGCGGTGCATCGCTGGTATCGGATTTGTTTCTGGATATGAGCGGGGGGCATCTAGAATCTAGAACTCAACCCATTAGCAAGCTGCAAGATGCTTCAGCATCTGGAGCCTAGGACCCAGAGTAGGCCCTTATTCCCTGTTTTAGGGTTCAGGTTCCCTTCTAAGCCCCTTTAAACCAAAAAGGGCACCCTTTTTATTCCTAGGATACTCTTGGGTCTAGGAGCGTAAAGCAATCACACTATGGCATCACACCGCAAAGCCTGCAGCACGTGGGAGAGCAGGTGCAGATTGTGGAGATCTACAACGAGCAGTTCCGGGTGGGGGGGGGGGGGGGCGGGGGGGGGCTTACTAACACAACTCAGAGGTCCGAACAGATACCAATCGTACCCCTCAAAGTACCGGAGTCTACACACCTGTTTACGTTTTCTTGCTATTGCTTATTCATTATGCTACTAACCTGAGTTTGGAGTACCATACTTGAATACTTTTTGGGGGTACTTGTTCCTTAAAGGAACCCTTCTGAAATAGAAGTCTATACTTTTTTCTCCCTTGTTACTTCAAAGTCCAGCTAAATTGTACCGCAATACGGGTTTAGGGATTTAGGGTTTCTAATAAACCCTAAAGACGTGGTATACGGCTTAGGGATCGGAGGTTTAGGGTTTAGGAGAGCCGACTCTTTTCGAAAGCGGAGTTGGCACGATGAGCGCGTCGTTGCATTTGGGTCTCCTGTCTGGTTGAAGAAACCTCGCATCTATTTCACCAAGAAGGCATTTTAGTATCGGAATATTGGAATGCCCTCATGCGAAGGGATGCTCAATACTCAATACACAACAAAATGTTGGGAAGTGAGTTCGAGTTCGCCTCCCGTCAGAATGCTGACTTGCTGAACAGTCTCCCTGTCACTCTCTGTGTGTGTGCGTGCGTGTGTTTTGAAGAGCAGCCTTGTTGTCCTTCCTATGTGTAAGTTCGTTTTGAAGTTCCCTGCAAGCTGTGGCCTAAACCCGATAAGCTGTAAGCCCAAACCCTAAGGGTCCAAGTACCCAATTCTCATATACTCTCATACTCTCCAACAGTAACCTACATGACTACTATCCTAAAACCGAGTACCTAATTATTGTATCCTTTGGACCCTTAGGAAAAGGCGTAAAGGCCTCAACCCTCGGTGAGGACCTGCTGGTTCCGGATGTCGCTCATCCTCCGGAACCACCCAGGTGCCGGTGTGGGTTTAGCGTTTTGCTAGGAGTGTTTTACCCCTCTAAGGATCCCATGTACCCAAATAGTATATACATTGGCCGTAAGGTAGTCCCTATTTAGGTACATTGGGCCCAAAGTAACAGCATATGTACTATTTGGGTACATGGACCCTTAAGATTAGGGTTTCGGGTTGAAGGTGTCGAGGGTAAGATTTATAACGCGGTTTGGAGGAGGGTTTACAGGATTTCGGGTTTACGGTTTTGCAGGGCTTAGGCTGTCGGGTGTTTGGTTGAGAGGTTTTGGTTTAAAAAAGGCTGAGGGCTGAGGGCTTTAGGAAGGGGCCCCAACAATGCATAACCCGGCAGGTTACGTAGTATTGCTTTATACCTTTCGGGGTGTTTCGGTGGAAATGGTCTTCCTGGGCGGGTTCAGGAAGTAGTTCATACGTTCAAAAAGTTCAACACCGATGGAGAGTTGGCAAGTAAGAATCCATACAGAGCTCCAGCCAAGTCTAGTAACTTACACTTTCCGGTGCAGGTCTTCCCTCAGAAGCCGGGCGGTAAAAACACCCCTTCTTGCATGGCGAGCTGCCGGCGAAGCCGGGGTAACTGAAGCATATAACCCATGCCCAAAGCCCCAAACCCTAAACCCCATCCCTAGTAACGTTCTGAAAGGACTAGGAAGGATGGTGGCACCTAATCTAAGACCCCGCAAAACCCTTACCTAGAGGCTCCATAGTAGTTCGTTTTTGGGCTCATATTGAGAATCTGTAAGGTACTCCTAACAAGAACTACTATAGAGCCTATGGGCAGAGCACCGTTGTGGTACGTCCAAGAGGACCCCTAAAAGGAACCAACATCTAAACCCTAAACTCCAAGCCCTTAGCCTAAACCGCAACCCTAAACCCGAAACCCTAAGCCCTAAACCCTACAAACCCTAAACCCTGAACCCTAAACCCTAAATCCTAAACCCTGAACCCTGAACCCATGTTACCAGAGACTTTGTGCTTGTGGAACCTACGACTGTGCAGCTGTTGAAAACTTTTAGGTACTTTATTTCCTGTATTGAGGCGCGATTTCAAAGCGCATTTGTTCCACATGTCAATGTCAAAACCACCGCTTCGACCGCAAAATTGAGCTGGTCGCAGTGCACACCCGGTTTGACAAGCAGGCCATGTCATGAGACCTTTTGTTTCCACGCGGCTTTTGTCGACCTCCGTAGGCAATTATCCACGAAGACATCGGTAAAGAGGCCAAACTTGTCATTCCGACCTGACTTGCGAGATATTGATTCATTGTCAATTCGTCGTGAGTAATTCGTTTCTTTGATGTCGGCTCGTTAATTTGGTGCTTAATTTCGTTGAAGCGTTGCCTCGGACTGATACTGTACAAAAGGCATAGAGGCCCGCATCGCTAGCCTCGTTGCCCGTGGACCGACCACACAAGTCCGGATGAACCCTGAACCCTAAACCCTAAACCCTAAGCCCTGAACCATAAACCCTAAACCCTAAGCCCTGAACCCTAAACCCTAAGCCCTGAACCCTAAACCCTCAACCCTCAACCCTAAACCCTCAACCCTCAACCCTGAACCCTTAAAGGAACTAACAAAACCCACCTTCGAGGCTAAAGATGCCAACGCCCACGAGCAGCGCTACGTTGCAGGCCCGATTTTTTGAACAAAAACAGCTTAGGGTTGATAGTCTCCTAGGGTTCAAGGTTTTAGGGTTTTAGGGTTCTAGGTTTTTAGGGTTTTAGGGTTGAGGGTTTAGGGTTTTAGGGTTTAGGGAAGTTTAGGGGTTGAGGGTTTGGGTTTGGGTTTGGATTTCCAGGGTAAAAGGAGGGACCCTTAATAAGGACCCCTAGATATATACCCTTAATCTAGCTAGTGTCTGCCCATTATATAGCCCATTATAGGATAGGGGTCCCCATTAAGGGTCCCTCCTTTTCCCCTTTGATAGTAGGAGCCGGAAAGTTGGAACATCATTATCCTCATGCCCTTAAAATGCAGTATAAGGGATCCTAGCACTAATCGGTACCCGAATACTATATATTTGGGCCTGAAAGTAGTCCCTATTTAGGAGTTTCCCAAACCATAATCATAGTAGTTCCTACCATCGAATATAGGTACTTAGGACCCTTTGGGGAAGAACTGATGGTTCGAGGTTTCAGGATTCAGGGTTTTAGGATTTTTCGATTTCAGGGTTGTTGAGCTTCCCAGGACCCGCCCCCCCCCCTTCCCTAAACCCTATAAACCCTAACCCCCTACCCCGTTACTAGGACCTAGAGTAGGCCCTTATTCCCTTTTTTAGGGTTCAGGTTCCCTTATAAGCCCCTTTAAACCAGAAAGGGCACCCTTTTTATTCCTAGGTTACTCTTGGGTCTAGAAAAGAAGGAACTTTCAATGGAGACTACCCAGAGCCGCCAAAACCCCTTATTTAAGGAATATACCTTAAATTATAATAGGATCCCTTATATGATTTAAGGTATATTCCTTAATGAAGGGATTTTAGGGTCCCTATGATAAGACCCACGCCCCAGGGGGCTTCACAGCGTCAGATCTCGCGTGGCAGCGGCAGCATGCTGAGGAGCTTGCAGGCGGCAAGGGACTCGAAAGTAAGGGGTTTAGGGGTTTAGGGTTTAGGGGTTTAGGGGTTTAGGGGTTAGGGGTTTAGGGTTTAGGGATTTAGAGTTTTAGGGGTTTAGGGTTTAGGGATTTACGGTTTAGGGGTTTAGGGATTAGGGGTTTAGGGTTTAAGGGTTTAGGGGTTTGGGAGTTTACTTTTAAGGGGGTCCATATACCGGTATAGTACACAGTTGGGGCTATATGAATAGGGACTACTGTAAGCAAAATATGTACCATCTGGGCACATGGACCCTGAGGGACCCTTAGGGTTTGGGCTTGAATCGGCTTGAATGTTCAAATCGAGTTTCGGGTTTTCGGGCTTCAGCCTTACAAATGTGAGTTCTTTGGTGCATATTTCCAGTTCCCGTAATAATCAGCAGCAGAGGCTGTCTCAATTGCTTCAGATGCACCAATTACCCCCAGGCTCCATAGTAGTTCCTTTTGAGTATTACCTTATAGGGTTCTAAATATGAGCACCAAAAAGCAACTACTATGGAGCCTCTAGGTCAAACATTATGAAACCCGCAATTCCGGGACCCCAAGCCGGAACTGGCCTAAACCTTAAATCAAAGGGGAAAAGGAGGGACCCTTATGGGGACCCTACTACCCTATAATGGGCTATATAACGGGTATATAATGGCTATATCATGGGTTTATACCTAGGGGTCCTTATTAAGGGTCCCTCCTTTTACCCTTGAATTAAACACACACAACCCCAAAGCCCTAGACCCCTAACACCCTAAACCCAAAGCTCTCAACTCTCTGGCACGAAACCCTCAACCCTAAACTTAAAACGACTGGTGGAGGATACATGCTTCCACTTTTTTCATTGGGTTTGAAGACAGGACTCATGAGGTTCAGGGATTTAGGGATGCAGCCGCTGGACGAATTTGTTTTCGAACGGGATGTTCTGGTGGGCGATGGCAAAGCACGTCTGGAAATCGAGCTGAAGGACGCAAGGCGACATGGTGGGCAAGTGACATGGAATGCTCGCCGCTGACCTACGGACTAACTTGAGACATTGTGGAGTGCCAGTGAAGAGGAAGCCGGTCGCCAGGCGCCATGGGAGTCTGATGCAGAGTGCGCGGGGCAGCAGTAATTTTGCGGCCAGTTTTGCGATGTGTGGTGTGTTAGTCAGGCTTTCCTGGATGCTCTCAATGCGCTGGGCGAGGTTCGTCAAAAGTGGATCCTGAAGCGAAAAAAGTGGGTGAATGCCAAAGGCGATGAGGTCATGCAGTACACGATCCGTGGCGTGGAAGACCTACTCGACTGAGGCGGCAGTCCCATGGTATAGAGCCTTCGATATCCGCCACAGCGGCTTCGTGATGTTCGAAGACCGGCGCGCTGCTCCGTCCACAGCCGTCGCGGAAGGTTTAGGGTTTAGGGTTTGTTTGTTAGCCCAAAGTGCTTCGGTGCTGCACAGTGGAGACTTGGTCAGTACGTGGCTGAGTGCGGAAGGCTCTGCTCAACATCGGGGGCTTAGAGCTGAAGTCTCCATTGTAGCTCCTTTTTGGGGTTACCTTATAGGATCCTTACTATGTAACTGGTTAAACCAAGAGAAGGAACTACAATGGAGACTACAGGTAGAGCTGAAGTGTAACAGTGTAACGGCTTACGCTTAAGTTTGTTTTGGGAATTCGGGTCGAAGGCACCCTAAACCCTCAACTATAAACCTTCAACCCTTTTTTCCATGGGTAGCTGTTTCCCTGAGCCTGCAGCGGCCTAGGCCACGGGTTCCTTTAGTAATTGTCCTCCAAGGGCTCCTAAAGGGGGGTTGGGTCCAGGGTATAGGGCTCTAAACGAAAGAAAGGGATGCCAGGACAACGGTGGAAGCCAGGGTTAGCCAGGGTTTCGGGCTCTGAGTCTTTACCAGGTGGCTTTTATGACAGTTTACATTGGACATAACAGGATCTTATTTACGAACATTTTTCGGAGGTGTAAACGTGCCACTCTAATTTAGGCCACCCCCGCGAACACTTCAGCTGAAGACGGATCAAGGCTTCACGAACAAGTTCCAATTTTCAAAGCTCCTTTATTCGGGTTCACCGTTGGGGTTCCAGGCTCCAGGTGTCGGGTTCGAGATCATCCGCCAGGCCTTACTAAACCCTCGTTACACTTGCTGCTTCAAGGCTTCAAGTCCCATCTGCGAGTTTCCGAAAGTCTGGGGTACCTTCTTTTGGGGTCCTTATAATATGGATCATACTTTTCAGGGTACTATATTAGGGTCCCCCATTTTCGGAAACTCCCATCTATTTGGTGCAGGAGGTTGCAACAGCAGGGGGGCAAAGGCCACATACACGTACGCTACTCAATCCTTGGATGGGTAGAATCTTCAAGCGAAATCTGTCTCGACCCAAACCTCAGCTTTTCGCCATCAAGATGAACCGTGCTGGTCTTACCCCTACGACGTGGTAACCTGCCTTCATGGGTCGCAGGCACAGCAATTACTAGGCCAAAGAGTACGAAACCCCATGCCTTGGTCCCTGTAGAACCAATGCATACCAATGCATACCTAAACTGCAAGTATCCTACCTTTTTAAGGCTTCACATAAGAAAATCCTACTACGGAACCCTAAAAAGGTAGGTCTCTAAGGGTCCAGGTAGCTCGTAGGCTTCGGTGTAGTCCTGGAACTTCGCATCTGTTCACAGGCTGCGTTGCGTGCGGGCCAATCCCATCGCGCTACCTGCTCCACAGCCGTGCGGACCTCCAGATCTTTTGCTATTAAAAAGAAATTGGGGCTTGGAAGTTTCATACCGTTAATATGGAAGCTTGAACCGATTTTGTTCCTTCCTGCGGTTAGACTAATTGTTAATTATTATGTAAAGCACATACCGGAACTCTATTCTGGTGATTGAGGCCCCTGAATTAACTTGCACGGCTGGCACTTTCGGCGATACAATGCCAGGCTACAGCATGTTGTGGTACTCTTGTTGCTGGGTTCCTGTTGGTAGGTCGGCAGAGAGGTTTTTTGCACGGGTTGCCCGACGAGGCGTCAGGTTTTCTCTCAGAAGAGGTTGTTCCTTTCGTCCTGTGTACTCCACCATTGCGTGTTACCATCTCCGACGTTTGAAGCTGCGTCCATTGGTTGAACTCCTGTCCTAATGTTGGTGCTACCTGGTGGCAGAAAGAAAAGGATCTTTCAGAGTGGAGCGCTTCTGAGGGTCTAGAATTGCTTTTGGGGCTCCGGCTGCAGGCGCCTGCTGGCAGCTTTAGTCTTGTTACCGGGGTCCCCTTTGTGCATGTGGGCTTTCGAAAAGTGTGTGTAAACTTATGTGTGACCATACAAATGTTCGTGTACGCTTTTGCAAGATTCTGCACAGGTGTTCTGCCATTTGTTGATGTATGTGCATGCCAGTGTTTCTCCTTGAAGCACTTCGAAGCAAAGCAGTCCGAGATTAGACCCTAAACCCGCGAATCCTGAACCCCAACCCTTAAAAATCCTCAAAAACTGAATCCTAAACGATAACCCATACATTCCTATTCTTATCAATCCTGACCCTTAAACCCGAACTCTGAACCCTCAACCCCTGAAATCCGAATCCTAAACCCTAACCCCCAAACTCTGAACCCTGAACCCTTCATGCTGAACCTTACCTGTAGTCTCCATTGTAGTTCCTTTTTTGGTTAACCAGTTTTGTGGTTAGGATCCTATAATAGAGATTTTGGTTAACCAAAAAGGAACTACAGTGGAGACTACAGGTAAGCCCTAAACCCCTAAACCCCTCAACCCTAAACCCTCAACCCTAAACCCTAAACCCCTTAAACCCCTAAGCCCTAAACCGTAGTTCCTTTTGGCTACAGTGGCTAGGACCTAGAGTAGGCCCTTATTCCCTGTTTGTCGGGTTCAGGTTCCCTTATAAGCCCCTTCAAACCAAAAAGGGCACCCTTTTTATTCCTAGGATACTTTTGGGCCTAGATGGAGACGATAGGTAAACCCCGAGCTGTGAGGTCCATGGCTGCTCCTCGCGCTCGCATCTTGCATGGGGCCAAGACACCATGGGTTTCGGGCTCAGGGTTTTTGAAAGGGTTCCTTTAAGGGTCCCTTTAAAGGGATCTATAGGGGTTCTATGAGGGTATAGGGCTTACTTGGAGGTTCAGGGCGCTTTGGGGAACCAAGCCCGTGAGACAAAGCTGGGGATATCACCGGCCGACAGTTGTCTGGTTTCGGGTTTAGGGTTCAGGGTTTAGAGTTTAGGGTTAGACTCCTGCGCAAATGAAGCTTGATCAGATGATCTGTTCTTACAAAGCGGCGCTAACTGCTGTGAAGCAGCACTAGATATTTAGAAGAGCGACTTCGAGGGCAGCACGAAGCTGCGACTTGGAGCCGCTCAGACTACGTCCTGTGCAGTCATGGACAGCTCATAGTGTCCTGTCCGTGCCATGACCATTAACCTTAAGCCCCGAACAATACACTCTGAAGCCTCAATCACTAAACTGTAAACCCTAAGCCCTACTTGGAGGTTCAGGGGTAGGTATAAGTAGGGAAACTATACTTATATCTCATATCATATAGGGGACTAGTACTTATAAGGTACTGTTATGGGTGATACTTCCCCAAATCAGAATAGTAACTCCTAATATGGAACCTTAAATTAAACCCTAAGCCCTAAACCACAAATCATAATCCCTAAATCCTAAACCCTAAACCCCAGATCATAATAGAAACTCCTACCATAGTAAACCATAGGACACTTTGGGTTCGTAAGCCCAGGCCAGCCGGCAGAATGATTTGAACCCCGGGCTGCAAAATGCTCCCCTTATGTAGAGGCCTTTAATAATTGGAATAGGGTGTTGGGGGTTCCTTACTATAATGATCGTTTATTATACTCCCAAGCCCTATTCTAATCGTCAAGGCCTCTACATTAGACCTCCATGGAACCAAAACCTAAACCCTAACCCTAAACCCTAATGGAACCAAAACCCGACTACCCTAGCCAGGTCATGATGCTGTACCTTGTGACCTCCGATGCCACAACAGGCCCACCTGGTGCTCTGCGCGGCTGCATGGTTGTCTGCTTTTATACATTCTTAAATCTTTACTCCCGCAGAACATTTCAGAAGCACTTATATACTTATAGTATATACATACATAGATACATAAATCTACGTACATTCACATGTGTTTATACACACCTCTATATATATATATGGATGGATTGATTGATGTATGCCTGTATGTATGTGTGTGAATATGTAGTTGTCATACCTTCTACAATATGTGTACATACAGACAGTATAGACATATACAGATGAGGGTGCGCTACATGTAAACCCCTCCGAAAGCTCCAGCTCCAAACCCACAGTGCCTCGAAGCTCTCAGCCAGGATTTTTCATAGGCGAAACCATTCAAAGGCCAAAGCTCGATTTCAGCCTCAAAACCCATCCATGCCACCATTGATCAAGAAAATCTGTGCGAAACGTGCTATAGAAGCCGTCGTAGCATGCATACATCCTCTGTGCAGTTGCCATGGTTGTTGGCTTCTGCACACAGGGTTGTCCTTCGTGTACGGGTGGCTACGGACAAGAAGCGGTCAGATCGATGAGCACCTCCGTAAGGAGTTCTCATTCACTTGCCAAGGCAGAAGTCAGCTTGCATGCACATGGACGGAGGGATGGATTGAGTGACAAACGGACCAGCGCATTGATGCGTTGGCCACAATGCGTGGCCTGTGTCAAGGTGTGTACACGCATGAAACGGTCTTACATGTATGTGAGCAGATGCATTTCCGTATGCGCACACACAGGAAAACCGTTTTATGTAATCCCGACCATGGACAGAGAGAGAGAGAGAGAGAGAGAGAGAAGTAGCAGACAGGTCGACAAGCAAAGCTAAATAACCACATAGATAGTTAGCGAGATATACAGATAGACCGACAGACAGCCCGGCAGACAGATAGATACGTAGATAGATAGCTACCGAGGTAGATCTATAGGTAGACGGATAGAGAGATAGACATAGATGTAGATAGAGAGACAGACAGACAGAGAGTGAGAGAGAGAAAGAATCTTCAAACCTATGTCCACCTATGTTCCTCCTTATCTTCCTCACATGCCTCTTGACGCTTTAAAGCTTGAATGAAAGAGCCTCAAAAACTTCAACTGTGTTCCTCTGCCACCCCAGACCCTTGACTCTGGACCTTACACCTTGCAGTCTGAATCCCAAACCCAATTAAAGGTTCGGCAACAATCATGCACGTTCCAAAAAGCTGACTCCACTAGCATAATGAAAACAACTAGGCGACCATCGAACAAGAAGCTACCAGGCGCACAGCGCCGCCTTGGACGTCTAAGTTCGGTCCTCAGTGCTCTTAAGCTCGTAAGATGTGGTAGATTCCTCACAGGTACCTATTCATACTGTTTTTGTTTTGAGGTTTGTTATAAAGTCCATGTACCTGCATATATTATGTACCTTCGATTGGAGGGGAGTTCCTATACAGGCATTTCAGGGTGAAAAAGCACATGTGTCCTTGGAGGTAAGAAGCCGTCATGTGATTGGTCTTATACAGGAGTTTCCGAAAATAGGGGACCCTAATATAGTACCCTAAATAGTAGGATCCTTATTATATGGATTCCAAAATACGGTACCCCTTATTCTCGGAAATTCCCAATACTGCTCTTACGAGACCGTCAAAACAAACTGAAGGTCTCGTCGACTTGGCTGGCAGCGAGCGGATCAAGAGCAGCGAGGCAAGATTAACAGCTAGGGCATCAGGGCTTTAAAGGGCCTCCATGAATCTACAAGGGTTCCGTGTTGGGTTTGGGTCTTGGGATTATTGACGATTTTTGAGAGCGTCATTGGCTCTAAGGTCTAGTGAGGATGGATACATAGCATGGCTTTAGGGTCCTTAGATTTCGCATGTACCTGGCCAGGGGGGCCCAACAGCAATTGACCCGGCTTTGACATTCGATAAGTGGGTTTGGGTTTATAGGGTTTACCCAGAGGGTCCTATGTACTGTTTTGGGGGATACTTCCCTAAGTCATAATCATAATTCCCAATATGGAAACCCTACATTCTACTATATCGGTACATAGGACCCTTTGGTTTAGGGAATGAGAACTCGATGCAGAGTTTGTTGCCAGCATGCCGAAGACTGAGGTGCGATCGAAGAGACTGTGGAGGCCTTCGCCGTAGCCTATCTCAAAACCTCTGGCAGACACAAACCTGAGCTAAACCATAGGCTATACCTGGACCCTATGAAACCTACCTCGTTGAGATTCCTCAGTATGATTTCCTAATATAGGTCCCTCAAAATTCTGGGCCATTCAGGGTCCAGGTAAACCGTCTACATAACCCTAAGTTCTAGAACCTAAACCCCGTACCCACTTCCTTTACAGGGCCCGGGAAGGGAACAAAGCTCAAGACACCCGAAGCCAACCCAACCCAAAATCCATGGAGGAAGTTTTGAATCCTGAATACTTGCAGCCGGCAGGCGACCGGAGATCGCTTGAGAGAAGCTTTGTCCTCAGCAGTTGGGTGGTTGGGCGTAAACCCCTAAACCCTAAACTCCTAAACCCCAAACCCTAAACCCTAAAACCCCTAAACCCGAAACTCCTAAACCCTAAGACCCTGAAGCCCTCAAACCCTGAACCGCAAGCCCTAAACTCTAAACCCTGCCAGACTAACAGGAGTTCTAGCGGTATCTGCAGGTGGAAAAGAGCCCTTAAAAACAAACAAAAGCCCTTAAAAACAAAACAAAGCCCTTAAAAACAAAGAAAGCCCTTAAAAACAAAGAAAGCCCTTAAAAACAAAAAAAAAGCCCTTAAAAACAAAAAAGCCATTAAAAGCAAAAAACGAGCCCTAAAACAAAAAAAAGCTGCCAGGAGGCTAAAGGATGGTTGGGCTTCCCGGCTTCGGTTTTCCAAAATCGTATCCTAAGTGTCCAATCAGTTGATGATGTAAATCTTAGGGTTCCTTTAAAGGGATCTATAAGGGGTACCTTTAGGGGTTCCTTTAAGGGATCTATAGGGTTTTAGGGTTTAGGGTTTAGGATGATGTAAATCCTGCATTACCTTTCAGGACCCTAAGCTATGGGAATTATGGTATATTCCTTATTATGGGTAATGCAGGATTTATATCATCAACCGAAGGACCCAATAATTAGGTACTCGGTTTTAAGATCGTAGTTATGTAGGCTACTACTTTGGAGAGTATATGATAATTCGGTACTTGGACCCTTAGGGTTATTCGGGGTTGGGAAGCTTCGTTAATCTTGAAGCTGCTGCATTGCTGCTGCTGCTGCTGCTGCTGCTGCTGCTGCTCCTGCTGCTGCTGCTGCTGCTTCTGCTGCTGCTGCTCAGTGCTTTGACGACGACGACGGCTGCTAATTACTGCGACGACGACGGCGATTACGAGTACTTCGACTAATCTTCCTCCGCCTCCTGCTGCTGCAGCTTCTTCTTCTTGTGTAGCCGCTTCGTTGTAATTAAGAATATGGTTCTTGTCTTGAGGCCCGGGTGTTCGAGCAGTCGGGCGACCTGTAGACATGTGATGTTAGGGCTCACACGCTCTTCCTGCGAAGCTGAGCTTCAGATATATGGTTCAGGCCGGTTCAGCTTTAGTATGCTTCAGTGCTTTGGACATCGAAGTTTGGCTCCCAAGCCACGAACTCGCAATGATAAACCCTTTAAAGTCCGGCCGCTTAGGGTTTAGGGTGGGCCGGTCCGTAATCCGAATCCGGAAAAAACATGTTTCGCTGCCATCCAACACGAGCCGCAGTAGTTTGAGGGCTTAGGGTTTTAGGATCCAGGTCCCCATCTTGCGACAAGTCTTGGCTTCTAGCTTGGAGCGCTTTGCCTCGGCCTCCTGCTCCTCCTCCGCCTCCTTTGCACGGAGTTGGGTTGTAGAGCTTCTGATGTTGGTGTTTCGAGTGTAGTGTTGTTGGCAAAGTGTCTCATGGTTTTTCGATCCAAGAAGTCTTCGGCTTAAGCAACTTAGGCACTCCTCATGACCCGCGCTCCAGCTTCCTTCTGAGTTGCAAAGGGGAAAAGGAAGGACCCTTAATGGGGACCCCTACCCTATAATGGGCTATTTTCCTGGGTATATAATAGCTATACTAAGGGTATATACCTAGGGGTCTTTCTTAAGGAATCCTAAACCCTAAACCCTAAACCCTTTATAGAACCCTTTTTGATCCCTTAAATACCTAGGGGTCCTTATTAAGGGTCCCTCCTTTTACCCTTGGAGACTTGCTCAAGGCCCAGCACATCAATCGCTCACTGTCGGCGCTGGCGGACGTGATTGTTGCGAAGGCCGCGACTAAAGGGTCCCATGTGCCCATTTAGTGTACATCTTAGCCATAAAGTAGCCCATATAAAAAATGCTTTGGGCCGAAGCATATAATTATAATTTTACGGATATGACTTCGGAGTTTTGGACGTGTGCAGCTTGGGCATTCGTTGTGGAATTCTTCGGAAGAAGCGACGCACAACGAAGCTGGCGCAAGCCAGAAGCCCTAAATCCCAAGCCCGAAACCTCACACCCTGAAGCCTGAATTCGGAGCCCAGAACTTCCTTTTTTGCCTGGAGTCTGAGCTGTTGAGATTCGGATTTATATGTTTGGCTTTTTGGGCGTAACTTAGGCTTCAGGGCTTCTGCATTGTCGAAACTAGGATGTATCAGCGTAGGGTTTTGGGCTGAGGGTTGTGGATGTTAGGCTAAGGGTTTGGGGTAGGGTGGGCTTTCTGGACTGTTGAGATTACCTATAGTCTCCATTGTAGTTCCTTTTTTTGGTTTACCAAAATCTCTATTATAGGATCCTAACCATAAAACTGGTTAACCAAAAAAGGACCTACAATGGAGACTGTAGAGATTAGGATTTAAGAGCTCAGAGATTAGAGTTTTGGGGTGTCCCTAAGGCTCCATGTACCCATATAGTATATACTTAGGCCTTCAAGTACCTAGAAAGGGACCCCTTTAAGGCTTACGTATCTACAATAAAGGTACATGGAGTTTTGGGGTTTAGGCGGAGCGGCCTTTGGAAACTTTGCAGTGCTGGCCCTGATTTGCGATTTGCTGTTCGCTAACATATCGGTGGTTGTCAAAATTAGGGTCCCTTTTTGGGGCCCTAATATAATACGGCACCTATTATTTAAGGTTCCCATAAAGGGACCATAATTTTGACAACCACCCATATCATCCCGTATTGCCGTCTCATGCACTTGCCCCCTTAGGTTTTTGGTCGAGTGAAACATGCCCGAAAGGCCCAGCAACCTCAACTTAAACGCCCTAACCCCTAAATCGAAATCCGAAAGCGGGAGGAGAAAGGTGGGGGCCACGTGCCCTACCGCAACTCCAAGCTCACGCACTTGCTCCAGGCCATGATCGCAGAAGTGGAAGACTTCAATTGCTGGTTTCCGGAAGCCCTAAAGCCTACCTTAACCCCAAACCGCCTAATTACCTTTCTAAGGATATCCGGAAATCAAAGCAAGGAACCCCACCAAAGTCGTTCTGTTTGGGTTATGGCAAACCCTAGACCCTGCATGCATGGCCCGAACTCCACCAAAATCAAGTCTGTGAAACTCACCACCACACACACACGCACACAACCTGATAACTCAGCCAACGGCTGTCTGAAGCTTCAAGTTTTTTTGGCGGTGACAGGGAGACAGACAGACAGTAAAGCAAAGCCACTCAGAAGTGCTATGAGTTTCTGGTGTGAGGCTTAGGATTCTTGCTTTTGGATTATGCGGCGGGAGGGGGGGGTGGGGTATGTTGCATTTTCTGCGGGTATTTCTGCCGCAAAAGTATCTAGGCTCTACAGGAACAGCAGCATCGATGACCTTCAGAGTCGAGAAAGAAGCCCCAAACTACCGAGCCCTAAACCCTCTCTTTTGTATGACCCTACGGTTGATGGTATAAATCCTGCATTACCCATGATAAGGAATATACAAAATTCCCATAGTTTAGGGTCCTTAAGGTAATGCAGGATTTATATCATCCACCGACAGCCCGAATCCTCGCTCTAAGGCCTGAAACCCCTAAAACCTAGAGGCCCAAACCCCGAAACCCAAACCCTAAGCCCTGAACCTCTTTGAATAGCTTACCTTTTCAAGGTTTCATATAAGAAACACAAATATTTGGGAATGTTGAACAGCTAGGTTTCTAAGGGTCCAGGTAAACCCTAAACCCCCTTTCAAGGGGACCTTAGAGGATGTTACTAAAGGAACCCAGCCTTAACCTTATATGGTTAGGATCCGAAACAAAATGTTAGTCAACCAAAACGAGGACCCAGAGTAGGCCCTTGTTCCCTTTTTTGAGGGTTCAGGTTCCCTTATAAGCCCCTTTAGACCAAAAAGGGCACCCTTTTTATTCCTAGGTTACTCTTGGGTCCAGAAAAGAAGGAACTTTCAATGGAGACTACCCAGAGCCTCCAAAACCCCTTATTTAAGGAATATACCTTAAATTATAATAGGATCCCTTATATGATTTAAGGTATATTCCTTAATGAAGGGGTTTTGGAGTCTCTGGGTAGGCAAAGCCCTCCAGTCCGATCTCAGCCTTTCGAGGATGCCCTGGGCGGTCAGCAAAACAGCCGCACTGCAATTGTAGTCGCGCTCCCGCCGACATGGCCATGTCCTTAGATGGGTGTAGGGTTTCTGTGGTTTTGGGGTTTAGGGCCATGTCCTTATATACATGGGTTTAGGGTTTCTGTGGTTTAGGGTTTTGGGGTTTAGGGTTTAGGGCCATGTCCTTACATGGGTTTAGGGTTTAGGGCTTAGGGCCATGTCCTTAGATTGGTTTGGGGTTTAGGGCTTCTGGGGTGTAGGGCTTTTGGTGTTGGGGTTTAGGGCCACGTCCATAGATGGGGTTTGGGTTTTAGGGCTTAGGGCCATGTCCTTAGTTGTTTTTTTTTTTTTTGGGGGGGGGGGGGGGTTAGGGTCTAGGAGTTCCGGATTCATTCCGGACGGGCTCACAAAGAAACCTGGGCACTTTTTGCCATGTGACAACCATCGCAAGTGTTATCCTAAGGGTTCATGTGCCCAATGGTGTATAGGTACATGAACCCTGAGGACTATGCCAACCAGCCCGTCCGTGAAACATTGCCCTAGGTGCCCTTAGGCTCATGGCTTTCGGCTTCACTTCTAGTTTAGGGTCTAGGGTTTGGGGTTTAGGGCTTCTCCGCATTTACTCGCAAGTTTCTCCCACTCGTCAACACGTCCAACTTCTCTGGACTGTCCCTGATTGGTGCCGCCTGGTTCTTGTTGGGTCGGGCTCAGAGTGCAGGTTTCAGTAGTTTGCAAAGGAAACTTCGGGGCCCGTGTTGGACCGGTGGCCCGAAGAATGAGCGTTGTTCCTCGAAGGGTCCCTGTACCCAAACAATAGTATATACTCTGGCCTAGAAGTGGTCCCTATATGGGTACTTCTGGCCGGGTCTCCCCGCAGCAAGCGTCAAAGGGTGGGAGTATGACAAGCACGCCTACCCGTCTTTTAAAGTTATGGCTTTCTGATGTATGGTAAGCGTCAATGCGCATCTAGCACCTTCAACCGTTACTTGGGCCCTTTGGTATATGCCTCAACGGAGTGAGGATCGTGGAAATGAGGGATTCTGATGGAGGATCCTTCTTATGTGGCCCTTTAACACTGAGTAAGGTTCCCCTAATTGAAGAATTCCGATTTACGTGGGGGATCCAGGATGCTATCTTCCATTTTGTAGGTAGCCGCACAAAAACCCCGAACTCCAGCAAGATATCATGTAAACCACTGAGGAATACCACCCCTAGAAATGCCTTACTACGAGTATCCCTGCTAATATCCGTTGAAAGGAGGCGAGATTGAGACTCACAGTACCCTGAGCTGACCTACGTTCCAACTCAGCGCCAGAGGTCCTCGTTGGGAGAAACTCTTCACTCCCTGCAGCTGAGCTCGAGGCTAAACTCCATCGCGCGACCCCGCCACCCGTTGCATAAGGTTCCTTGTGGGCCTGCGGGGGTTTAGGGTTTAGGTTTGGTTCATCATGGTATAAGCCGCTGTCGAACCCAAACCAACAAGATCTTGCTTACAGCCGATACAAAAAATCGGATAAGAGCATTCTAGAACGCTTAGAGGCCCGAAAGATAAACCTCAAGTTCCAAAATAATACACAACAAGCCCTAAACCCCATAAACCCCAAAAGCCCCTGAACCCCTAAACCCTAAACCGTAGCCGCCCTGCCCCCCCACACCCCCTCCCAATCCAAAAGAAGCCTTCTGCCAGGGCCAGAGACTCAAGTATCCCTTAATTAAGGAATATACCTTAAATTATAGGTAGGATCCCTAATATGATTTAAGGTATATTCCTTAACTAAGGAATATGGGAGTCCCCTAAACCCTAACCCCTTTTGATCCCTTATGGAAGCCCTTATATAAAGGAACCCGAAACGACGAATTAAGGGATATTGGAGTCTCTCCCTAAGACTCCATGTGCCCATATAGTGGGTACCTAGCCCTTAAAGGGGTCCCTATATGGGCACTTTAAGGCCTAAGTACCTACTATATGGGTACATGGAGCCTTTGGGTCTGGGTTCTGCCAGGGCGCAGAGGAGTCGGCAGACTTCTTTGGTTTGGCCAGTGGCCTCGGTTGCAGCCGGGGCCCCGGGAGGCTCCCAAACTCGCAGTACACAAACCCTAGGGTAGTTATAAGGGCTCCTTTACGGGTCCCTTTAAAGGGATCTATAGGGGTTCTATGAGGGTATAGGGTTTAGGGCCTACTTGGGAGGTTTAGGGGTAGTTAGGGGTTTGGGGCGGCATCCTGAATTCAACACCCTTAAAGTCCTAAATCCTGAACCTTAGAGCCCGACACCTTGAATTTCCACATTCCGAAAGTCCTAAACCCAAAACCCTAAACATTAAGCCCAAAAGCCTCAACCCAAAAGCCTAAACCCAAAACCCTCAACCGCCTAAACCCCAAACCCAAAACCCTAAACCCCAAACCCCAAACCCTAAACCCTAATCCCTAAACCCTAATCCCTAAACCCTAAACCCAAAAGCCTATAACCTTAAACCCAAAAGCCTAAACCTTAAACCCAAAAGCCTATAACTTTAAACCCAAAAGCCTAGACCTTAAACCCAAAAGCCTATAACCTTAAACCTCCTTAATCTCTGAAATCCAAGGGTAAAAGGAGGAACCCTTAATAAGGACCCCTAGGTATATACCCTTAGTATAGCCATTATATACCCATTATATAGCCCATTATAGGGTAGTAGGGTCCCCATTAAGGGTCCCTCCTTTTCCCCTTTGATACACCCTAAACCCTAAACCCTTTATAGAATCCTTATAGATCCCTTTAAGGAACCCTAAACCCTAAACCCTTTATAGAACCTTCATAGATCCCTTTAAGGAACCCTAAACCCTAAACCCTTTATGGAACCCTTATAGATCCCTTTAAGGAACCCTAAACCCTAAACCCTATAAGTGTCCCCATTAAGGGTCCCTCCTTTTCCCCTTTGATGAAAAGAGCATCGCTGGAGCTCCCGAGGACGAAGAGGCTTTTGCCATGGCCCGCCATGAGGCCGAAGTCTTAGGGTCTAGGGGTTTAGGGCTCCTTTAAAGGGATTATAGGGGTTTCTTTTAAAGGGCTAGGGGTTTAGGGCTCCTTTAAAGGGATTATAGGGGTTTCTTTTAAAGGGCTAGGGGTTTAGGGCTCCTTTAAAGGGATTATAGGGGTTTCTTTTAAAGGGCTAGGGGTTTAGGGCTCCTTTAAAGGGGATGATAGGGGTTTAGGGCTCCTTTAAAGGGATTATAGGGGTTTAGGGCTCCTTTAAAGGGGATGATAGGGGTTTAGGGCTCCTTTAAAGGGATTATAGGGGTTTAGGGCTCCTTTAAAGGGATGATAGGGGTTTATGGCTCCTTTAAAGGGGATGATAGGGGTTTAGGGCTCCTTTAAAGGGATTATAGGGGTTTAGGGCTCCTTTAAAGGGATGATAGGGGTTTAGGGCTCCTTTAAAGGGGATGATAGGGGTTTAGGGCTCCTTTAAAGTGATTATAGGGGTTTAGGGCTCCTTTAAAGGGGATGATAGGGGTTTAGGGCTCCTTTAAAGGGATTATAGGGGTTTAGGGCTCCTTTAAAGGGATTATAGGGGTTTAGGGCTTCTTTAAAGGGATGATAGGGGTTTAGGGCTCCTTTAAAGGGGATGATAGGGGTCTAGGGCTCCTTTAAAGGGATTATAGGGGTTTAGGGCTCCTTTAAAGGGATGATAGGGGTTTAGGGCTCCTTTAAAGGGGATTATAGGGGTTTAGGGCTCCTTTAAAGGGATGATAGGGGTTTAGGGCTCCTTTAAAGGGGATGATAGGGGTTCAGGGCTCCTTTAAAGGGATGATAGGGGTTTAGGGCTCCTTTAAAGGGATTATAGGGGTTTAGGGCTCCTTTAAAGGGATTATAGGGGTTTAGGGCTCCTTTAAAGGGGATGATAGGGGTTTAGGGCTCCTTTAAAGTGATTATAGGGGTTTAGGGCTCCTTTAAAGGGATGATAGGGGTTTAGGGCTCCTTTAAAGGGATGATAGGGGTTTAGGGCTCCTTTAAAGGGATTACAGGGGTTTAGGGCTCCTTTAAAGGGATTATAGGGGTTTAGGGCTCCTTTAAAGGGATTATAGGGGTTTAGGGCTCCTTTAAAGGGATTATAGGGGTTTAGGGCTCCTCTAAAGGGATTATAGGGGTTTAGGGCTCCTTTAAAGGGATTATAGGGGTTTCTTTTAAAGGGCTATAATAAAGGGCAATAAATAAGGGTTTAGGGTCTAGGGTTTTGTGGCTTTTAGGGTTTTAGGGTTAAGGGTTTAGGGTTTTAGGGCTTTAGGGCTTTTAGGGTCAAGGGTGCTAGGGTTAAGGGTTTTAGGGCTTTTAGGGTTTTAGGGTTAAGGGTGTTAGGGTTAAGGTTTTACGGTTTACGGTTTTAGGGTTCTCTTAGTAGCTGACGCTGAGTGGATACACTTTACACTTTTGGGTGGTCATATTGTCTAGTAAAAAACTGAGAGTGTACACTGTTTGGGGCTTCTGAATTCAGCAACTAGGGGGTTCTTGGGTTTAGGGCGTTCGGGCATTAGGGTTTTAGGGTTTAGGGTTCAGGCAGGCTCTGGGTGAGAATGTGAGGTAGGGTGCCATAATGAGGGGATTGTATAATCGTGGGGTTAGAAGTTAAAGCAGGGTACCGACTTTAGTGTGGGTTTGCATGGATGCCGGAGAGCCGTTGTTTAGAGTTTGAGGTTCAGGGCCCTTCATGGTGCAAGGGTTCCCATCTCGGTGAGATCACGGGGTTTTAGAGTTGAGGGTTTGATAATTCCTGCTGCAAAAACTTTGCCTCCACCACGAAGTGGTAGAGGTTTTTCGCAAGTTCTGTACAGACCTTTTACTGGGCTGTTGCACATAGGACCTTGCTGCGGAACAGCACTTGGGTATCGCAGTCCTCCAGCCACAAGCGTATGTCGCAATCTTTTGACCCGATACTAAGAAAATGACCCTAGGCCCCAAGCAGAAGCTGCGAAGGGCAACACCACTTCATGACAGTTCGCTCTTCAGGGACCTATTACGCTTACTAGACAGGCAACTGGGATATTCTATATCTTCCCTTACTCTGTTGAAAAGAGGATTTTTCAAATAAACTACCTAGAGGCTCCATAGTAGTTCCTTTTTGGGGTTCTATACGGTAATCCCAAAAAGGAACTACTATGGAGCCTATGGGTAATTTCAAGGGTTGATAAGCCGGCGAGTTTAGGGTCTGAAGTACCCTCGGAGTGTCTTGGCCCTCAAGCCCTAAACCTACACACCTACCAAAGCCCTATACAGTAAACTCCATAAAGTTGGAAACCGGATTAAGGCCAAATAGTGCTGGGATTCCCTATACAGTACTCTTAAGCATTTAGGCTATTGGGTTTCCAGCTTTTTGGCTTCTACTGTACACAGCTGTAGCCTCCCCCCAACCCCTTCCTTCGAGCCTGGCCTCCTTCGGTGGCAAGCGGTCTCGGCAGGCTGATCGTCTAAGACTGGAGAACGCCCAGATGCGTCGAACCGGCCGAGACTTAGTCCTTTCTTGGCTTCCCGCGGCTCCAACAGGGTGGCTCTTGGGTGTTTTGAGTCGGGTAGTTGTCAACATTAGGGTCATTTTGAGGGCTAGCTAGATTATATGTGCAGGGCTTAGGGTGGTGTAGGATTTGGAGTTGCAGATGTCATGGGTCTCGGCGTTTGGTGACTGATCTTCATTTTTGTGCCGGCGTATCGCAGACTGGCATCTGGGCACACCGCTTCTAGGGCCTCGAGGGCTTGTTTCTAGTTGAGTAGCTGAACTTGCACGAACCAGAGGGGACAGGGCATGAGGTTACCTAGTACTGTACCCTAAACCCTACCCGAAAGTAGTCATTTTCGAGGTACTTTAGGGCTAAGTATATACGATTTTGGTACGGGGACTTTGGGCTAGTTAGCAGAGGTAAGGCCGGAGGAAGAAGTGACACTGCGGCATCCTGTGCCTAGGGCGCCGGCAAGCCCTTAAGAAGCCGAGTTGCCTTTGCAAGTGTCTTGTGGCAATTGAGAGTTTCCGAAAATTAGGGGTACCTTATCCTTATGGAGGTTTTTCTAATAAAGATCCTACTATTCAGGGTACTGTATTAGGGTTCGCTATTTTCGGAAACTCCCAATTGTTGTTTTAACCCCGGTATAGGGGTTATAGTGTATCGTAGCAGAGTATCCTACCGTGTGTTCGAGTGGGTGTTTGAGGTCCCTGTATGGGCAGCACTGTTGATGATATAAATCCTGCAATACCCAAAATCAGGGATATACCATAATTCCCATAGTTAAGGGTCCTTAAGGTAATGCAGGATTTATATCATCAACCGCATGGCTCATGTCCTTTCTCAGATTGCGCCGTTTTCTGCAAGCAGGCAGGCACATTGTCGCCAGTTGCAGATTCTTGCTTGCCCACAATCTCCAAGCGCTGATAGGATTTTGGGTGAAGAAGCTGCTTTATGGTTAGCATCCGGGAATCCATCAGAGCAACAAGCTAATTAACCAAAACAAGGAATTGCGTTGGAGAGTATGAGCCATCTGCGTGACAGAGGGTTGCCGGCTTTCGAGTATTTGGCTTGAACCCTCAAATGCTAAAGCCCCAGCCCTAAACCCGAAACTAGACGCTGCCAGGTGCACGGCTCCTGCAGCTGGAAGAGAGAGACAAGGACAGTTCTGGGGTCGACTAGGTTCCTGAGAAGTAATTGCCCTTAGGCCTTGTTCATATTGGGGTCCCCGTATTATAACAAACAATAGGAAAAAAGGCGCACCCTTGTTATTAAGGTACTACTCAGGAAGCTAGAACGCTTGTTTTTGATTTCAGGCCTCTTGTTGCAATGCCGCTGGAGCCCGAAAGACCTTGATGCCGGCATCCACCCTAAATTAATGCCGTTGCTTACGGATTTCAAGCAAATTCCATGGGGTGTCTGATTGCTTGTCAACGGGGCTATTCCTTAAGTAAGACGTATTGGGCTGCGATCTCGACAGATTCCTTTCCAGCAGCGGCCGACAACGTTGGCTGATCACCGGATCTTTTGTAGAGTTAACTATAGTCTCCTCAGGAATCATTTTTATTTTTTTGATATAAAGCCCAAGAGAATATTGACAACATTGTGTTTTTTATTATGGTTCTAAGGAGCGGTATAGTATAGGGCTAAGTATATACTATTTTGGCACAGGGACCCTTAAGGCTAGTTAGCAGAGGTTTCATTATGGTTTCAGGGGGTCGTAGAGTGAAAGGCAAGGTTAACGGTTAAGCCAAGGGTAAAAGGAGGGACCCTTAATAAGGACCCCTAGGTATATACCCTTAGTACAGCTATTATATACCCATAATATAGCCCATTATAGGCTAGGGGTCCCCATTAAGTGTCCCTCCTTTTCCCATTTGAGTTAAGCCATCATCTTCAGGGCCTAGACCTACTGAGTCCAAGAAGGATTTCCGGACCCTAAGCTGCAGGGTTTAGGGTTTAGGGTTTCTAAGCTGGTACTACAGAGGCCTAAGCATTCAAAGCTATACTATTTTGGGGAGTTCCCTTTTAGAGTTATAGTATAGTGAGCCCAAAAACCAAATCTAATTATCAAAACCCTTGGCCCTAAACCCGACACGTCTGGGCCTAGATCATCCTCCCAAGTTCCATCGCAGGAGCGCGAGAGGGAGCTACTGGAGCTCAAGCAGAAGGTCGAGGCGCTAGGGTTTAGGGTTTAGGGTTTAAGGTTTAGAGTTCGATCAGGGTTTAGGGCGTTTAGGGTTTACTGTCAAGGTCGAGTCGCTGGGGCTGTTTATGGGTTTTTCTCTTGGGCCTTGTAGGGGATTATGGGGTCTGATCAGGTTTTTTTGTAAGGCTTACGTCTAGGTGGCTGTCTTATGGTTCTGTATGATGTAATGTTGCTTACTCTTGAATGCTGTAAAGGCTCAAATGAGGGGGCGGGATGACATAAACCATCGTAAACCTGAAACCCCAAGTTGATTAAATCCCCAACCGTGACCCCGAACCTCCACATCAACCTCTAGAATGCTCCGTCAAGCTTTGATACAGTGAATGTCATTGAACTTTTCACACGACCTACAGCCCTGTGTAACCCCCACAGACCCCTACGAATCACATATAACACTCCATTCAACCTGCCCTCTCAAGATCTTGAGCCCTTTAATAAATTGTACAACGCACTATCACAACCAGAACGTAAAGCATCGTAAAAACTCATTCCAACTGCATAAAATCCGATAAAGCTCTGAGTATACAAGGCCGACCAACAGCGTATTCTAAATCCTCTGGCCCTTGTACTAACGGTCGAATTCCAACAGGTAACACTTTGAAGCAACCCTTAAACCAAGAAACCTCGCCTCGTTTGTCGATGAGGCTGGGCTACTCCTGCAGGCCTGGGCGGGGGATCCCTAGGAGCCCCACCTAAGGGTCCATGTAGCCAAATAGGGATCCTTTAAGGGTTTCTTTAAGGGTCTAAGTACCCAGTTATCATATACTCCCCAAAACAGTGACCTACAAAACTACTGTCATAAACCAGAGTACCCGATTATTGGGACAATTGGACCCTTAGGGATCCTTTAAGGGTTACTATAAGGGGCTCTATATACGGGTGTAGGATTTCAGAATCCCTGTACCCAAATAGTATATACTTTGGCCCCAGAGTTCCTATGATAGGGACTACTTTACGGCCGAAGTATGTATATATATATATATATATATATATGTATACTATATGGGTACATGGAGCCTTAAGCCTTAAACCATTCAGAACCCTTGAAGCAGCCTTTTACAGGAACACTTAGGGTACATGGACCCTTACGGTAACTGCATAGGAGTGATAGGGTTTCCGGGTTAGGAATTCGGAATACAGGGTTTAGGGTTCAGGCTGTTATTGGGTTCTGGGTGCTGTAAGTTTGTGCTAAGGTTTGTGAGCGGCTTAGAATAAGGAATTCAGAGTTGTTGTTTTCAAGAATGGGCCATTGGTATAATGACGCATGTAAGCCCTGAAACTCTAAGCCGCAGCAGTTGTCGCACATTGGGTTCGAATTACCATCCCTTAGCGTTCCTTGGTCCATGAAAGAATGCTATGCATTGGAACCACATTCCAACTGTCAAGGCCCCACGAAAGAACCCTTGCACTAGCCCTCATCGTAACCCTGTATGAAACCCTATGAAGGTCTAATCGCTAAGATTCTCGGACTAGCTACTGCTGGGTTGGGGGATTGGGGAATTTCAGGTGTGTGCTTGCAGAATGGTTATATTCAGGATTTGGAAACTTTGCTTGGCTTTTGTAGGTTTGGGGGGCTCAGGGACCGCACATGGTTTGAGGGTAGGGCTGCGGTCCTCGGTTTCGTTCGTGTGCGGTTGTGGGATCTGGGTGTTTACTTGGAGGTTCAGGGGTAGTTATAAGTGGGGTTAGAAGTCCCCTAATATGGGTTATAAGTATATAGCTACCCTGCTTATAAACCCTACATATAACTAACCATGAACGTCCAAGCAGGGTCCTTTACGATCCGGTTGCCAGTCTAACATAGGCTCTCCTGAACTTCCTTCGAAGCCCCCCCAAAACAGCACCGGTGCTGCGATATCACAGCTCCGCTCCTGCGCAACAAGGTTTGAGCAGATGTTACCCCAAACCTCTTTAATCCCTCGGTTTCCCCAAACCCCAAACCTTAGCTGGCAACAGCAGAGCCATCCAATCAAAGACCAAGCCCGCTCAGCCTGCGTCTCAAATCCGTCAACCCAGAAAAACAAATCCATTGATGCAGAGCCTTGTCTTCGTAGAGTATGTCCTTTTCTATTTCGGGGTAGTTTTATCCCTACACAACCCCAAAGATGAGTCTTTTGGTTCCCTAAGAAACTTGACAAGCATGCTTTACGACAGTCAAAATGAACAACACCAAACCCCAGATTTAGATATCTGCTTCGTCTGGAACAACATCCCCTCAAAACGGGGCCGCGTGGGAAAGCGCATACGGGCATACAGACATACATGCATGCATGCATGCATGCTTACATAAATACAGACATCCATCCATACATACTTACTTACATACATACATACGTACATACACATATACATATACATGTATACAGATGTGTGTAGTATCTTGTTGCTAATAAACCTAGCCTAGTCATGGAAGGCAGCAAAGAGCCCTACCTGTAGTCTCCATTGTAGCTCCTTTTTGGGGTTACCCTTATAGGATCCTTACCATGTAACTGGTTAAACCAAAAAAAGGAACTACAATGGAGACTCCAGGTAAGCTAAGCCGTAAGCCCTAAACCCTAAACCCCTAAACCCTAAACCCTATAAGCCCAAAGAACCGGCGATGTCGCGAGGCCTCTATGGAGTCTCGGAGGACGCACACACATCGTCAGATGAAGCGAATAGGGCTCCTTAAAGGGATCTAGAAGGGTTCTATAAAGAGTTCCTTAAAGGGATCTATAAGGGTTCTATACAGGATTCCTTTAAGGGATCTATAAGGGTTCTATAAAGGGTTCCTTTAAGGGATCTATAAGGGTTTCAAAAAGGGTTCCTTTAAGGGATGTATAAGGGTTCTATAAAGGGTTCCTCAAAGGGATCTATAAGGGTTCTATAAAAGGCTCCTTTAAGGGATCTATAAGGGTTCTATAAAGGGTTCCTTTAAGGGATCTAGCAGGGTTCTATAAAGGGTTCCTTTAAGGGATCTATAAGGCTTCTATAAAGGGTTCCTTTAAGGGATCTATAAGGGTTCCTCAAAGGGATCTATAAGGGTTCTATAAAGGGTTCCTTTAAGGGATCTATAAGTGTTCTATAAAAGGTTCCTTTCAGGGATTTATAAGGGTTCTATAAAGGGTTCCTTTAAGGGATCTAGAAGGGTTCTATAAAGGGTTTAGGGTTTAGGGTTTGGGAGTTTCCGAAAACAAACGCTACCTTATTTGGGGTCCTTACGATAAGGATCCTACAATTTAGGGTGCTATATTAGGGTCCCCTGTTTTGGGAAACTCCCATACAATGCCACGATGGATGCATAGTTTAGGGTTTTTGAGGGTTCAGGTTTAGGGTTTAGGGGTTTGGGTATAGGGTTTAAGGTTTAGGATTTGGGGTTGGGGGTTTAGGGTTCAGGGTGTAATCTATAGACCAGCGATTCATAGACCCCACCCCCTTGGTTCTTCAGGAATAAATTGGCATCGTGGTATTGAAGCGTTTAGAGCGGCTTGTGATCAGGGTCTGCAGCAGAGCTTACGTGGTTGAAGTCAGGGTTTGGGTTTATCTATGGCGTTTAGGTTGAGGGGTTAGCATGTTTTCTGTGGCATTTGGGGGATTCTGGAGTGTAGTGTTTTGGGTTGTGTGGGTTTCTGGAAACCCGTCTTGACTGACAGATTGGGCCATAGTCCCTGCAGCTTGATGGGGTTCTTGGACCTGATAGCCTGTATGTGAGGGTTGCTTCTGTACGTATGAGTCCGCGGACCTCTTAGCGTTTAGGTTCTTGCTGGGGGGTTCAGGTTTTGAGGCTGCCGGCAAACTCGCATTCCTAAGTTTGTAAGCCGGCTCAGCTTTACACTCTTGGGGTTAGGGTTTAAGGCCGGGCCTATAGTTCGACCCACTAGCCTGAAAGTGCTGGAGCGTCCAGTCTGTAGACACCTAACGCAAGTGAGCCCTGGGGCCTCCTCCGGAACTGAAAGCATTCTGATTTTAAATCGGTGTAGAAATTAATCAGTAGCGTGCGAAGGGTAAAAGATGCATTGAGGCACTCCGCTACTTCGCAAAAACCTGTATGTTGGATAATGCACGTGTAGCTCGAAAGTTTCGGCCCGGGGATGTGTGTATATATCCTAGGATGCCCAGTAGTACCCTTATTCCCTTTTTGTAGTCCTAGGTTCCTTATAAAGTTACCCAATACCAGAAAGAGAGGCCTTTGTATTCTTAGGTTACTGGGTATATACTAGTCCCTCATTATGACCTCTAATGTAAATTGTTAAAAGGTGTGGGCAGTACTCAAAATAAACCCGACATCCGAAACCCTAAACCCTAAACCCTAAACTCGACATCCGAAACCAAGCATGCCAGGACCTTCTGCTCCTCCCCACCAAGTCCGGTACCCGAGGCCCAAGATTTAGGGTTTAGGGTTTAGGGTTCAAGATTTAGGGCGCAGGTTCTTTGTTCTAGGGGTTAGGGTGTAGGATAAGTTTGGAAGGTTTTTAGAACATATGGGATACCAATATAGAGCCAGATATAGCCCACGTACCCCGAGTTTTGAGAAGAATCACCCTTTGCCTTGTGGGGTGTCTTCGGGCTCAGAGAATCCTACGGTGGATGATATAAATCCTGCATTACCTTAAGGACCCTAAACTATGGGAATTATGGTATATTCCTTATTATGGGTAATGCAGGATTTATATCATCAATCAACAGTAAGATTAACAGGGTCCTTCTGCCTCAGTCACTGAACCCATGGCTGATTAATTCTAGCCCTTGCTACGGCTCGTTGCTTGGGGTCGTCAGGGACCTGGGCTAGGTTCGTTTATGGCCAGTGGTAATGTAGGAACCCATGGCTCGTGGTATTGTAGGAACCTGATTAAGAAACCCCGTGCCCATAACCCCCAAATATTAGGATTCATAGAAGGAACCCAATAACTAAGCAAGGTTTCTTAATCAGTTTCCTACAGTATTGGCAGACTGAAAGCCCCAGACTCCGATATCCCTTAACCAAGGAAGATACCTTAAATTATAGCAGGATCGATAATATGATTTGAGGAATATTCCGTAATTATCAAGGGATATTGGAGTCTCTGGGAGCCACGTTTGAAAGCTTTCGAGCTCGAGAGGCTGATTCTTCTCAAGAGAAGAGCTTTGCAGAGTCTGAGAAGGCTGGAGAGGGTTTCGGGCTGAGGGCTGTGAGTTTCAGGGTGAAGGGTTTCAGGATCCAGGGCTTAAGGGTTTCAGGGTTTAGGGTTTAGGGTTTAGGGTTTAGGGCTTAGGGTTTAGGGCTTAGGGTTTAGGGTTTAGGGTTTAGGGTTTAGGGTTTAGGATTTAGGGTTTAGGGTTTAGGGTTTAGGATTTAGGGTTTACGGTTTAGGGCACAGGAAGAGATGCCTTCAAAGGCCTACTTCGTTTGTTTTTTTCAGTTTGAGTTCTGTCGGGAGCCTTTGCTTTAGCTGGCTCGAAGCTACTGTAAACATTGCGGTATCCCTTGACCCAACCAAAACCTAAAGCCTGAAACCCTGAGACCCTAAGCCCGAAACCCTGAGCCCAATACCATAAACCCCAAAACCCTAAACCCTGCAAAGTCATCGGCAACTGACTCAAGGCCAGCTGTGTGTTTGGTCCTGAGCTCGTTGGTGTGCTGATTTTTTACGTGCCTCAAGAACTGGCGGTTGAGGGTTTAGGGTTTAGGATTGTGTTACTCAGGTGTACGCAGACTACCTCCTATGTGCTATAGCATACTATATTGCGCTTCATAGTGTAGTATACTCGTCGTATGTAAACTGTAAGAGAAGGTTATTATCAATCAGAGGCCTCCATTACATGGGGTTCCGGGCCGGCTGACACCGTCTTTGATCAGAAAGAATTGCGAGACGTCACCAGCGTCTTCAGTGAACTTCAGGTCTAGTACATTCAGACTGTCTATACAAGTATACCGCATGGAAAAGCGTCAGAAGTATCACTAGTATGTATCGTTGTCCTGCGCAACATGACCCTAGACATTCTAGCTTCTTCAGGGCTGCTACAGACTTTAGGTTCTACGGCTTGTCACTCCCTTTCGCAGGCCGACTAGCGTTGCACCGTCAAGACTGCTTGAATGCACGTGGGTAGTACGAATCTGGGATTGAAATACATTGGTTGGGTCTATAAGTAGCAGTAATTACAGCTACCTATGGTTGTGCGACTAAGTATCTTGACTCCTGAAGAAAACCAACTTAAAAGCACGACTGCAGGCAACGGCCGCCCTAGAGACATCAGCGGCATCGCCGCTGCCGGATGGGTTGCATGGCTTTCTTCAGGCGAAGGGTTCTCTAGAGTTTGGAGTTTGGGTATTAGGGTTCAGGGTTTGTAGGGTTTAGGGGTAAAGGGTTCTTTGGAGTTTGGGGTCTAGGGTTCCGGGTTTCGTGCTTATGAACAGGATTTATTCCTCGCAACGTTGGTTTTCGGGCCTTGGTTCTTGTCTTTTGTTGTGAGTGTGTGTGTGTGTGTGTGTGTGTGCGGGCATGTTTTTTGTTTTCGTGCCGAGCCTGAACTGCTGGAGCATCGGGGATTCACTGCTTGGGTTGTTCGGTCAAATTGGGGTGGGTGAAAGAAGGGTTTCGGGTTTAGGGTTTGACGTGAGCGGCGCGGCATTGGGAAGTGTAAGCAGGTGGTCATAGCCGGGCCGCTGGCCACGAAACCCTACTTGGAGGATCATGGGACTTCGTAAGGTTATAATGACATAAACTGAGGCTACACGCGGTTGAAATTATAGTTCACAAGCTTAGGTGCTAGTCCCATGCTCCTGCAACTATCCCTAAAGCCCCCCTTAATTATAGAAGCCTTAAAGCTCCCTTTTCAACTTTAAGAATAGCCTTAGATACCAGCTTGGGGGCTCCTTATTACAAATATGGTATAATTTACCCCAAAACCGTATTATAATTATTAAGGCTCCTATAGTGTAGTACCCTTATAGATCCCTTATCGTATCCCTGTAAAGGCACTCCTTAAAGGGACCCTGTTCTAACCATTGAGGCCCCCTTTTCTACCAAATCATCCCGGCTCCAGTCTCACCGAAAACTCAAACGAAGATCCCCAAAGCCCCTTCAAAGGCTTCCTTTGAAGGGGTCTATAAGGGATCCGTTAGTTAAAGGGTTCTATAAGGTTTACTTTCAAGGGCCTATGAGGGGTTACTATGAGGGTCTAATATAGGGGCCTTAATAATTAGAACAAGGCCCCCTGAAGCAACCACGACCTCTGCGTTTACGGTTTAGGGTTGGGGTTTAGGATTTAGGGTTTAGGGTTTGGGTTTGGGATTCAGAGTTTCGGGCTCATGTATAAGGTTTGGGTTTTGGAGGTTTATAGGGCTTATAGGGTTTATGGAGGTTTTGGGGTTTATAGGGTTTATGGGTTTGTAATTATTGTAGTGTATAGGGTGTAAGGTTTAGGGTTGCGAAGCCGACATGTCCGATACCCGGAAACCCTAAACCCTAAACCGGGCCCATGGAAGATCTTGGAGAGCTGCAGCCCGACACCCCTAACCATCGTACTCCCAAATCCTGAACCGAAAGCAAAACCAAAAAGACTAGACCGAAACCCTGGGCCTTAAACTGGCTAACCGAACAACCAAAAATCAGAAGGGCAGATTCAGAAGACACCCAAGACCGGTATAGTAACCCTGATATTTAGAAAACACCGAAGAATTTCCCTATGACTAGCCTTAAACCCTAAACCCTCAACCCTGGCCCACAATAGTACTCCTAGGCTTCAGCCAGAACCAGAGCTCCAACCAGCCGACGATTTCGACGAGTCGGGGGCCCCGAAGGGTGTGTAACCGTTCTGGAGTCAAGAGTTCAGGGGCCTACTTAAAGGCTCAGACCGTGCTTAAAGGCTCATGGGACTTAGTAACTGTAGGGTTCTTTAAAAGGGCTCCTTAAAAGGGATCTACAAGGGTTCCATAAGAGGGGTCTTAGGGTTACTTAAAGGCTCATGGGATGTAGTAACTAAGGTTACTTTTCGGGTAACTATACTAATAAGTACTTATAATTAAAGTACTTATAACCATGCTTACTAAGTCCCATGATCCTCCAAGTAGGGCTTGGGTCTCTAGACTGCCTAGGCCCACATGCCCGAAACGCCAAAATCTAGAATCTTTAGCGTGAGGGGAGAACCTTGAGGTCTACAAGCTCAAGGCTTCTCGCCTGTACCCAGAGACTCCAAAACCTCTTTATTAAGGAATATACCTTTAAATCATATAAGGGATCCTATTATAATTTAACGTATATTCCTTAATCAAGGGGTTTTGGAGGCTCTGGGTACTGGCTTGGGGTTGGGGATGGCAGGAAACAGTTCACTCGCGCCCTAAGCCTGCGTTTCGTTCTTGATGCACTAAGCCTCAAGACAACAAGCAATCTTGGGGTTCTGGTTTTTCAGCACCCCCCAACTACCCTCTTTAATACTATACTCTAAGTTCTCATTATAAGGACCATAAAGGCTCTATTAAAGGGTGCTTGGGCGGGTGCTGTTTAGCGACTTGACTGTGAAAATTCTCATGGATGTCGGGTTTCGTGGTCGCTCTGCCGCTCTGTCGAGACTTGTCGCCCGAAACTATCAACCCACGTCTCACGTGATTCGCTAGGTATCTATACAGCTGGCTTCCAGTCAGTTTAGCGTAAGGGTAAGTCTTAATCTGATGCCCGACTCTGACACAGAGCTCCTCAACCCCTAAAGCCCGTAAATCCCGTCTCAAATGTTATTGTCGAAAGCACACAACCCTACGCCCTAAAACCTTGCCAACGTGGATGCTGGAGCCCTTCTGCCTCTAAGACTGAACCCCCGAAAGCCTATATATACTTGCCCTGTGCTTAAACATATACGACCTTCTAGCGTTTTCCTTTTCTGAAAGCCTGAACCCTTGAACCCCTAAACCCTAGACCCCCAAACCCTAAACTTAAACGCTAAAGCATGGTTTGCCGCTTCGGGCGCTCAGTTTACATCCCTGGGTTTTGGTGTGAGGGCAATCACATACACTCTGAGCTTTGAACAGCTTGTGATATCATCCTGGTTCTAACCCAGAAGACGTCGAAAGCCACTCCGAGTCGTTATCCCTAAGGGTCCATGTGCCCAAACATGGGATACTCTGGCTAAAACATAGTCCCTGTATACGTATTGTCTGGCCAAAGTATATAACTAGTATTTTTCGGTACATGGGCCCTTACGGCATATAACCCTTCTTGTATTGGGCCTAGGACAATTATGGAGTCCTTCCATACATGAGAAACCTCAAACCACCCTTATAGAACCCTTTTTGGGATCCATGTGCGACCCTTATAGCAGCCCTTTCAGTAGGTGACCTTTAAAGTCATCCTGATAGAACCCTTAAATCTTTATAGTCCCTCTCGTCTCCATTGTAGTTCCTTGTTTAGGTCTAAGAAGCTTTACATTCAGGATGCTATAATATATGGAAGCCCAAAAGAAGGAACGGTAATGGAGCCTCTAGGCACAATACCCTAAACCTGAAAACCAGACCTCAAACACCTACATCCCAACACCCAAAACCAACACTAAACCAACCCTGAACCAACCCTAAACCAGCTCTCAGCCCTAAACCCCACCAACAAAATTCAAACTAAACCCTAAACCAACGAACCGAAAGGCTCACCCGATTGAGCCCTGTAAGCCCTATAAACCCTATAAACCCTTTTAGCCCTAAGCCACCGACCCAGAGACTCGAATATATCCCTTAATTAAGGAATATACCTCAAATGACAGTAGGATCCTTATTATGATTTAAGGAAAATTCCTTATTGGAGTCTCTGATGAACTCCAAGGCTCACCCGGGGGAGCTTGGAAGCCCGGGCACTGGACTTCACTGGCAGCTTTGCGGATGTAGGCACCGGAAGCGGACAGGGTTTCGGGGTTGTTCAGAGACTTCACTATCCCTTTAAAGGGATCTATAAAGTTTCGGGTTTATTGGGTTTAGGGTTTCAGGGTTTAAACAAGAGTGTAAGGGTTTAGGGCTTCAGGGTTGAAGGGCTTTGGGTTTAAGGATTTAGGGTTTCGGGTTTAAGGGCAGGGTTTCGGGTTCCCAGAGACTCCAATAGCTCTTCCAGGGATCTATTAGGATTCCTTTAAGGGTTCCCTTCAAAGGGATCTATAGGGTTTAGGGTTTCCAGAGACTCCAATATCACTAAATCAGGGAGTATACCTTAAATTATAGTAGGAGCCCTAGTATGATTTAAAGAACGTTCCTTTGGGTGTAGGGTTGAGGGAGTACGGTTGCATAAACCTTGTTCTGAACCCCTTAAGCCCAAAACCCGACACTCCCAGGAGAAAGCCCTTCATACATTCTTAGAGCTCCATGGCCCAACTCTTCCCCATCTAAACCCATCCTAGATTGCCTTTACCAAGAAGCCTTCACCCTGCCCCAAGCTTCGCTAAACCTTGAAGCTCCTCCAGCCCATCGAGCCCCAAGCCTCAAGCTTAAAGATAGGGGCCTAAGTAATTACCAATAGTATGTTGGGGGCTCCTCATTATAACTATAGTATACTGGGCCCCAAAACCCTATCCTAATTGTTAAGGCCTCAAGCTCCAGACATACTAAAGCCCTAAGCTTTTAAAGCCCTCTGCCCTGGACCATAGAATTGCCAGAGCCTTCCCCACCTTTGAGCCCAGTTGTCGATACAGTAGGTTATTCCCGAATGTAGTATAAAGCATAAGCCAGAAAGTTGAAACATCATTCTCTTCCTGCCCCTATAGTATAAGGTAAAGTGTAGGGGATCCCAGCAGTAGACATCCTAAACCCATGTTGCAACTTTCAGGGATTCACTATAGGAGGGTGTTGCAAGGGTAACTGGGCTTCTAGTGCCAAAGCCCTTCTCTCCAAGCTGGGCGAGGTTTCACGGAAACCGGCACATCAGAAAGGCCAGGGTGTGACCTTTGAAGGGGTGCTAGGATGGGTGTTTAGGTTTCTACCATTTGCTTAAGAAACCCCCAAAAAATAAAAATAATAATCCCTATATTACCCCCATAAGGAATATATATTTTTATTTTTGGGGGGGTTCTTAAGCAAATAGTAGGTTTCAGGGCATTAAGTGTTTTCTGTTGGGTCGGGCTTGGGGTTTGGGGTTTGGGATCAGGTTTGGGCTTTCATTTCAGGCTCAGGGTCTTCGCTTTGAGGAGTTCTAGGGCTGGCTATCATCTACGCCTAAAGGATTAGCTTACCTTTGGTTAGTAGGGAATGGAAGAATGGTAGTAATGGTAGTTATAATTGTACACCATTCCTCCATTCCCTACTAACCAAAGGTAAGTTAGCACATTGAAGCCTGCCGTCGCGTGAGTACTTCGGAGCCTTTCGTTCCGGACGGCTTTTAACGTAGTTGAAAGATGAAGGTTCGGCATAGGTCTTGGTTTTCGAGAAGCTCCTATTGATTCAGTTACGAGTATCTTGATGTCGCAAGAGCAGACCTTGATGCGGCATAAGGTTTAGTTCTTTGGGGTGTTGGGGCTTGGACTTGTCGCGGGCTGACTTCATTCTCAGAGTCTCAGAGAATTTTAGACACCGAGTCCAGATAAACTAGGGTTGAGGGCCGGGAGTATAGCATGTTACGACGACATCGGGACATCCACATGGGTGCGCGGAATTTCCGGACAGCACATTTCCTTCGAGACCTCCAATATCAGGCCCGAATCGCGGAACACCGGAGAATACAGTAATTCTTGAAGCAATCCTTAAGCCCTAAACTCTACACACTAGAACTTCTGTGTCTCCCACTTTTGTGTCTCCCGAGGCACAAAACCCTAATGTGGATGCGGAGCCCTGGATAGTAGTAAGGTCCTGAGCATAAGTCAGGAGGTGGGACCCTGAACATGCGGACTCCCAAACGGAGCGAAACAACTCGGGCTTGGGTTGGGGCCTGATTCCTCTTTACAACAGCCAGACACTGCCTGTTTTCGACGCAAAACCGGGGGACGCCCTAAATCCCAAAGTCCTAGACACTAAACTGCTAAGCCCTTCAGAGGCCGCCCGAAAACAAAGCAAAAAACCCAACTCCACAGCTGGACTCGAAACTCTGTCGCAGAACATCATCAAGCAAACCCCAAAGAGCACGAACGGCATCAAATGAAGCAACACCCAGCTCAGGCCCGCCGAGGAGGAAGGCCTGTTACCTGACCAACGCTCCGGGTTCTGCTTAGACCGTAGAGTCTTAGGGTCTGGGATTTTGTGGTTTCGAGTACAAGGTTCAGGGTTCAGGGATTTAAACCTGATCCTTGGTCCCTTGAGAGAAGACTCCTATAGCCCAAAATAGGTACTGTTCATAGACTTAAGACCCGAGATCGGCGAATTGGACGCCAAGGGCGATCGGCAGGGAATGCCGCTCAGCTGGTGATGTCTTTCGGCAAGCCGCCCGCAGATGATCTGCTGCTGGACAAACGCAAGCGTATGGCCAAGCGAAACGAGGCTGGGCCTGATGAAATTCGATGCTGCTGGTCACGGAGGTGCGTGCCGGAGGAGAGCACCCTTCCAACGAGGACATGCTTGCGCCCGGGACTCCTCCTTTGGTTTCTGTTCAAGCTTTGCAAAACGAAGCGATGGCTTGAGGCTGGAAGTTGCGGTCGATCGGGCGCAAGCGTTGGGGGTGGCCGAATCTGAGGCCTGAGAGCAATGATTGCGATGGTAAGAATCGTCTGTGGGTCTCCTGTGGCCCTACACCATCCTACACCCTAAACCCCTAAAGCCCAAAGTAGGTATTATTTGTATACCTGGAGCCTTTTTGGGTGTTAGTTCCAAAGAAAGAGTCCTTTGTAGTTCAAGGTGCATGTGCTAGTTCAAACCGAAGTCCTTTCTCGAGGGTTCTGCCAAAAGCATGGAGGTAACCTGCGCTGTTTAGTTTTTAGGGTTTAGAGTAGGTTTAGGGCTAGGGTTTAGGGTAGGTTTAGGGTTTAAGTCTTAGGATGCAGGGTTTGGGGAGGGTCTGGGGTTCAGAGATTGGCATGTAGGGATTATGGGGCTTGGGACAATCCATCCCTATGGGCCCATGTACTTTTCTACTATAGGGCCCTAAATAAGTACCTATACTGTTTTGGGTGTTTTTTTTATGATAACGATGGTATAATATTAAGGCCCTTATACTTTCCTTTATTATGTATAGTACATACTTAGGCCCTGAAGGCATTCCAGTACAAGCACTTTCGGGCAGCAGTATCTGCACAAAAGGGGATGGCCCGATGGCATGAGACTTGCAATCTACAGTCCCAAAAGCATGGCCAGAGAGAGGGTTCGCTGTCGGGTCGGTGCGGGGTGAGAGCGTGGTTTGGGGTGTAGAGTCAAGGCCTCGAAGTGGAACTTAAAGCTCAGGATGTAGATTTGGGGGTACCTCAACCCTGAAACCTAAGCCCGCATCTCTAATCGACCTGAAGTCTCCCAGCTCTACACCTTAAGCTCTGAAATTCAAACAGCCCTCAACTTGTTCCAAATTCTACACCCCAAATGTGAACCTCCTAAGCCCTAAACCTTAAACCCTGAAACCCTGAAAGCCCCTTGGGATTTGCTTGCCGCCCTTCCTACGTTTCGCTCAAGGTCAGAATTGGCGTCTCTGAAGGAATCCTTTGAGGGTTCCTTTAAGGACTAGCTTCCTGAGCGGTACCCTTTTGCCCGCTTTATTATATGGGATCTCCTTATTATATTAAAGCCGAATAATCTGTATTGGCTCTTTCGGTTACCACTTTCGACGCTACCTCTGCCTACCACATTTCACTTTCGCTGATGGGGTTCCCAGTCGCATATGAAGACCCGACCAGCAAGTCAGTTCGAGTGGGCTACTGTGGACCCAAAACGTCAGAAAAGAGGAGAACTATCTAACTCCTCAAAACTTCACGCTTTAGGCAGTCGTCCTCGCGATCTACAGTCAGGCATGCGGTCTCGGAGTCACCTCATGAGCAGGGCTATAGCTTGCTGAGCAAACACCTCCCCTCAGCACGACAGCAATACCCTCAGCATGGAAGCTTGCCAAGCGCTGGTGGATTGGGGTCTGGGCCTCACATCCAGTGAAGGTTCCGGGGCGGGGATTTCGTGTCTAGGTTTTGGGCTTACTTCATGTTCTGGATGCATGCTGTTTGGAGCAAATTCAGTGCGAGACGACGTTTGATTAAGGCTTAAAAGGGGGGGTTATGGATTTATGAGCTTGTTGCGCAGCATCACTTGCTTTACCGGGAGATAGTAAATGCAAACGCCATGCTAGTGGGAGGCTGGTAAACATTCAAGGTCCAGTTAGGCCCTTAAGGGGCCTAAACTAAGCCCTAAACCTGCTCAAGGTTCCACCTGCGAAGACGAGGTCGGTGTGCTTCGGAATTGTGATGTGAGGCTTCCCTATCCGAAACACTTGGAGAATATTCTTACATTGAGAAAGAAGGAGCGTTAATGCAGGAGCTCGCGCAAGACCAAGACAGCAGCTCCAACCCCTGCCAAACTTCAGGATCAGGCTTCCTTTCCAGCCTACGCCAGAAGACCTATACCCCACGGTTGATGATGTAAATCCTGCATTACCTTAAGGACCCTAAACTACGGGAATTATGGTACATTCCTTTTTATGATTAATGCAGGACTTCTATCATCAACCGTAATTATTCCCTAAGCCCTCAGTGCTAAATTCGCGACTCGGTACCGAGGCATCGAGCAGGGTGCTGTCATCCACGACGGCATCGATGTTTTCGCATCTGGCCCCATGCTTGCAAGGAAGGGTTTAGGGTTTGAGGATCTAGGGTTTCTCCGTCATTGACAGTATGGGTTTGATAGTGTAAATGGTTGTCGGCCTGGAAACAGCTTGACAAAAGCTTCTATTCTAGTATGACAATGTCATGTAACCAAGTCTACCGCGCGGTGCTGTCAGATATGCTGCTTGGCGTGACTTTGATGAAAGTACGACAGTGATGATGCCTCTGGCGATGGTGATGAGATGACGATCAGCGCGGTGGTACTGGTTCTTGTGTGCTTGGAATTTGTCATCGCATCCGTGTTATTCTTCTCTTTAATCCGGATTGTAACGTGGAGCTGAATCGCAGAGCCTTTAATTTACAGAACGGGGTCCGTTAATCAGGGGCGTAAATTTCGCGAGACATCGAGCATCGGCAGGGGGTTGGGGGTGTCAGGGTTTAGGGTTTAGGCTGCTAAACCCTAAACCCTAAACCCTAAGTTTCTTCGTGAGTTGCTTAAGAGTTTCGCTTCAGGGCTTCATGAGTCCCTTCGCCTGCAGGTGACGGTTGCTCAATGCACCATGCACGAAGCAGGGGTTCAGGGTTTAGGGGATTTCGGATTGTGGAAAGGTTGAGCCTGCGTGGCGGATAGCAGCGACTGTAGGTTAGCAATCAGGAAAGCACATGTTCGACAAGCACGTTGACATCCGGGGTGAAGCTCCCCAAACCCATTACTCCTCAAAACCTAAACCCTCCAACCCTGCATGCTACATTCTCAAACCCGGTAACCCTAAAACTCCCCGCTCCTTGAAGCCTTGTCTCCGACCCTAATCCCTAAAGCTCACGCAAGACGCGCGCGGTGGTCGGGGCATCGTCGCCCGGCGGAGCATCAAAGAGGGAGAGGCGGCCGCGGTGGTGGGCTTTCGGGGACTGCAATATCCCTTAATTAAGGAATATTCCTTAAATCAGATTAGGGATTTTACTATACTTTAAGGCATATTCCTCGATTCCCTTATAGAACCCTTATAATTAGATCCCAGTTAAGGAGCCCTAAGGTAAAGGCATCCAAGATGCCTTATTTTGGGGTCCTTATAATAAGGATCCTGCTATTTAGGGTACTATATTAGGATCCCCTATTTTCGGAAACTCCCATATTCTTCATGAAGGGTGGAGTCTCTGGGGGTTCCCGGGGTCTTGGGCCTTGGGAGCTAGTCGGGTTCTGGAGGTAGGATGTAGAGGCTGAGGGTTTAGGGTTTAGGGTTTTGGGGTCTAGGGTTTAGGGTTTAGGGTTTAAAGGACTGAACTTTCAAGGTTGGGGTTGAAGTCCAGTGATTAGCTTATAGTCTCCTTAGGAATTAGTTTGTACTTTTGTCCATATGAAACCCAAGAGAAGATAACCAATATGGTTTATATTATGGTTCCAAGGGCGGTATAGTAGCAATTGTTTCGAAATTTAGAGGGTTTAGGGTTTAGGGTTTAGGGTTTAGGGGCTTTGTGTTGATTTGGGGTTTGGTGATTTGTCGAGGGCTCCAGGGTTGAGTCTTTCGGATGCGGCGTGGCGGCCATGGAGTCCGTACGATCCAAAGGGATAATACTTAGAGTTGCTTCATACAGATATGCTATCACGGAGCCCAAAACCCTATTCTAATTCTTGAGGCCCCTACATGGGAATTTCCGAAAATTAGGGGACCTTTTCTCTAAATAGCTTACTATATCAGGGTCCCCCATTTTCGGAAACCCCCATATAAGACACCTTGAAGAAGACCAAGTCTGACCCGTAATATGGTGCCATTATACCGATCTTGGCAGTCCCTAAGGCTCCATGTACCCATATAGTAGATACTCAGGCCTGAAAGGGGTCCCTATATAGGTACTTTAAGGCCTAAGTATATACTATATGGGTACATGGAGCCTTAGGGAGTTCTGTTTCTTGGCAAATGTGCAAAGTGTCTGAGGAGCGCAAAACCCCCAAACCCCGACGCCCAGACCTGCACCAAGTCATGAAACTGAACCCAAATCCCAATCAAAACCTCTAGACCCTAAACCTCTAAACCCTAAACCCTGAACCCTAAGCCCTAAACCTCAACCCCAAAAGGTGCTCCTGCGCGTCCCGGGCGAGCTCTCCGTGCAAAGCCAGCTCCGCTCGCTGCCCCCTGGGCCGCTGTTGGACTTCTGGAAGTCACAGCATCTGGACTATAGTCTCCTTAGGAATTATTATTAATATTTTTTGTTTTAATTTTGTGCGGTTTTACGTTTTTTATTTTGTACATTTTTTATATTTGGTACATTCAAAACCCAAGAGAATATTGAAACTATCATTTTTACTATGGTTCTACAGGGGGGGTGTTATAATGGACTGAATTGCTGTCGCTAAGGCTCCATGTACCTGTATAGTATAGACTTTGGCCTTAAAGGGGTTCTTATACAAGTATCTTGAAGGCCTAGGTATATACTATATTATATAGGTGATACATGGATCCTGAGTGTGTGACGTCTTTCGGGGTTACTACCATTCAGGGATCCGTCGGCTAAGTATAATGCAACATATTAGTTGTCCCCCCGAGTCCCAAGTATCAGAGGGCAGCAGGCAGAAGACGAGAAGCCCAACCACTCGCAAGACCTTGTGATGTCAGGGTTTAGGGTAGTCTGGGGTGTGGGCCTTGCAGCTTTAGAAGATTAGACGAATATAACCTTGAAGCGGACGACCGCACGAAATTTCCTGACTGCTTGCTCAAGGTTCATATGGGTTTGGGGTTTACGAAACGTAACTAAGTCTTAAAGACTAGCCCCAATGGTCCAGGTAGTCCTGGTGTAGGGGTCTCGCAGCGGGGTTCAGGTATAGGATTGATAGGGTTTCGGGGGATTTGAGTGAGGTGGGGTTTCGGGACCTTGACAGGCAGTAGAAAACTTACAATATATCACAAACCCTGAAACAGACACCTTAAACTACCCTAGTTAGATTAAAGCCCAAACCGCAAGTTCTGTGGCGAAGCGAAGCCTGGCATACGACACCCCGGGACAAGCAAGCAACACACCCTAAGTTTCAACTACCGGTCTGCTGCATTGTGCGATTCGGCTTCTTCGATGCTTTGAGCTCTTACTCGCTCTATATGTGGGTGGTTGTCAAAATTAGGATCCCTTTTTGGGTCCTGATTGTAATACGGCACCTGCTATTTAGGGGACCCTAATTTTGACATCTACCCACGTGTTACTCATCAGCCTTAGCTCAATAGCATCCAGTCAAGAGGCCGTTTAGAGTTCAGGGTTTAAGGCCTTGGCCCTTGTCGTCCGTTCTGGCGCTGCCCGAGGTCAACGCCCGTACCGAACATCCTGCGGTTGACCCTGACACTCATGCACGAGCTTCATGTTCAAGGAGCCGGTGGTCTCGCTGTTTGCAGGTTCAGGATTTTTGGAGTTAAGGATTGGGATTTCGGGTTTAATGATACCTTTCCCATCCGCTGTTTGGAGGCTCAGGCTTTTTGGAGTTAAGGGTTGAGATTTCGGGTCTAATGATATCTTTCCCCATCGGAATAGTTTTGCAGATTGTAGAGTAAACCCTAAGCCCTAAACCTTTAGGGTTTGTTCATCTAGACCTAGATCTGAGAGTTCAAGTGGTCCTCGCTGAAATTAGTGCAGGATCCGAAAAAGACCCAAGCACAGCCCCAAGATTGGGAGCACTTGGACGGGTTCCCTGAGAAGCTTTTGAGGGATCCGCCCTTGAAAGCTCGAAACACTTCTAATTCCCCAAAAAAACCTTTGAAAACTGTAAACCTGGAGCCCCAAACCCTCAAACCCTCAGACCCTAAGCCCTGAACCCTAAGACCTGACTTATCTGTGTATTGACCGTCAGCTTTCATCAAGACTCCATGGTTCATAGCATGCAAGTACCCCATGCTTCCGGGAGCTTTAGAAGAGGGGCTTTCATGAAGAACCCAAAATACTGTATGGGCTTTAATAATGACCTTTTTTATTTTGGGGCTTCCTTATTTACACGTATAGTAGAACATCCCCCAAGACCCTATTCTAATCATTTAGGCCCCGGGCCCCCATATCACGGGCTTTCATCTGCAAGACCCCTACATTCGGCACTCTTTTAAGCGGTCTAGATTAACAAGAGGCGGGAGGCTGGAGGGTCTAGTGAGTCTAGTGTAGTTGTAGTCTTCTAGATAGTAGTAATTATAGTCTTGTACGCGCGGAAGTACTCTAAAGGTCCAAAGCCTTCAAAAAGCCCTCAACAAAACCCTAAACAAGTAACCCCTAAACCCCTAAACCCCAACCCCCAAGCTCTCGAGCCAAGCAAGGAAGCATGCAGCCTGGGCATGCTACAACTCGCCGAATCCCTAAGCCCTGCCCACACCTTAGGATTTGCAACAGTAGGGCTGAAAGTTCATATCAGTTGTATCCGAAATGAGGAAGCAAAATGAGCTACTGACCCTTTGACCTGTGAGAGTTCCATGTATACAAGGGTTTTTTCCCAGCATACATGAGACACTGATGTAGACTCAAGGGCGAAGGATACTTCTTGCCAGGACCTCACTAAAGTACTGCACAGACTTCATGAATCTGCCGATGAAGCCCTTACAGCATCCCAACAATCCCCAGTAAAAGGCGAGTCATGAGCCCCAATACTACCACCCCAAAAATCCTCAACAAAAGCGTGTGATGAGCCCCATTACTACCCTGCGACAGTTCACTTTAAATCTAAAATATAAGACGTTTCAAGAACACCTCTAAACCCTAAACCCATAAACCCTATATACTAGCAAAGTAAACCCCTACCTAAAACCTATACTAGCAAAGTAAACCCCTAAACCCAGTGAATGTGCCCAGAGGCTCGGAGTCTCGGTGGTGGCCCTACCTGTTCCTTGGCACCAGGCTTTCGAGATGCGTGTTTAGGGTTTAGGGAAGCTCAGGGTTTAGAGTTTAGGGTTTAGGGTCTAGGGGTGTTTTTTTTGTTGCGTGTGTTCGCAGGGTTCAGGTTTTGGAAGTTCGGTGTTTCGAACTTAGGGCGTATGACCTCGGGCGGTTTAGCATGCAGGACTCTCAGAAGCGATGCCTGACAACAAAAACGCAAGAATTGCAAGAATGACTTGGTCACTCGCCGAAAAGCAACGCATGTTGTGGATATTATCCCTGTAACAATGATAGTGTTTCGAGCTTCGACATAAGTCAGGCCACCAAGCTGCAATCGCAAGTAGTCTTCTTATCTCCCGAGACAGCCACGACTTCAGTTAGGTACGGCCCCAACTCAGTGATAGTTGAATAATATTCATAATAATAGATATATTCGGACCTTAATAGTAGCCCTATTATAGACTCTTACTGTATGGGGGCCGTACCTATGACTTCAGCGTTGTTTGTGGTTATCGGTTCGACGAACCGCACAAGGAGATTCTTGGATGAAACTGTCCACGTGGAATTGCCAATGCTGTGGTCCCAGAACGACATGGAAGGCCGCTCAGCATGCAGCGAACATGCGAGTTAGGGTTTCGTGTATATAGGTTTTGAGTTATCGCTACAAGGTTGTCCGTGATGATTGGGCAGATCCGGGCATTCAGCCTCTCTGGTTTGGCAAGCAGGGACACTGCCACCACAACGCTGCCAACTGGCATCGCGACACATGACAGACACAGAATCTCAAAGGGAACTCTTCGCCGTCAATCCTAAGTGTCTCAGTCCCATTGGTTGAAATGTCTCTGCTCGAACAGTTCCAAGATGTGAGTAGGACATGCGCCGAAATGCCCCAGGAAGTACAAAGCTATACAAGCCTAGCACCCTGCAAAAAGCCAAAGCCGAAGACGCAGCTAGAATTGAACGCTGTGCACCTCCACACTCAGACCTTCAACTATGCATTAACTCAGGAACAGACCTTAACTCATATCAGGGATCCTACTATATGAACCTGAGGCATATTCCTCAATGAAGGGATATTTTTTAATGGTCGGGGAAGCCCTCCGCCCATTCAGAATCTCAATACAGAACTCTGGATCTCGTCAGGACCCTCCCGGAGAACACTTAGAGAACCCAACGGGTCTTATGTACTGTTATCGGGGATACTGGAAACCCTACCTTCTAGTAGATCGGTACATAGGACCCTTCGGGTTAAAGAACCCAGCCCGAAGCGCCCCTTTGTAACCCCACGGTTGCGCTTCAGACCTCCGCGGGACTGCGCTCCTCATCTCTGCCACTCCGGGGTCTTCGTCGGAGGCGGCGGAAAACGCCATGTACCCCGACAGATTTGGGTTTAGGGTTTAGGGTCAGTTTAGGGTTTAGGGTTTAGGGTCAGTTTAGGGTTTAGGGCTTTGGGGCTTTAGAGTTAGGTCTTGGGGTTTACGGTGTTGTGTTTCAGGGTTTAGGGCTTTGGGGTTTGCAGGTGTAGCTTTCAAGGTCTAGGGTTTTGGGGTTTCTAAGTTTCGCTGGGACCATGGAAGCTCTATTGAGGCGCCCTTAGGGGGTCGTGGTTGGTGCAGCAATAAGAATTCATGAACTGTCTGGTTCTGAGTATGGAATGGTGGGATGGATTATTGGGACTACTATAAGAAACCCTTAAGGGACTATCATAGAGACCCATTCACCCATTCCCCCATTCCCTACTAAGAACCAGACAGTTATACAATTTGGGTACAGGGGTCCTTCAACCCTCAACCCCTATAGATCCCTTATACCAACATTTAAAGGAACCCCGAAAGGGATCCCTATTTGGGTACATGGACCCTTAGGGTGAGCCTTTCATAAAAAGATGAAGGCAGAGGAGTTTCTTCCCGAAGCTCCGAAGCTTCGAAGCTCCAGTCTTCAGGAGCTGGAGAGCTTCACTTTCCCTAGGGGTCCATGTGCCCAAATAGGGATCCTTCAAGGGTTTCCTAGAAGGATTCTATACTTATAAGGTTCCATTGAGGGCTACTCTAAGGATTCTATAAGGGCTCTGGTACGGTTTAGGGTTTTAGGATCCATGTCCCCTATGTAGGTAAATTGGGGCCAAAGTATATACTATTTGGCTACATGGATGCTTCACTTTTTGTTGCTTCGCTCCTAGGGTTTAAGTTTAAGGCTGATGAGGCGCTGTACGTTTAGGGTGTGGGGTTTACGGTTCTAGGGTTCAGGGTTTAGGGCAAGTCTGTTGTTTTTGTTTTTTTGTAATTCTCTCTGTCTCTCTCCCTCTCTCTCTTTCTCTCTCTCTCTCTCTCGCTCTCTCTCTCTCTCTCTCTCTCTCTCTCTCTCTCTCTCTCTCTCTCTCTCTTTCTCTCTCTCGCTTTCATTGTCTTGTTTCAAACAAAATATTTTCAACAGGGCAGTTACAGCCCAATCCCGAGACAGCACGCCTCCAAAAGCTTCGGGCCTAGACCAATACCACTCCCCAGAGACTCGAATATCCCTTGTATTAATCAAGGAATATTCCTTAAGTCATATTAGGGGTCCTACTGTAATTTAGGGTATATTCCTTAATTAAGGGACATTGGAGTCTCTGGGTCACAGGCCTTGCCTCTGAATCCCTCGTGACTTTCAGTTTGTGCCATTGTTGGGTTATGGCTCTTTTGCGGGTAGCTCCACAAACGACTCCGTGTTTACTTAGCCTCTAAAATGCGAGTGGAGGTCAGAGCATAAAGATTCCCAGCCTCTATGAAAAGCCTGCGCCCGAAACCCTAAACCCCGAAACCCCAAACTCCGAAACCCTAAGCTCCGAAACCCTAAGCTCCGAAACCCTAAGCTCCGAAGCCCTAAACCCTGAACCACAGCCCCAGAGTCCTATCCTCCCTAGCCTCCGAGCCGGAACCACCATTCTTCCGAGGCCTTTCTTCCCCTCCCACCTGCAGATAGGAATCCGGAACAACCCGAAGCCCCGAAGGACCCTGAAGCCCTACAGTAGAAGCCAAAAAGCTGGAACATCATAATCCTCATGCCCTTAAGCTAAAGTAGAGGGAATCCCAGCACTAATCATCCTAAATCAATGTTCCAACTTTCTGGGGTTCACTTTAAAGTCATCCTACGTCCTAAGCCCCAAGCGAAACAACCCCTAAACCCTACCTGGACCCTTAGAAACCTCCGTTTCTATTTGGGTTCAGTAATATGATTTCCTTGTATGCAGCCTTGAAAAGGTACCAGGCCCCCCCCCCCCCCCCCCCCCACCCCCCAAAGGAAATTTTAAAGGGCTCTGTATAATGTTTCCCATTAAGAGGTTCATGGGGACAACACAACATGGCAGTTGGGGGGTCTAGGTATTGAAACCTGAAAGCACTAAACAGGTTGGGTAAACAAATACTTCAAAAAGGTAGGTTATTTTTTTGGTGTTAAGGTAAAGCTTCAACCCTAAACCCTGAACCTCAAGGAAGCCCATCTTCGCGCAAGACAGCTCGGGCACCCTGTGGCCACCAAAGATACGCTCCCCAGAGCTGCCAAGACCTCAGGCTTGCTTGGTTTAGGGTTCAGGATTCAGGGCTTCAGGTTAAAGGGAACTCCAGAAAGTTGGAATATGGTTTCATGGTAGGACCCCCTATAATTTACCTTAAAGGGGTTACGATAATGATATTCCAACTTTCTGGCTTCTACTGTAGGGTTCAGGATTCGGGGCTTCAGCTTAGTGGTTCAAAGCACATTTTTCCAGCTTCAAAATGAACTCAATTCACTTTTGTGTGTTTTCTTTCTTGTTTTGGCGGGTCGTGCCCGGACATCACCGCAAGAGTCCCTTCAGGGCTCCTGCAAGATAGTCCCAAGGGGTATTTGGCAAGTTCCAGCTTGAGTCGAACAGATCCAACAGATGAAGTTTACTGTAGGGCCTTGGCTGTTTCGGGTTACCCAGAGCCTCCAAAACCCCTTAATTAAGTAATATACCTTAAATTATAATAGGATCCCTTATATGATTTAGGGTATATTCCTTAACTAAGGGGTTTTGGAGTCTCTGGGTAGTAGGGGCCATGGGGCTGAGGGCCTTCTGTGCCCAGAGAGTTTTACAGTAGTGTCCCTTCAGACCATACCCTGGTAGATCCCTTATGTACTATAAAGGCGCCCAACTTATAGATCGCTTAAAGGAGCCCTTGTAGATCCCTTGAAGGAACTCTTATAGATCCCCTAAAGGAGCCCTTATAGATCCCCTAAAGGAACCCTTGTAGATCCCTTAAAGGAACCCTTGTAGATCCCTTGAAGGAACTCTTATAGATCCCCTAAAGGAGCCCTTATAGATCCCCTAAAGGAACCCTTGTAGATCCCTTAAAGGAACCCTTGTAGATCCCTTGAAGGAACTCTTATAGATCCCCTAAAGGAGCCCTTATAGATCCCCTAAAGGAACCCTTGTAGATCCCTTAAAGGAACCCTTGTAGATCCCTTGAAGGAACTCTTATAGATCCCCTAAAGGAGCCCTTATAGATCCCCTAAAGGAACCCTTGTAGATCCCTTAAAGGAACCCTTGTAGATCCCTTGAAAAGAACCCTTGCAGATCCCTTAGAGGAGCCCTGAGACATTCCTCAGAGGATCTCTAGGCCTTCCCAGTGTGTGGGGCTCAAAGTCAGTCTTGGGCCTTCGGGTTTAGGGTTTAGGGTTTAGATGGCAAAAGTCCACACCCCGGGGTCCCAGGAGAGCTGGCGAGCCAGGCTAGAGAGGGCGGATTCGTTTGAGTCCATGTGGGTTCCCAAAAAACCTATGCTAAACCATGAAACCCCCAATGCAATATTCTCGGATTGGTTCCTCTTGGTTTCTTTCCTAAACGCAAAACCCTAAATGCCCTAAATGCAATTCTGTTGCCGAGGTTCTTGCGCTGCCTGTCCTGGGTGATGCCCTCAGCTCAGCAATTTTCCAGCCTCGTCCGTACTTACCAGGCTCTGTTCGCCAAGATCGTTATGAGCACAAGTGATCTACCTAGTATGCGAAACTATACTACGCTATACTGCACTATACCTTGTCCTGTAGTCGATATACTACACTATACCACACTATCCTTGCTATGCTATACCACATTACACTATACTATGCTACACTGGCACGACGCTACACGATGTTACACCATTGCACTATACTACAGTACCAACTATTTCACTTCACGCTGTTCATTATAAGCTGTGTGCCATTTTGAGCAATACTAACACCACAGAGAAGCACCACAAATAGCGAGACTAGGTTCCCGAGTAGTACCCTTTTGCCCTTTCACGTTGGGGTCTCCTTTCTATAGCCGAAGAGTCTGAAAAAGGGTACCCTTTACTATAAAGGGGCTACTCAGGAACCGAGGAGGCAAGGGCCGTGCTGGTAACAGAAAGACTTGCCTTTGGTTAGGAGGGAATGGAGGAATGGGGTACAATTATAACTACTACAGTGTTACTACCATTCTTCCAGTCCCTACTAACCAAAGGTAAGTAACAGAACGAAGGAGCAAACCCTGCCCTGACAAACTTGCAGAGTTGTGGCAGTTCGGGGCTTCACGGTAGTGTACTTGAAGGTTCAGGGGTAGTTATAAGTAGGGTTATAAGTCCCCTAATCTGGGTTATAGCTATAGTTATCCTACTTATAACCCGACGTATAGCTAACCATGAACCTCCAAGTAGGAACCTAACATGAAGACTGTAGGTAGGACCCCGAAGGGCCCTTTAAAGGAGCCCATAACGGAGCCCATAATGGAAGCCCTGAACGAACCCATAAAGGTAAGCTGTAGGAACCTGATTAAGAAACCCTGGGCCTATAACCCCAAAAATACTAGGACTCATATAAGGTACCCCAATAAAGGCCCAAGGTTTCTTAATCAGATCCCTACATTATTATCGCACCCTTATAGATCCCTGATAGTAACCCGTACAGACCCCTTTAAAGGAACCCTAGTAAAGGCCCAAGGTTTCTTAATCAGGTCCCTACATTAGATGATTCGGGTAGAGGTCTGGACATGGATTGAGGTTGTTGGATCTTGTGGTCAGGGGTAAGAGTCCGTGATGCCCCAAGGCTCCATGTACTCATATAGTAGGTACTTAGGCCTTAAAGGGGTCCCTGCATGGGTATGTTAAGGCCTAACAAGTTGGTGATAGTAAGGGCATCAGGCCGGTTTCAGAGGATGCTGTGGTTCATCTTGATGCTTGATTTTGTCTTGCAGAGCTGACATTCCTAGGGGAGGTGTGAAGGGGAGTGGCGACATTGCTAGACAGGGGTCTTCGTGCGATTACTTCATATTGTAGCTAGACAGTATATAAACCGCGAGACATACACGCATACATACATGCACTCGTACGTACATACAGACATACAAACATACGTACACACACACATACATACATACATACATGCATGCATGCATACATACATACATACATACATACAGACATGTAATGCAATGCACTGCAATGCAATGCATACATACATACATACATACATACATACATATGTAAGTTGGTCCATCCAACCGCCCGTCCATCCATTCATCTACGCAGGCAGCATGCATGCGTGCATGCATGCGTATATACAGGTATGTAAACGCAATGGTGATACGGATCCTTCGCCATGTTCAGCCGCTCAGGTCACGTGGCTTCTGCGGAGGACTTGCTTTTGCCTTGGAAGGTGCTTGCGTTTTTTTTTCTTTTTTTAATGGGGTTTAGGGTTACTAGTTACTAAGTCGCCCTATCCCCAAATGACAAGGCTTGCCTATTCGCTAACCTTAAAGGTCCAGTGTACCTCATAATCAGGTATTGGAACTTGGGATAGCAGTAACTCTGGAAGGTATCTAGTTTAAACAATGTAGGTCAACACCGCGGCGAGTTTGGTCATGAGCTGCTCGGACTTCTTAGTGACCTTACCTTAAGGCCCCAAAGTAGTTCCTTTTGGGGGTTCATATATAGAATCCTATAGGGTAATCCCAAAAAGGAACTACTTTGGGGCCTCTGGGTAACCCCAAACCCTTCAATCGAGGTCTCGTCCGCGGCCGTGAGTACTTGGAGGTTCATGGTTAGCTATAAGGAGGGTTATAAGTAGGATAACTATAGATATAACCCCTATTCGGGGACTTATAACCCTACTTATAACTACCCCTGAACCTTCAAGTAGTGGGTATCTGGGTACGTCAGCTGCTGAGGAAAACTTAGGGGTCATAGAGTTCCGAGTTTCAAGTCCTGAGGGCATATTTTGAGAGTTGAAGGGTATGTGTGTGGGGCTTAGGGCTGAGCATATAAGGTTGCAGGTGATAACCCTTCTCAAACTCTCCCCAGATTTGACCTACGAGACTACTCTGTGATCCTACACCTAAGGGTCCTCAGGGCCTCGTTGTTTCGGTCCTTCTGACCCTGCTAAACCCAAAACCCTACACCTATTTACATAGTCCCCTTACGACCCGGTTGTGTGTGTTTTTTGCTCTTTTGGTGACTCTCGCTTTAGGGAGTATGTAGGGTTTCGTGTTCTTAGGACTTGTTTTCTTTTATGTTCATTATAGTGAAACGCCAATGGGTTTTGCAAACTGTAGTCTCTATTAGGGTTCTGAGGGCGCCGAAGCTTCGGTCAAAGCTGTTCACTGGGTGTATGGTAGATCCGCTTTGTGGTTGTGCCTGGTCTTGAAGGGTTGTGCGACCTGAGATCGGATTCGGGTGTTTGACCTCGTCCAGATCAGGAGACATTGTAACCTGGTCTATATCTAAGACTCTAAGACAAGTATCGTCGTACTATTGTCGTCTCTACTTATACCCTCAATAGGCCCTGCTTACTTAGTCCCCGGCGCGTCAAGTAAGAGGTGCCTTCCTGCCAACCCTGGATGGCGAATGCAACGCACCGGGACCGCAACTGGGGCTTCAAATCGTGCTACGGAGGCAAGGTTCAAAACAGACTGCACGGAGTCCGTGTAGGGTTTAGTTTTTAGGGTTTAGGGGTTTAGGGTTTAGGGTTTAGGGGACTGTCTGCTGGCACCCATTAGCATCCAAGTAAGACGGGTGCGAGTCAGTGCGGCAGCTTTCGTTGAAGAGGGTTCTACCATGTTGTTGGTTGAGGGAGTCTGGTTTTTCTGAGAAAATCGTGCCGGGTGCTGAAGAGATGGGAGGTACGGAAAAGACAGAACGAACACCACTAGAAACCCAAAGCCGCAAGGTCAATCATGTAGGGGTCCATAGGGGCTCCGAATTCTAAGCAGTTGTTTCTGTGTCCGGCAAGACGTCACAGACCTGCCCCCCCCCTCCCCCCGCGCCCACCACGCCATGATTTTGGAATGTCGGCTTAGCCCAACCGCCAATGTCAAGTACACCGCACCTTCACCTTTACATGCTTAAGCATAAGCACTGAAACCTGTCACCAGGCAATCCAAAGCACAAAGGCACAAAGACTGCCGACTGAAAACAGGGACACGAACAATTTAAAACCTTATTTCTTGGGAGCATTAGTAAGTGGTAATTTGTTTAGTCAGTCGTATTTCCAGTATTTTTGTTTATCACTGTATCATGTTCGTATTATACTGTTTATATACCTTCAGATATTAAGGCCTCTAATTTATCATTGTATCATCTTTTTATACTGTACTGTTTATGTACCTTGAGATATTAAGGCCTCCAAACAAAAGAGCTCCAGAAGCCTCTGATGATGGAACGCCAAGGTTTCTGCTGCCGTGCCTGGGCTGGGACGTTTGGTTTTCAGTCATGTTCAGTCATGGAAGATCAGACTTGTGGATGTAGGACTTAGTAAGGTTCCTTAAAGGGCTCCTTAAAGGGATCTATAGGGTTCCTTATAAAGGGATCTATAGGGTTTAGGGTTTAGGGTCTACTTAAAGGATCATGGGACCTAGTAACTAAGCTTACTGTTGGGGTAACTATACTAATAAGTACTTATCATGAGGGGTCTACGGTTTACTTGGAGGATCATGGGACTTAGTAAGTATGGTTATAAGTACCCTACTTGGGGTGATAAGCAGTTATAACTGTAGTTACCCAAATAATAACCTTAGTTACTAAGTCCCATGATCCTTCAAGTACGGTCTAGGGTTCGGGGTTTAGGGTTTAGGGGTCTACCTATAGTCTCCGTTTTTCAATGTAGCCAATTTTTCTTCAGGGGCTTTTAAAGGTTAGCGAAAAAAGGGATTACAATGGAGACTCTAGGTAATGTAGAAGATTCAATGACTAATTTGTAACTGTATTCTCTTATACTTCCTATATAAGCACATTGCAATTCTGAGTTGGGTGGTCCTTCAGAAATCCTGGTAGATGTCTTATAAGAACCGGTAGAAACCTTAGGCAACCTCTGTTGAAATCCTGAAAACCCTAAACCATCCCTCGAAACTCCCCCCCACCGTACAAATTAAAAACACCTGCAGCATCCATCATATTTCCTTTAGCTGGCTGAACCTAAGGTAACGGAACTACAATGGATACTATAGAAACACAATCCCCTAAGCATAACCCCTAAACCCTCACAAACCGAGGATCTACGACCTCATCAACCACAGTAGCTGCGCAGAGGAAAGATGTGCAGAGCTGACCATGGAGGGTCAGGTGGGCTTCGGTTTGGGGTTCAGGGTTTGGGGTTTAGGGTTTAGGGGTTAGGGTTTTAGGGTTTAGGGTTTTTGGTTCAGGGCTTTTGGGGTTTTAGGGTCATTTAGGGCGTAGGGCTTCCATTTAGGGTTCAGGCGTGGCATTGCCTCAATCCTGAGACCGGGTGCTCAGATTTCTGAGCGATTTAGTGTAGCGGGCTTAGACTTTTGATTTCTATTCCTGTTGCTATGACCATTGTGCCGTAGTGTTGCCTATGTTGTTGTCATACTTATAGCTGTGGGTCCTGCGTGGCTCGTAGCATTGTTACTTGTGTTACATAGTCATGTTGAAGGTCGCCCTCTTACTTGTTGTGGTTCTTCGGTTTTGGTTTCCGGTGTCCGTATCAGGATCCACACCCATATTTAGCACAGAAGGCCCTAATCTTAGGAACCCAAAAAAGCACATAAGCATAAGCATGTTATGGGACATCCCTACCATATTGGGCTTTATTATTCGGGGATTTTTATAGGATATCCCTATCCTTATTTTTGCTTATGCGCTTTTTTGGACCCTATAATCCGTCAATCCCGAAAGCCTGCCGTCATAACCTCACCCCCAAGCCTCAATTTTAGCGGTCCCACACTTCTGATTCCTTCACCATGAACCTTAGGACTCTATACCTTGATCCTCAAATCGTAAACCCGGAACGCTAAACCCTAAGCCCTGATAGACGTTGGAATAAAAGCTCTGCGACTTGGAGCAAGCCGGAAGTTCGCCCAGAGTCCTAAAGGACTCGGATCCTTAAGAACTAAGAACGAAAGACTTAGAAGGAGCTTAAGCAAAGCAATAAGAAGAATAAGGATCATAGGGTTTCGGACTTATGCCCCTAAACCCTAAACACCCTCAACCCCTAAACCCCTCGACCCTAAACCCTAACGTCTAAACCTCTAAACCCCCAACCCTCAACCCTGAATTCGTTAGGCTTTTTGGGGTCTCTGAGCCTTTAAAAGACTTGGCGTCCACTTCCTGCAAATCCAACAACACAAACCCTCACGGTTTAGGGTTTAGGAGCCCTGACCCTAAACCACAAACCACTCTCAAAGCCCTAATCTCCAGCCGCCTGAACTCTAAACACTGAACCCTAAGCTCCATGAGTAGGTCCAATACCCCTTAATTGAGGAATATGTCTTAAATCTTAATCTAAGACATATTCCTTAGTTCCCTTATAGAACCCTTACCCAAAGGGTCCAAGTATCATTATGATATATACTTAGACCCCCCAAAATACCCTATAAGTATATACCAGAATGATACTAGACGCTTTGGGTTATAGATCCCTTTTCAGGAACCCTAAAGTAGAGGCATCCAGAGCCCTGCTGGGGCAGCTTTTTTGCTTTTGTGGGCTTAGGGTTTAGGATTTAGGGATTCGGGTGTACCAGGACCCCCCAATTCCCCCTTAATGGGCTCTTAGATTCCTTAGTAAGCGGTAAATATGGGCTACAATGAAGGGTAGTTGGGGCTTCGGGTGTAGGGTTTATAGAGTTCACATTTCGGATTTGGGCATCTAGGGTTCAGGCTTGTAGACTTACAGTTTGGGGATTTTTGTCTTAAGGTTTATAGCGTGTAGGAGTTGGGGTTGTGTACGGTCTAGGGTCGGAGGTTCCTGTAGTCAAGATCTGGGCTTGAGGGGGTTATTGGATTCTTCGCAGTTCGTGGGTAAGGTGCGCTTGGTTGTGCGTACTGTGTCCTAAACCTCAAATCGAAAAAAAGCGGAGAAAGACCATTGCATTTGAGAGACGGAAACATAAACCCTAAACCCTAAACCCTAACATTTCGAGCCCCAAACTGGCCCAGGACTTTGTTGTCCGTGCTTCGCGCGACATCGCATCCGGTGTGGAATTGCATTTCGGCTGGCAGGTTGTGGACAGATTCAGGGGTTTAGGGTTTAGGGTTTAGGGTGCTGAGGCTGACCCTAACGGCCCAAAGAGCTAATAGTGAGGTATTTGGGTTTACAAACGATATATTCGTGTTGGATCGTATTTCGGAGACTACGTGGTTCTTAGGCACTTGGACCCTTAAGCCTATAGGGTTATTTTCAAGAGCGGCCGGGTCCGGTGTTACTGGCAGACGCCGCGAGGTCTACATGCTGTAGAGGTTAGCATCTTGAGCATCCAGGTTGCAATAGCAGATGTGAAAGCTTGTCAGAAGACTCCCAGATTTGGTGGATCTCATCTACGGTGATACTCGGAACCCTCGACATGCCTGGCGCTTGCCCAGTATACTACCCAGGTTCCTACATTTTACATTGTGCGTGGCATGCCGATTTAGGAACCCTTAAAGGAACCGTTACAGTAACCCCTTATTATAGGAACCTTTCTTTTGTAAACCCCCTCTAGGAACCCTCATAGGAACCCCTGAAAGGAAACTTTCCAAGAACCCCTTAGGAACCCAGTCGCAAGCCTTATCTGGGTTCTTGTCAAGCGATCTAGTTTAAGTTACCACAATAAGGAAACCGTATCTTTTTCTATAGATGCCTGTATGATAGTTCAAATTAATCTCCATTTCAGGTATTTGGAGATTCTATCTTCGACAGGCAGGGATTTTGTTCCTACATGCCCCCTTAAGCTCGCAGCTTATAGCACAGCCCAACACCCCTTACCAAAATATTACGCCACCCGAAACCCTAAACATATTTCTCAAACAGCTCTAAACCATCCTGTATTAAGCCCAAAACCCTAAAGAATATTAGGTTCAAGTCCTACGGAGACCACTCTGACGCCGAGCTCCTGCGCACTTACGGCTTCGTGCCTTGCCCGACATGCATTCATCCTTCTTTAATGGTTTAGCATCTATAGACATCCTTTCTTCTTTAGGTTGGGCTTAGATTATGCATCTCCAGTGTTTTGGGACTTTGTTTCAGAATTCTTTCGGCAGGGTTGATGATTGACAGGGCATATTCCTAGGGTGCTTTAAGCAGGGTTGTGTGGGGTTGTCTTCGGCCAATTTTTTAACGGTCTTTGTATATAATGTTTTATACCTAGTTGAGCCAAGGACGGTAAGACTTGCGATTGTTGAGGTGAGGAGAGTCCGCGAGAATCAGGGGTTAGAGTACATGTTTCTGGCGAGTTTATATGTTTGTGCTCTACCCTATGCCTTTAGGTGTCTGTGTATATATCTACTATATGATGGGCAACTACGTATACATACGTATATAGTCTTGTGGCCTCCATGCCGGATACTACTTACAACGTTTTTTTTTGATGTCTAGCTATGCATGCTGTGCCCACTGACCCCTCAAAGTAGGGAAAAGTTTACAAGGTCAGACTTCTGGCAGTCTGGATCCGTCTTCCGGGGTGACGAAGTCTGGGGCTTCAAGCTGCTATTTAATTCAAAAGGACGAAAGTGGGGCTGTTGTGGAGTGCCGAGCTGGGCTTCAAGTAGGATCAGGGTATTTTGCTTGAGCGATTTCAGCCAGTTTTAGCTAGATGCTTGCGCGGAGCCAGATACAAAGGGGCCTGAATTTGGAAGGAAGTATGACCAAGAATTTAGTGTTTGAGAGTAACGGCTTTGGGGCTGTAAGGTTTAGAGATATAGTGCCCAGGGAGCAGGGCTTTAGCGAGGAGGTGCAGTGCGTGGGGTTTAGGGAGGATGGGCTTTGCTGACCATAGCACTGCACGTAGAGGTATGGCTGGGACCCCTACGATTACTGCGACTGCCACCAAGAGCGTAAACCCTGAACGTCCTAAACCCACAATCCCTGACCCTAACTCTAAACCCTAGCTAAGCCTAAACCCTTATAGAAGTCGAAAGCTCCGACCCTGTTCACGTGAGGAGTTCAGCGGCTTTCTGGCTCAGAGTTTAGGGTTTGGGCTTGCCATTCTACCATTACCAATACAGCAGCTCCTTTTCTGGTCTGGTAAACGATCTTCAATCCTGATTCCTAAACCCGCAAGTCCTGAACCTCATGGCCTGGCGCCCGTGCCAACCCTGAACTCGAGAACCTGGAACCTGAGCCCCGAGGGGACCTCCAGATATCGAGAAGGCTTTCAGCCATGGATACGAATCTTTAGCTTTCAGCACTTCGGGGTTTGTAGATCTAGCATTTGGCTTGTTCAGCACTCAGAGTTCAGACTTTAGCATTTGAGATTGAGGTTCTCGCCAGTTGCTCGGGCCTCGCCACGGCCTTCACTACGAAAAGGCAGGGTTCAACAAACCGTGCAAGGCGCATGGAAGCTGCATCGTGCTGGCGATGAACTGCAACTCCAAATCTGCAAGGGTGCTGAATTGCGGCAGAACTTCCCGAATCATCAGACCCAAGCGGTGTTTACACAAGTCTTAGTCACCATAGCGGCCTACCTTCTAAGTCGAAGCATCGAGCCCGACAGGCAGATTTGGCGCTGCTGCTTCAAACTCTGAGTTAAGGGATTAGGGTTTAGGGTTCAGGGAATAGGTTCAATTTCAGTGTCTACTGCTCCAGAAGTCATAAATGACCGCCAAACTCAGACATCAGAAATACTACAGAAGCACAGCAAGGTTGCTTGATAAGGAATCAGCAGGATTAGCACACTGGAATACTTGGTTACTGCCAAAGCTCTTCACATTACGTCATTACGTCAAGGTCCCGTGGTTAACATTAGTTAAAAGCATCACCGATGTGATCAGAAGGTGGGTCAACAACAACAGGGAAAACTCAATGGCGACAACACAGGTAAGAGGACCTGCAAACCCTCACGAAGTGTAGAACGCAGTACATCGACTTCCTCATTTTTCGGCGTGGGAGCAGGACCTTGTCAAGCATGTCCGTGTGTTGCCGGCACGACATAAACAATCCAGAATCCAGCGAATGCTATGGCACGGAGCGTGTCGTGCGTGCCCTGTTGGTGTTTTTTTGCAGCTATCACCAAGGGTTATGCATGTTTTTTGTGCTGCCAGCTTCCTCTTCAATTTGCGGAGTGTGCAACCCGCAGAGCTCCAGTGCGTAAAGATCAAGTCCCGGTGTTGCTTGTGCTCGAACTCGTCAGAGACTTGCCTCCTCCATGCAGTTCATGGAGCAACGCAGCATTAGTTATGTGTTGCGGTTATGTCACCTCAGGTCTCTCGGTCGAGGGCTTGAGGCATATAGGGGTTTAGTAGCGAAGAGCTTGGTCATGCTGACCTAGTTTCGGTGGATTGTCTGACCATTTCAAGGCAATGATCTCAGCTCACTCTTATGAGATCGGGTGATCGGGTGAAGCGTCCCGCAGCTGCTACTGCTTCAATTAGGACCAGTTAGGACTGTTGACGCACGGTGAAGAGTCTTGCAATTGCATGCATTTGTCGCAATCATCTCGGACCAGATGTGTTGCTGACGGTCGGAGGTTCGCGCGGCTTACAACGAATGTGAGCAACAAAAGTTGGGGGGCTAATTTAAGGCACGAATATTCAGTCAACATTTCTTTTATACACACGCCTATAATCGCTGCAAGGTTGATGACGCTACCAAGAACCTGCACAACTGTGTTTTCGCAATGCAGGAGGAGGTCCTGGAGTCGTGCTTCACCTAGTTCCAATGGATTTCGTTGAGGTATTGGGTGTGTGGCTTTCGAGTCCTGTTCTTGCCTAAATGCAGCTGTAAAGCGTTTGAGAAGTAGCTCGGGCGCCTGCACAAAGGTTGAAATTTCAGACTCGTAAAATGCAATCTTTGCCAAGGAGTTAAGTTACCCTATTATCAGGGATGTGTAGTAATTGATGTGTTTTCTTTGCTAACTATGGTAGAAAACGAGATTATGCAGCAAAGCGTATTTAGAGTATCGGGTTGAGGCTCTCCGAAGTTCAACACAGGCCTGGCATCACGAAGGTAGCTAGGCAATGTCGTGGTTTTGGCATCGGAGCTCAGAACTGAACCCACAAAACGGCCCAAAAGGAACAAGGCCCCAAACTCCAAATCCTAAACCCACATCCCGCACCTTAGAGAACTTACAATCTGGGAGTCATGGAAGTCATTCATGGTTCTCGAGTCTCTTTGGCTCGATGGGCGGGGGTTAGGTTTCGGGATTTTGTATATATCCCTAAGCCCTAAACCCTACCTGGAGCACCCTTTGTGCTCCTTTTTGGGTCCCCTAAACCCTAAACCCCGTATTGTGTTGCTCTTCGGGCTCTGAATGCCAGGAACAAACCTTACGCCCTACAACACCGTGGTTCTATCATGAGCCTGTTAGAAAACCCCTCGCCGCTACAAGGTTCTGTCTCGTGCATTCCCTCCCAAAGCTGCAAGGCAGTGCATTTCAGAGAGTAATCATGTAGGTGACTCTTTGTGAGAAATAATACATGGTCATCTATAGGTTCTCGGACCGTTAGGGTGCCTCAGGTACACTTCTCCTTTTCTTTCAAGGCCCTCGATTCACGATAAACCGCCCCAAAGTATGCCGATTTTCCGGCCCAGCCGCCCTTCCTCAGCACCCTTCCTTGCCTTCGAACAGGGCCCTAAGTACCTATGTTCTAGTAGAACATAGGGCTTCTATAAGGAGATACCAGTATGATTCGGGAGGTATCCCCCATAACAGTACCTAGGACCCTTTGGCTTACGGTTGAGGGATGTTGCTCAGAGATCCCCATATCCCATATAATTTAAGGAAGATACCTTAAGTTATATGGGCCTCAATATTATTGCTTAAGGTATATTCCTTAATTAAGGGGTATTGGGATCTCTGGATGAGGTTGAGCAGTTCACGGCCCAGGTGCCAGCAGGCGATGAGTGCAGCTCCTCCCAGGGAACGTCGGGAACGTCTGAATCTAGGTGGCAATTTGGGAAACTTTTTATTTGATTTCCAGTATGGTTCCTATTTCAGAACCCCAAAACTAACCTAAACCCTAAACCCTAAACCCTTTTCAAAACCCCAAAACTACAACCCAGGAATCTACTCCAATCCAGAGGCCTGCTGAAGCCGGCGCGCTTCGGCTACACCCAGGTTCTTGTTGGGGTTCTGAGTTTAGGGTTTGGTTCTTCCAGGGTTCTGAGTTTAGGGTTTAGGGTTTGGTTCTTTTAGGGTTCTGAGTTTAGGGTTTGGGGTTTGGTTCTTGTAGTGTTCTGAGTTTAGTGTTTAAGGTTTGGTTCTTGTAGGGTTCTGAGTCGAGGTTAGCGGATATTTGGGTTCTGAGCGGTCCTGCAGCCATGCCCATTGCATGATGGCTAGTTTAAACTTAAACCATACCTAAACCTAGAGCAAGCAATACCATGCACCTTTTCAAAGTCTATGACCCCAAGCAATTGGGGCCTCTACCTTTTTGTTTAAGGTAACCTGGTGACTAAGCCCTAAACCCTAAACCCTAAACTGTAAGCCCCAAACCCTAAAACGTAAGCATCTTAAACTGCAATCCCCTGGCAGCCTGAGTGTGAAACCAAGCCTGGGGCCCGAAAGCCTTCAGCGGTTTAGGGTTTAGGGGTTTAGGTGTTTAGGGTTTAGAGTTTAGGGTTTAGGCTGTAGGCTTTAGGCTTTAGGGTGTAGCGTTTAGGGTTTGCATCGGAAGGCGGCGGCTTTTACAAACAAGCACAAGAACCTAGACGCTCCACATTCCACATATAGTACCAGTATGAATTTAGGTCCCTAAAACCATACAAACGATGGTCTTATGGGACGTAATGTATGGACCCTTTGGGGAAGGTTGAATAATTGCAGTACCAATTCTCGTCCTGAAGGTTTCTCTCAAAATCACAAGATGTTATTATAAACCCTCTGAAACTGTATTTAGGGGCCCCATGCTAGGGATCTGGTTTTGTTGGCCTTACCGTGTTTCCATAATCTCTGAGATACAAGGCTGAGGGTTTAGGGCTCAGTTCAACCCCAAAAGGCATTGTTCTGTTTGCCCTTAATTAAAAGTTCATAGAAGGAAGTCGGAATAACCAACCCTCAAAGAGCAGGTTTGTTTACGGTTGCGGCAGGATTTAGATTACAGTAGGAGGGCCTGAGTGGAGGGCTGCACATTTTGAGGCATTGAGGATTTCTGGTTTACTGTTTTGGGCTGGCGGCTCTTCAACCTTCCCACAAAGCCCAACAACTCCGCTTCGGCACTTAGGAATTTTCTTCTAGAAGAGACCTTTTCGCGTAAATAAGTTTCTTTTTACAAGGTATATTGAGCTCTGAGGAAGCTGTAACCTCTTCTCGTCGACTCGTGCAACCCAGGACATGTCATAGTGCCCATATGCGCTGCGTTCCGGGTTCAGCCGCCCAGGTACCAGGGACCCAAAAAGGACAAAAGCATAAGCATTGTCCCTGCCGTATCGGGCTTCATTATGATGGGGATTGCATGGGATATCACTATCCTAATTGTTGCTTATGTGCTTGTTGGGAGCCCTAAGGTACGCGATTCCATCGTCGGGACAGCTGCCCGTCGCTCTCCTCTCAGTGGTGCAGGGGCTGCTGATGAGCCAGCAACCCGGTGAATTGAGGCTTTAGGGGTTTCTATATGGGAGTTCCCGAAAATAGGGACGATAAGATAGTACCCTAATAGTAGGATCCTTATTATAAGGAACCCCAAAAAGGTACCCCTAATTTTCAGAAACTCCCATATACTGTTTAGGGTTGAGGCTTTAGGGCGTTCTAGAGTTTGGGGTTTGGAGGGTTTAGGGGTTGCTCTATCTTCGTAGGTGAGTGGATACACTTTACACCATTTGGGGGCAATCTTACCCACTCTGAAACTGAAAGTGTCCACTTTTGGGGGCTTATGAACTCACCTAAGATATAGCGTTTAGGGTTGAGGCTTTAGGGCTTTGTAGAGTTTGGGGTTTGAGGGTTCAGAGGTAAAAGCGTTGAGGCCTTAGGGGGTTCGTAGGGTTTCGCAGTCACGCGCCAGGGTTCATTTTTTGTTGGACCTATAAGCCTCAAACCCCCCAAGCCAGCAGGCACTTTGGAGTGCAGCCGTCTCGTCGTGCAAAATAGGGGCCTTAATGATTACCGATTACCTATACTATTTTGGGGTTCCTTGTTATGATTTTAGTATAATGCGTCCCAAAACTATAGTCTAACTATTAAGGCCCGTGTATTAGGAGCCAGTCTGCTTGACTTGAGCAAAGGAGCTTCTTTTCGTTGCACCCCACCCCCCAAAAACTGAAGTCGAGACGATAATACTCCTTAATCCTTAAACCCCAGTCCATAAACTTCAGGTCCTATGAAGCCCATGAATGCTTTCTCGTGCCTGCCATTTCAGTAAATCCCCACATCGAAAGGGCCGAGTTTGACGAGTTCGCAGCATCAGACCTACCGCACCTCGGGAGGAAGCTTCATGGCAGCAAGCTCGTATCTCACAGGGTCCTAAGTACCTGTATGGGGGCTACTTACCCAAACCATGAAAGTAGTTACACTATAGAAACCCGACTTTGCACTATGTAGGTCCGGCCCGCTTGTATGGACGATCCCTACTCCTTGGATTAGTTTAGGGTCGATATCTATATAGGTTTTAATAGTGAGCTGGGGTCTGAGGTACTCTACTTGGAGGACCATGGGACTTAGTAAGTATGGTTATAAGTACCTCAATTGCGGCTGTAAGTAGTTTTAAATATAGCTACTGTATGTATAGCCCTAGTTGCTAAGTCCCAGGATCCTTTCAGTAACTCGACCTCTTCATGGCGAAGGTTAAGGGTTTAGGGGTAGGGGTTTTCAGTCTGGATTCCTCAGGTCCCTTGTAGAACAAGCACGTCAACTTTTTCACCCTTTTAATGTAGGGGCCCTCATGCCTAGAATAGGGTTTTTGGGGCCCATTATACTATCATTATAATTAATAAGGAACCCATAGAATAGTATAGGTGGTTACTAAGGCCCCTATAGTACGTACCCAGTCAGCACCTGGAGTGATTGGGCATTAGAGGGTTTCGGGCTCAAAGACGGCAAATGCCAAGTTTGATATAACAATTGTCAGGTCATCCGGCGGTGGGAGTGGTCTGGCCCTAAGACAGTAACCAAATCTATATGTCGTCCTAAACCCTGAAACGTTTCAAACCCCAGGGCTTGAACCGGAAATGGGCAAGATGGACAACTCTCAAAGCCCTGTTCTTAGGACTCAGGCCCCCGATAGGCCCTTGAACCCTAAACCCTAAACCCTGATAGATGTTGGAATAAAAGCTCTGCGACTTGGAGAACCCCTAAACCCCTCAACCCGAAGCCCTAGCTGAACCCTGGATCCTAAAGAATTTCTGTAGACCTAACGTGGGCCCCCATAGAATGGCTTGAGCGTTGCACCTTGCAGTGACCCCTTTGAGCCACCAGAGATCGGATTCCCCCAGCTGTCTAGATTTTAACTTTGTTCCCTTACAGGGTTCCTTAAGAGGGGTCTATAGGGATCTATCTATTTTAATAGGGTTCTATATAGGGGCTTAAGTAATTACCAATACTATTTTGGGGGTTTCCTTATATAAGTATAGTATAATGGGCCACAAAACCCTATTCTAATTATTACCGACCCTATATTAGAGCTTAACTTTGGAACACAAGCCGCAGCGATGAATCATGAGGTTCCACGGTCGTGCTAGCGCCCACGGACGTTTGGTGACGGTGTGCGCACGCCTCAGACTCGTTTGCAAGGCCTCCGACTTTGATGGAAGCCTTTCGAGGGCTGTAGTACTGGGATGCCCAGTAGTACCCTTATTCCCTTTTTGCAGTCCTAGGTTCCTTATAAAGTTACCCAATACCAAAAAGAGAGGCCTTTTTATTCTTAGGTTACTGGGTATCCTAGAGTATCATGTTCGAAGTCAGACGGGTTCTGGTTTCGAGCTTCGGGTATGTCCAAGATGGTTCGTCAAGCTCATTGAAACCATTCGTAGCCCCAGTGCCCGTATGCACAGACGACCAGCATGGTTTTCGAAAACCCACAGAATCCATGACAGCCAGTGCAGGATCTGGACGAACTGCGATCTTGCGGAAAGCGTCGGTACGCATAGAAGCCTTATTACAATCCTAAATTACAGCTTAGAGCCAGCAAGACTAGCTGTAGGATTTAGGGTTCAGGGTTCTGATCGCCTGTTTTCATGTATGTTCTTTTGGTAGGTCTGCTTCTTGTTGTAGGAGCCAGTTTGGCAATAATGTGTTAGATCTTTTTCTTTCGGGGTACTTCAGAGCCCAGTTGGCTTGAAGCCATGCTATAGGTATGACGCCTGATCCGGTCACCGTTATACTTGCTAGCCGTGTTACAATCATGATACTATTGCCGGCAACGTAGCGACAGCGCACATGCACAAGACAAAGTCAGCTGTCGTCGCCGCGTGAGAACAGCCCAGGCTATGGAGGTAGTACAACAATGGTGTTGTTGTTGGTGGCAGTGGTATTAGTGGTGGTGGTAGTGGTGGTGAGGGTGGTGGTGAGGGTGGTGGTGGTGGTGGTGCTGGGGTGGTAACCCTAAGGCCTGTACAGTAAACCGTACACCCTACAGCACTTTTCTAGTTATGAGGGCCTCGATACTGAGCCTATAAGACCACCATGAAATCTGCTATGTTCCTGAGTCCTGAGTAGTACCCTTTGGCCCTTGTTGTTTTAGGGTACCCTTGTTAAACCTGAATATTAGGAAAAAGTGTACCCTTGTTATATAACGGGGCTGCTCAGGAACCTAGTAATAGCCTATAAGACCGCGTAAAGCCCATAAATGCACAGAGACTATAAGGTCTAAATCCGCAGGCCTTAACCTTTTCTGTATTCCGGCAGCAACCCGCAGAGCTAAACCCCGAACTCTATAAGCCCCAAACCCAAGGCGCTTCTCGATAGCCCAAAATGCTAAACCCTAACCTATAGACCCTAAACAGCTCAAGAACAAGAAACCGCCCAGGTCTTCTCGGACTACTCCGCACGGTGAACAATCGCCTCACGAAGCACAAGCCAGAAGGCTAGCCGCGGTTGAAGGGTTTCGGGGTTGGGGTTCGAGAGGTATAGAGTTTAGGGCTTAGGGGCTTGGGATGCTTTTGGAGAGTTTAGAGGCGGCATGTCACGGTAGCTACAGCTGTTGAGAGCAGTGCAGGCTTGGTGTGAAGCTTGCGTTGTAGATGCTGACTGGGTATGTACTATAGGGGCCTTAGTAATTGCCTATACAATTCTGGGGTTTCCTTACTATATTTATAGTATGATGGGCCCCAAAACCCTATTCCAAATATTAAGGACCCTTCATGTAGTGTTCAGGCTTTGAAACTTCAGGGCTTAGGGTTGCCGGCTATAAGCTCGCGGCTGCTGAGTGTGTTCAGGTTTCTTCCGGGCACTACTGTTGATGGACAATATCCTGCATGACCCCAAGGACTCTAAACTACGCGAACTATGGTATATATTCCTTATAATGGGTAATGCAGGATTTTGTCCATCAGCAGTATGTCCCAAACGCTTTGTGAGATCCTCTCTTAGCACATGTTTCTGCATCTCGTCACCTGTTGATTGCACCCTCAGCCTCGTAGCCCAGTTGCACATAGGATGGACAGGTGTGGACAAGTAGTTTGAAAAGAAGCCTGAAATAAGCCTACACACTGCTAAACCGAGTCGGATCCCATTATTCAGCTTTTGTTGATTTATTTGCTTTGCTCAGGCTATTTCCCGGTTAACTTCAGCTTGTTTTTTGTGAACTGATGTTGCAGGTGTCTCCATGCGAAAGTAGGCGGCTATAACCCTCGGATGTCTTGACATGGCAGTGCGCAAGCATAAAGGAATGGAAATTCATGCAGAGGCAGCAAAGCCGCTCTGGCCAAAGCAGTCAAGTCGGGCGAGATGGCCGCCATCCGCGCGGTGACCCGCTGACATTCTGCGACTCAGGGATTGGGATGGGTTTTGAGGTTTATTGGTCGAGGGCCGAAAGTGTAACAGGCAATCGATGCTCCTATTATGAGTTTTAATCGAGCTGGTGTACAAGTGGAGATTCTGGTTCTCTTCCGGTGCCGTTGGGTGAGCCGGTTTTTCATGAATGTAACTTCGTGTTGAAACATCGCGGCTGAGGCTTCCGCTTGGTTTGGGAGTAGATGCTTAGGCCCTAAACCCTATAGACTCTAACTTTGTTTAAACCCTAGACCATGCGAATGCATGAAATGCACAACCAAGTCAGAGTTAAGCTTCCTTGTATGTTATGAACGGATTTGGCAGGTTGTGCTTGAAGTCTCGTCTGTTTATACTGTCTCCTCCCTGGCAGGGCCTCGAAATCCTAAGTCGCAAAAAGTGACCAACCGTGTTCCACCTGTTGTATTTCCTGAACTGCTGCTGCTGCTACTACTGCTCCTGCTCCTGCTTGCACTCCTGCTAGCGCTCCTGCTGACGCTACTACTGCTGCTGCTCGTGCTGCGCATACTGCTACTGCTACTGCTACTGCTACTACTACTACTACGACGACGACTACTACTACACTATTTGCTGGGAATTTAGAGCCGATCAGTGTTGCAGCAAACTGGCTCAACTTGCAGACTTGGTCAGTCTTGCCCATCTTGCCTAGCTTGCCCATCTTGGTGGGGGGGGGGGCAAGATAGCACACAATCTTGGTAATCTTGATATCTTGGTCGTGTAGGGGGGTTGCAAGATTGCCGGTCAATGTTGACAAACTTGAAAACTTGCAATCTTCGAAAGTGGTTTCCGCTTGGAGGGGGGGTAGCGCATGGTGATCTTGTACCCTTGTACTCTTGCAGGGGAGCACATGGTAATCTTGTAATCTTGCACAGGGTTTTCAGGGTAAGGGTTTAGGGGTTTAGGGTTGAGCGTCTTCGATGGGGGAAGCAAAATGCAAGATGACACCAGCAGCAGCAGCAGCACCACCACCGCCACCGCCGCCGCCGCCACCGCCGCCACCACCGCCACCACCACCACCACCACCACCACCACCACCACCACCACCACCACCACCACCACCACCACCACCACCACCACCACCACCACCACCACCACCACCACCACCACCACCACCACCACCACCACCACCACCACCACCACCAGTCTTCTGATAATCTGTAGTACGCTCACATAAATGATCCGTACCAAGCCAACCCTGTGCTGTCGAGGCACAAGGTTTCATCGTGACCTGGGCGCACTTGAATGGGGCATTCAGGATTATCGGAGTTGGCTGAATTTGGCTTGTAGGGCTCGTCCTTGAATGTTTAAATTGAACAAGAGCTGCAGAACGGCGAGGTCTGCCACACAGGAGTGTTCAGGAGTCATGTTGTTATTGCAGCCCCTTTCCATATTCGCAGACGCCTCCTAAAAGTTTTATGTGCTCTGACGCAAACCCAGCCGACATGTCCAAGACGGCAAGACTGGGACAGAATTTCATGCATGCGGAGGTACTCTGAAACCCTAAACTTAAACCTCAACCGGTAAGAGTGTGCTGCCCTGTAAGGAGATTTCAGCCGCAAAAAGGTAGCTTCCGCATATGTTTGGGACACCGTTGTTGAACAAGTGGGGTTTCAGGTTCAGGGTACCATGTATACGAGGTAAGCTCAGGCTGACAGTCCAACACAAAGCTCACTCTTAAGATGTTCCTGCGCGCGAAGCCTTGAATCCTAAACGCTCCAACACCTCGAGACGATGCAGAGGATTCTAAACGAATCCTAGCAGCTTGTAGTGTGAACCCTCAATATTGCATGCTTGAACTCCACTTCTACTCCTGATCCCGCTCCTTTTCCGACCCCTGCTCCTCCCCAAATCCTTCCCCTCTCCCTGCTGCTACTGCTTCTGTGATGTGACTGCTACTGTCACTAGCGCTACCACTACGATTGCCACTGCTGCTACTACGACGACTACTATCACCACCACCGTCACTGCCCTTGTCACAACCGCTACCGCTACCGCAGCCACTACCACTACCACGACTACGACTACTGCTACTTCGTCCTGCCACATTCAACCCCCCTTGCTTCCGAAGCTCCATACCCTAAACCCTAAACCCTAAGAGGCCTGAGTTCGGGTAGCGCGAAGGAGGGACCAGTAGGGTTCTCTATCAGGCTTTGGGTTGGGGGTTTCAGTGGGTTCCTTAGGAATTAGTCTGTATTTTTGTTCATATAAAACCCAAGAAAATATTCAACATAATATTGTTATTATGGTTCTAATGGGGGTATAGCTAAGGGTCCAAGTAATTCATTATCATATACCCTCCCAAATACTAACGACGCAACTACTATCCTAAATCCGAGTATTAATTATGGTCATTCGGACCCTTAGGGTTCTCGTCTGAAAGTCAAAACCCCTCACGTATAATGTAGGGGCCTTGATAATTACCATACACTTTTTTTTGGGTGGGGTCCTTACTATTATTGTTATTATGGTACAGTATACCCCAAAACCCATTTTAATTCTTAAGGCTCCTTACAATCATTATAAGATGTCTTGTGCGGTTGAATGGGCGTTGGTCCGCGACATGGGGGGGTAAATCCGTTGACTATGCGGCCGAGGTCTCCCAGTTGGCCCCTCCCGACGGAGCAGCGCGGGGGAAAAAGCGAGCTGCGCCCGGAAAGTCAGCGAAGGCGCCGTATCCCAGTCTTGGCTTAGGGTTTAAAGCAGTTTAGGGTTTTAGGGTTTAGGGTTGTATTCCAGTGTGTTCGGCTCTCTTTCGAGGATGTTCTTGATGAGTTTCGGTTCTGAAATTGTGTCGTGCATGGTGTCGGGTTCAGCATTGAAGGCACTGGAATGCTATGCGGACGAGGGGTCGGGGGCTTCCTGAATTGACTTTGACGGCTCTTGTTGGATGTCTTATGGATCCCAGTGCGTCAATTACTTTGAAAATCTCCCATGTGAACCGTCGTGGTTTAGGGCGAAGCTCGGAATGCTCACGATCTCCGACGTTGACACTTGCTCCCTGCCAGAACACCTGCAGAACAGGTGGGGATTTCGGGCTTAGGATTCGTAGGGTTTAGGGTCGATAGCCCGGGCTTTGGAGTACCATACTTTAACATTTTTTTTTAATGGAACCACTATGAAATACAGGTTTATACTTTTTCTCCCTGGTAACTTAAAAGCTTTACACGACTAGCAGAAACGGACAAAGGCCTTGAAGTCGGATCCTCAACCCCGCGAATACGCACCTTGAGCCCTAAAGTTAGCTCCTTTGAAGTATATTTGCGCCCGAAACAGTGCACCCTACAAGCTTTGAGCCCTGAACCCAACCCCCCAAAAACTTGGGTGATGCTCAGGGTTGAGGGTTTAGGATGGCCCCAAGGGTTCCCTTGCAGGGTTGAGGGTATAAGCTGGCTTGAAAGAACTCAATGCGAGGCAGCAGCCTCGGCGAGCTCGTCAGCACCAGCGAGCAGTGCAAAGTCGAGCAAAAAGCCGTGTTCTGACATAAGGGCCTACCAAGGTTCTTTCGTCCGTCGAATGCCTTCGGGGTTTCGGGTAGGTGTTTCGGGCGCTGGTATTCGTCGTCGTACAGGCCTTCGCAAGGTTTTGGCTGTGGAGTTTAGGTGCGTGCTCACACAAAAGCCTGCTGCACTACACATCAGGTTACTGCTGCACTAAGGCCCCAAAGTAGTTCCTTTTTGGGGTTCGTATCTAGAAGTCTATAAGGTACTCCCAAAAAGGAACTACTTTGAGGCCTTCGGGTAATGCAGGGTGCTTCTTTTTCTAGGGTCCTGCGCGTAGTAGACACGAAACGTGCACCTCAAGGGGACCCTGCTCTGATTTCGCGTTCCCTTGGTCTGGAGTCCTGAGCATAGCCAGCTTAGCTCACACCCTTGAGGGACGGTGGATGATATTGATATAAATCCTGCATTACCTTAAGGACTATGGGAATTATGGTATATTCCTTATTTTGAGTCCTGAGCATAGCCAGCTTAACTCACAACCTTGAGGGAGCATTCTAAGCCCTTACTAATCTTCGACCTTCCGCAAGCCCCAAAAGCCCCATTTTAGAACGAACCTGCCCATGCAACCAGAACTGTGGACTAGCCCCTCCCCCCCCCAAGAACTCAAACCCTCGATCCTTGTAAAGGCCTATGACATCCTTTAACAACTCCGTATAAGGTCTTCTATAAGAACTTATGAAATCCCAGACCCTTTCTAAACATCTTATGACATCCTAGACCCTTCCTAGAAATCTTATGAAATCCAGAAGAAAAGCAGATCACCGAGAGGCCCCGAGCAAAACTGGAAATGGGCCGATCCGAAGGACGCACCCCCGAGTAGCCTTTTGTGCGTTTTGTTAAGTCCGCCATGCGCCACCCACACTTCTGCTAAGAAATTTAAAGACGATTCAGTGTTGCGCGTCCTTGTGTGCGTTAGGTCCTCGGGTTTAGGGTTTAGGGTGAAGGGTGTTAGAGTCAGAGGATTTAGTGTTCGGGTTTTATCGCGGATTTACAAGGTAGGTCCCCGGTTTCAAAGGGTTTTTGCGGGGTTTAGAGGGGTTTTTCGTTTCGAGGGTAGGACAGGGTTCGATCAGGGTTCTTCGGTATAGGTTACTATACTAGGTCCCCAAAGAGCAGTAACAGCAGTAAAGGGAACTCCAGAAAGTTGGAATATGGTTTCAGGGTAGGATACCCTATAATTTACCATAAAGGGTTTAGGACAATCATATTCCAACTTTCTGGCTGTTACTCTAAAGGACCGTACAAGCTTTCCCAAGTGTTCGGACAAGGGATGTGGGCGTGTTGGGTTTTTGTGGTTTTCTAGGGGTGTTGGAGGTTAGAGCTTTGGGTTTTGCTTTAAGTATGAAGTCTGAAGAAGGTATTCGAGATTGCAGGATGATTCGTTTCCGAGTTTTTGGGTTTTCGGGTTCTAACCTGTTTTTGTTACGATCAGCCGAAATCTCCTTGGACGTCAGTTCAATTTCGCTCATGCTGCTTGCATGGGCCCACACCAAAAGCCCTGCGCAAGCCCCAAAACCTAGGAATAGGGCATAGGGTATACAAGGTTTAGGGTTTAGGGTTTGAGGTTTAGGGCTTGGGGTTTAAGGTTTAGTGACTTTGGTGTCTAGGGGAGTCAATATCCGACACCAGCCCCAAAGTGCAGGACACCTCCTTGCAGCTTCAGTTTGTGCCCAGCCCGGTGAGGAGCAGGAGGTTGGAGGGACGGTTTGACGGCGTTTTCCGTCTCAGACAGCCCAAAACCCTATTCAGTTATGAGATACAGTTTATTATGGTTTAGGGATTCCGGTTTTAGCACCATAACAAGAGTCTCCATCTGATCTAAGCTCTATTCCGGGGTCGTGGGAGGAGCCTAGTGCCTCAGGGCCTGAGGGAGCCTAAACCTAAACAAGGAGGCGCTCCTTTAAGGGATCTATAAGGGTAGGGTTTAGGGGTTCCCTTAAGGGATCTATAAGGGTAGGGTGTAGGGTTTAGGATTTAGGGCTCGATGTCGCAGGTTTCGGGCTTAGGGTTTAGAGCAGCAAACTCCACACCGTGCAAAGACAAATGCAATAGAAGCCCTAAGGCTCAATTAAGGAGCGATGCCCTCAAACAACAGAAAACCTTGCACCGTAGTATAGTATAATATAGTAACTACCCTATAATATAGTATAGTATAGTAATTACCTCAGAATTCAGGTCGATGTCCAAGCACCCAGACTGGCAGGTCCTCTGCGGCCGGCGAGGAAGGTGGGCCGGCGCATTTCTAGCCCGGAAGCCTTCGAAATACCGAATCCCCAACGGTTAAAAGGGCTTAGGGTTTAGGTTTCAAGAACCATTGTGGACGTTCTCTGAAGAGGTAGAGTTCCGTTTTGGATCGCCTGGGAGTAGGCTTCGGGATCAGGGCTTGGAGGTTTTTTTTCAGTTCGGGCTCGGGGTCCAGCTTGCCAGAGACTAGATTAGAATCTACGGAATATTCCGGAACTGCATCCTAAACGCAAAACGTTGGCCTTAAACCAAGGCTTGATCCTCAACTACAGGAGAAGCCAGAAAGTTGGAGCATCATTATCCTCATACCCTTAAAGTAAAGTATAGGGAATCCGCGCGCTAATCATCCTAAATCCATGTTCCAAGTTTCTGGGGTTCACTATAAGGGGTTTGGGAGTCCATTCGCAGGCGCTTCACCGAAAGCTGAGACCTCCCTGCAGCCGCAAGACGCCTCGGAGAGTCAGGTGGAGGACTGGACGGGTACCATGTGACTTGAGGTTCAGGGGATTAGTGTTTACATATTTAATATGGGGTACAGAGTTTAGGGTTTAGGGGTGTAGGGCCTTAAGGGGTTTAGGGCAGGGCCAGGATAATGTATTATGACAGAGGTTTGATACCCTGCCCAACACATGCGACCCTACGCCGTAAACGTTGAAGGCAGCATTTATGAAGGATCGTGCGGACTTCATTGGGGCTGGACGCAGGACATAGTCATGTTTGAGAGTTTAGAGTTTAAAGGTTCTAGGGATTTGTGCGAACCCTAAACGTCAACACTTAGTCCTAACCATGGGCACCGCGGCAAACCACTCGAAGCAGAAAAAGCTTTGTAGGCCTGCCGAGATCCTGCTAATAGTGGGACGAGGCAACATTCTATATGCCACCACGTATTACCTGCTGTATGTTCTATGTACATATAATCTGCTTGTATGTTTTGGTGCACTTTACCGTACGAGGGCTGCTCCCCTAAACCCTATAAACCCTGTAAAGATTTCGGATTCAGGTCATTACACCGGCCTTGGTCTGACATGGTCCTACATCTGTAGTGTTCAGGGTTGAAATAGGCTTTGAAAAAACCGTAAATCTGAACCCGTTCAAACAAAAATAACCCTAAACCCCAAACCCTTAAACCCCTAAACCCCAATATCCAGGGTTTAGGCCATAGGGGTCAGGGTTTAGGCAGCTCTGGGCGGCGAAGTCCGAAGCTTGCAATCTCCGAGCTCGAACTCAGCCTCAGACTGCCTCTCCGACGGGTCCATGTACTTTTATCTGTACTGCTGTTAGGATTTATACCTTTTACTATAGTACAACTTAAGGGGGTTAATAAGAATGTGTTCTAATAGTGCGACTGGCGGCGAAGTAAAAGCATATGCTTAGGCCTTGAATGGGGCTCCTATATGGGACCCATGAGGGTTTGACGGCCCTTTATGGGATTTTTACAGGTTCTATAATCGGGTTTATAGACCCCTTTATGGGACATACTACATGGGTATTTGGACCATTCACACCTATGTCTCCTTCCACCTCTGCTGGGCATGTGCTTTTCGTGGCTGCAGGACAAGCAGGATCCGGCCACTGCAGCGTGGACCTCAGACGCATGGTGGTGTTTTCGGGATTGGGATCGCTTTGATTTGAACCAGCCAAAAGTGATAGCGGACAGGAAAGAGGGTTCAAAGCAACAAGTTGAATTTTGAACCCGACATCAATGGACCCTAAGTTCTTGAATTCTTGAATGGGATGCGGGAAGCTGCAGAGAGAGGACCTTAGGCTGCATTCTTGGTAAGATCCTCAGATATACCACCCTACTGTTGATGGACAAAATCCTGCATGGCCCGAAGGACTCTAAACTATGGGAATTATGGTCCTTCTAATGGGTAATGCAGGATTTTGTCCATCAACAGTATCAAGCCCCTTACAAGCCCGAAAGACTTGCTAAACCGTGTCAAGCCCTGAGCGTTGATTATGGACCCAAATAGTTTCTACTTTGTCGTAGTCCCTGTATCGGTGGTCTGCAGCCAAAACATATACTTGTTTGGCACATGGACCCTTAGGGAAAGCTTCAAAGGCCTGTCGAAATCTCAGCCGAGGGACCCTCAGCCCCTATGAAATGTCCGAAATCCCACCGACCTAGCTAGTGGGTTAGTAGCGTTGGTGAGTACCCTAAACCCTAAACCCTAAACCCTAAACCCCAAACCCTAAACCCTAAACCGTAGCCTACTATCTAGGTAAGTGGAGCCCTGGAGGGGATGTGGCTCTTAAACTTGGGATACCCTGACCCTGGAACGCCTCAACATGGCGACGGAATCCGGCAGGAGGAGGTTGCCGCCGACAGGAATGGAGGAGACTGTCTTGGGATTTCTGCGTCGATGTATGTATGCAGTAGTTACCCCAGGCACGAAAACAATCATACCTGTTTCTGTCGATTTGTTAAACTCACGAGCACTCCTGTGGCAAGGATCTGGAGCAGTGAAGCTTCCTAGAATCGAGCGCACCTTCAGACGACTTGACTAGAAACCGAAGCATAAAGTCGGTATGCGATACCGAGCTAGCCTACTTGGAGGATCATGGGACTTAGTAAGTAAGGTGATAAGTACCTTAATTGGGGTTATAAGTAGTTATAAGTATAGTTACCCTAATAATAACCTTAGTTACTAAGTCCCATGATCCTTTAAGTACCCGACACCCACCCCACTCCCGAAGTGATGCAGCCCCAACTACAACCCAGTGCGCTGTATGCATCCTAGATTAGGGTTTCGGAGGGGTGTAGTGGTTCAGGCTTTAAGGGTTTAGGCTTTAACGGACCACGAGCTCTCAGCCGAGAAACTCACAGCCAAGCCCCGGGTGGGACTAGACCCATGATCAGTTTGAAAACAACAAAAACCCAAGGGCAGCCCATTCTCCGAGCTTCAACGCAGGTCCTGCTCAAGCCTTCGTCGAGCAGTTGCTTAAACAGGCTTCAGGGGATTTGGGGTTTAAGGTTAGGAACAACAGGGATCTTGCTAAGACTAAAGCACGGAAGTTGTGTGGCGCACGAAGGTTTGCACGAGGCGGTTACCGTAGTAAGGTACATATATGCTACTTAATTGCTGTATATGCGTGTCTGGTGACTTACACTGGATTTCTTGACAAACGAACACTTCATGAGCAACTCCTGCACTGGGTTGAAAGAACACTGAAGCTTAGCTGCACATGCCACGCAACGTTCAGCAGACTCGCTGTAAAGTAGCAGCCTTTGACACACTTCCACTTCCAGCTCCTTGCCGCTGAACTTCTTCGTCCCGAACCCTCTCTGTGGAGACTCCATGGAGCCATAGTGTGCGACAGAGCACCAAGCGTGGCAACACGTCGAAGCTCCTTGGCGAGATCTCTCATTTACAAACGGACGTTCAGAGGAAGTTATGCTATGAGGCTTGTTTTTTCGTCGGGCTTCCGTCTAAACCGTCTGCATTCGAGATGGACGAGGTTCAGATTTTGACTCGAAGCCCCAAAGCCTGAAACCTTGTGCCCAGAACTTTACACCCCTAAGCTCTCAATGTCCCAGGATAAACCCTTAAAAGCACATAACCCAGGGCCCCTTAACTCTCAACCTTTAAGCACATAACCCTAGCCCTAAACCTTGGGGGACGCACCTACGACAGAAGAACAAGGATCCTGTAAGCTCTCCTAAACCCTAATCTAAACCCTAGGGATAAAAACAAAAAACTAGGGATCGTTTGAGGGCTGCTGGCTTTGGGGTGAAGGCTTTGCGGGGGTTTAGGGGTTCAGGATTTAGGGTTGAGCATCCGACAGGTCAGGGTCAGCATCGGGGCTTGGAGTACCATACTTAAACACCTTTGTCTTAATGGTACGAGCTTATAACTTTTTCTGCCTGGTTACTTAAACGCCCAGGTTCTAGCTTTCTCAGGGTTCGGATGCCGAGGTTTTGAAGGCCTTGAGTGTGGCAGCAAACTGTTTTGGCCAAGTGTTGCCGTAAGCAGAACTTGTCGGAATCCTAGGTAGTGTTAGGGAGACCCCTTAGAGGGGACCTTTCTGAACCCTACTTATGGCTCTCTCAAAAGGGACCTTATTGAGAGGGTCTATATCCCCAACAATCCCCCTAATCCTAACTCCTACCGAAGTAAAGAGCTGGGCTTTAGACCGGGCTTAAGATACCGCTGATGGACAAAATCCTGCATGACCGTAAGGACTCTAAACTATGGGAACTATGGTATATTCCTTATAATGGGTAATGCAGGTTTTTGTCCATCAACAGTACCACAAGGGCTCTCACTACAGAGGATATTTGCAGGGTTGCCTGCTGTAAGAGTGCTATAGGGGCTACCACGTACCAATACTATATGCAGGCTGTTTCTCCGAAAGCAAGCCTTTCTTGTCAACTCACCTGCTGTTATGAAATGTTATTGCCTCGAAGGACCTAAGCACACCCCCACGCCCCCTCAACAACAAAGGAGCGCAGGACTGCTTCCTTTTCTGGAAATATCAGCATGTGACCAATAATCAGGGATGTTGGCCCTGAGTCAACATGGGTGGTTGTCAAAATTATGGTCCCTTCTGGCTCCCTATCATAATGCGGCACCTACCATTTAGGGTACGCAAACAGGGAAAGCCCTAAAGCCCTAAACCCTGAACTCCTAAACCCTAAATCCTAAACTCCCTGAACCCTGTAACCTACACCCTAATTTTAACTTTAACAACTACCCAGAGGCTCCATAGTAGTTCCTTTTTGGGATTACCTTATAGAATTCTAAATATCAACCCCAAAAAGGAACTACTTTGGAGCCTTAAGGTACCCACATGGATAGTGTATCGCTGCCTGGTTCGTGTCCGTCCTGATAAGGCCCTGGATAGCAGCCTTTTGGGTTTAGGGTTTAAGGTTTAGGGCTTAGGGTTTAAAGTTTAGGGCTTAGGGTTTCAGGTTTAGGGTTTAGGGTTTAAAGTTTAGGGCTTAGGGTTTAAAGTTTAGGGTTTAAAGTTTAGGGTTTCAGGTTTAGGGTTTAGGGTTTAGAGCCCAGCAGCTCAACACAGAAGCTCCAAAACAGGAAGAGCCGATAAGTTTGAATTCGTCGAAAACGCTAAACCCCAAACGCTTGAGCAGCCTCCCAAAAACGATGGTCTCCTTAGGAATTATTTCTGTTTTTGTTCATATAAGACCCAAGAGAATTTTAGACAGTTTTTTGTTTGATGGTTCTAAGGTGGGTATAGTATGGGGCTAAGTGTGTGTATATATATATATACTATTTTGGTATATACAGGGACCCTTGAAATATGGTTCTAAGGGGGGTATAGAAGATGAGAGCCCAGGAAATGGTCGGCACAGAGCCGAGCTGGACCATGATCCCCGGCAAGGCTCCATGCAGGAACTCATGAGCAGTTCACCAAGTAGGAGGTTCCGAAAATAGGGGACCCTAACATAGTACCCTAAATAGAAGGATCCTTATTATAAGGACCCCAAAATAAGGTACCCCCCAATTTTCGGAAACTCCCAAGTGGGTTTTGGGTTCAGGGTATAGGGTTTAGACCCCTTTGGAGTCTGGCTTGGAGTATTTATTTTCCTCTTCGAGATCATGATTTTCACAGTTACATTAATTACATCCTGGTATCGAAGTTTGAGGTGCTCTCCAAAACCGTAGATCAAGGTAGTTTCGCAGGGCAAGGTAGTTTCAGGTAGCTGCACGACTCTCACCCTTTGTCACCTTTAATGTCGTTCAACATGCAAGATTTTACCACAGAAGCACGAACAATTCTTCATTTGGTGGTATTGTTCCGGGGTCTGCAATAATTGATAAGGGTTCTATTTTAAAGTGTACCCTGCAGGCTTCGTCTAGCACTCTTGTCTCAGCCCTCCCCGCTTCTCAAACCATCCAGATCCTATTCTATAGTTGTTTTGGCCCCGAAGTTACACTCGGGCAGCTTAGATTCCAGCCCAATGATCGAATCTTTCTGAAGCGCGGGCCAAACCCGATTAGGGCTGAAGGGTTGAGGGTTTAGGGGACCCTAAACCTTAAACCCTAACCCCTAAACCTTAAACCCTAAACCACCAGAAACTAAATCCTAAACCCTAAGCCTTAAACAGGGCGGGGCGGTGAGCCAGAATGCCTGCCGAAAGACCTACGAGAAGCAACTGCTGGAGCTCCGATCTCAGCTTGGGTCTCGACCTTCACCTACGATGAGCATGCCATTGCAAATCAATAACTATGAATGGCGGAATATTTGGTAAGCCTTATTCGGACCCTTTAAGGATCCCTCAAAGGATCCCTATAGCCCCATAATTAGATCCCCTAAAGGAGCCCTTTCAAGCCTTGAAATGAACCCTCTAGAGTTCCCTTAAGGAGCCCTTACAGCCCTTGTCTTCTACTCCTCAGACACTATCCCAAGGTCGAACATTCCTTGGCACAACGACAACGATTGCAGGCGGCAACTGCTGGGTTTAGGGTTTTGGGGATTTGGGATTTTGGGTTTAGGGGTTGAGGGCTGAGGGTGCAGGTGTGGGGCGATACAGGGGCCGTAGCAATGAAACTCGGGCTTTCAGGTATATGATACAAGATTCATAGCACGGAACCCTAAGGACTACCGTTCCAAATATTCAGGCCTTTTCATTGCTATGAGCGCTGCACGAGTTGTGTTTACCCTAGAGCACGGGGCTCGTTTAGCGCTTTTGGGACTTGGGTTGCCCTTGTGGCTTAGAGTCCTTGGGAATTCTGTTTGCTTGTACAATGAAAATGTGTTTTCATTTGGTTCTGAGGGCGCCTAAGCAGCCTTGAGCCTTCAAGAATTCATCCTTGCTTGACTGTTTCTTGCTCTGAACCTCAAGACTCGAATACCTGCAAACCCTGCAGCCCAAAAGGACGCCAGAAGCCGACCACTGAAAGGTTCAGGCTGAAGGAAAAGCACCAACCCCACTCACCAACGCCCCGAAACCCCAAACTGCACAGGCATGGAACACCCGACCCCCCAACACTAAATCGCAGAACCTCGTCAAGTCTTGAATCCCAAAACCCCGAAAGCTTCAAAGTTCAAAGCCAAACAGAAAACACATCAAATGGGAGTTTCCGAAAATAGGGGACCCTAATATAGTACCCTAAGTAGTAGGATCCGTATTCTAAGGACTCCGAAATAGGGTACCCCTAATTTTCGGAAACTCCCAAATCACTGTGGTAGTGCTTAGCCGGTTTATACCGAAACTTTAGACTCCTAAACCCCTAAGCTCTTATACACCCTAACTCCCCTCGCAAAGCACCAACAACTGAGATTTCTGTGACATCAGGAGTCCTCTCAACCCCTAAGCCCTAGTCCTTAAGCCTTAAGTGTTAAACACCTCCCCGAAGCCCTAAAACACGAAATTTGCGTGACATCAGCAGGAGTACGAGACCCAGAGCAGTGGCTTCGCCACAGACCCGGAGCCCAAGCACTCAAGGCACCTCTGGGGGATGGGTTAACATACCCTAGGGATCTAAGGACTCATATATTAAGGCTTTCGGGCCCAAAGAACATACTATTGGGCTAGTTTGAAACCTAGGGATACTTGTTATGGGTTCCTTGGGGGTTCTGTAAGGGTGCGATGGGGGGTCATGCTTCACGCGAAACCCCTTGAAGTTAAAGTTGCTACGAAGGCACATGTAGAGCATGGTCGAAACAGACCTCCGAGAACCTATATCGAAACGCGAGTACTTCAACCACGAGTAACTGGTCGGCCCATGTGGTCGCCTGCACCCATTTAGGGGCAGGGTAGTTTGAGCAGGCTGAAGGATACCCTGAGTGTTGTTGCCAAGGGCTGAATACCTACCTGTATCATTCCTTGACGTTCCGTTTCTGTTAGAGTATACCTCGAAAACGCCATTTCAGTGACAAGGGTCCAAAGGACCTTTCACAACTTGGTGCTTGGATTCAGGACAGTAACTTTGTAGGGTAATATTTGCCAGAGTATATGTTGTTTTTCAGGTGCTTGGACCCTGATGGCTATGTGCCCCAGATCCCCATTCTAATTATTAGCCCCTATATTAAGTACCACCAAATGTCGGACCGGCACTCACAGCCATGCAGCCGGCGGTCCTAAGTAACAAGCTCGAGAGACGCTTACCCTGATTGTCCATGTACCAAAGTAGCATAGACTTCGGCCCCCAAGCACCCATATATAGGGACCACTGTAAGGCCTGTAAGGCCAAGGTAGATACTACATGGACACATGGACCGTCAAATCATGAACCTAAAGGGTCCAGGAACCCAAATAGAAGAGTTTTGACATCTCGAAAACGTTTGGAACTTGGGACCTAAAGCCTCACTAGTTGCGTCAGTCCTTGTACCCTCAGGGTAGCTGCAATTCTTACGATAGAGCCCCTACAGTACACTCTACTATCGGCGTAGGTACTTTGGACACTTTGAGGTTGCATGTGTGCCTTCCAAGTTCAGCACGGCGTTGCTGTTTGATGTAGCGCCAAATCCTGAACCGTACACCTAAACCCGAAGCCCTAAACCAAGGGTGAGGTTCCTGAGCCCCGCTCGAGAATCAGCTCCTATATTCCTGGTCACATAGATGATCAGATTCGACAACTACTTACTACCATTCCTGAAGGCTCCTTACTATGGTATAACATGCAACGCTGAACTGCGCAAACGACACCCTAAACCCTACCTGTAGCCGGAAAGACCTTATATAGAAACCATAATATGAAACCCCAAAAAGCCGAAAAGACCTTATATAGAAACCATAATAAGAAACCCAAAAAAGGTAGGTCTTTTCGGCTACAGGTATTCACCCTAAACCCTAAACCCTAAATGGTCAGGCGAAGGTCAGGGCAATGACTGCTGGGGTGTGGCGCACAGACATGCCTGCACGCTAAAGCCACGGTTTAGGGTGTAGGGCCTATAGGGTTTAGGGAAATCTAGCTAGCAATTAGAGTCTCGGGAGTAGGGTTCAAGACGATAAGGCTTCTAGTGCCTCAGAAAACATCTATTTGAATTTTAGAGAGTCTAGAGTACCTAATTACGCACGTAGGTTTAGCCGGGTTCAGGCCGGGGATTCAGTAAGCTTTGTGCTCGGTTTAGGGTTTGGTCCTGGGCTTTCGGATCTCTTGCTTTTTGTTGGAATGGGGTTGGGGATCCGTGGGGGAGGAGTTGCTTATGCAACAGATGCAGGTACTCCCACGGTAAAATCCATCATAGAGCTCCTATTGACGATTGCTGATACCCTATAATAAGGGTTCAAGTACCTTTAATAGTCACGTACTCTCCCAACGACCAGCCTCAAAACTAATTACCATCCTAATCGCAGGCACCTAGTGACTAGATTCTGTGGCCCCTTTGGGGCAGTTTCGTGCGCATCTCTGCCACTCCATCACTGCTCAAGGTTGCGTAGTCGGACCAGAATCATCATGATTGTATACAGTCTATTGTCCAGCGTTTAGGGCTTATGGTCGAGATGATGAAAATCTCCCTGAGACGCAGGGGATAACGCAAGCAAGTGTGGAGTAGCTATTGAACTCTCCGTATGTAAGCTGCGTTTTTTCTGTCAGCTGTTGAGTGTTTGCGGCTGTCTTGCTGGTATGGGGATCAGCGACAATTCTTTGCCCAACGTAGCACCTGGATGCAACAGGCCCCGTGCTGACTGAACTAGGAAATGTAATAGCTCCAAAGCTAAACTAGCTAAAGCCAACACACAAATTTTCCTTCGCCACATGCCCAAGTACATAAGTACTACCTAGCTTGGGCTATTTGGAGCTCCATGCAAGAGCCAATTCCTAGCCTCTGAGCTATCTATCCCTGAAGTCGGCTGCGCAAGCACCTCAGCAATGGGAATCGACCCCAATGTTTGACCTTAAACTTACGAAACAGCAGGAATCTTGGCAGAAGAGTTCTTAGCCTTCGAAACACCCTGACTTTAGGAAAGCCTGCAAACCTGCGAGGTAACCTTGCCCTTGCTCTCCGAAGCGCCACGTCCACCCATCTCTCTTGTTCGGGGGCTTGGTGTTTTAGGCGATTCAGTCAAGGATCTCGAGTAATCATAGACTCTAAGGTTGAAGCAGTACAGGGTTTCGGGGCATCAGGGTTTGATGTTTAGGTTCGTGCTGCAAGGTTTTGCTGTTCGTGCTTTGCGTTAGAGCTGCTTCGTCAGTAGGGGCTTTTATGCCATAAGCATGGCCTCAGGTGGTTTCCAGTCCATGTTCATGCGGTCACGTTTCCTTCGGTGGCTTACAGTTCATGTTAATGTGGTCGTTATTGGGATTCAGGGCCGCTAAGCCGTTTGTTTAATGCGACCTGCGTTGTCCTTAGCATATATATATATATATATATATACACACACACATATATATATATATATATATACACATATACACTCTGCACTTATTTGCTAACTTATTCATGTATGTCTATCGTTCTTGTACTTGCAGCCCTAATCCCGAAACTTCTTCGGGCTCCTTTGTAGACCCGTTAGCAGTCCTCATTAAATCCTTTAGCCCATAACTCCCGGGCAGTCCTTCCCAGAGAGTCCAGAAGACTCTCAATTAACGAACTTTCAGGGTCCATGTGGGTACTTGGAGGATCATGGGACTTAGTATAGTAAGGTTATAAGTACCTTAGTTGGGGTTATAAGTAGTTATATGTATAGTTACCCTAATAATAACTTTAGATACTAAGTCCCATGATCCTTTAAGTACGTAGTTGTCAAAAATATGGCCCCATGGTGGGTACCCTAAACATTAGGTGCCGTATTATAATAGGGACCCAAAAAGGGACCATACTTTCGACAACTACTCATGTGTACTTTGACCCCAATGTACCTGTATAGGGACCCCTGTCTGGCTTTAGGGGGACATGCCTGCGATGATATTCAGCCCCTGATAATATTTTACGGGCAACTTCCTTCAAACCCCGAAGCCTAAGGGCTCAGACCTAAACCAAGCCTCAAACCCTAAACCGGACCCTAAACCCTAAGCCCCTAACCCTTAAACCTAAACCCTAAACCCTAAAACCCTAAAAACCCTCTAACCCTAAACCCTTATAGCCCTTTATTATAGCCCTTTAACAGAAACCCCTATAATCCCCTTTAAAGCAGCCCTAAACCCAGAAGCCAGGTCGCTGACCTCCACCGCCAGCGGCTCGCAAAGCTCGCAGCGCAGCCGTGTGGTGGAGCCGGCCGTGGTTTTGGGAACGTACTTTGTAGGGTTCAGGGTTTGGGGTTTTTTAAAAAATTAAACGGGTCTATAAGGATCACTATAAAGTGTATTATGGAAGTGCAAGTAGGGGTTTCAGTGCTAAGTATGGGGGCTTGACTCGCTAATTCGAACCTGCCGCTAGAACAGGGCTTCGGGGTTTATCAATATACGACAATAAGGTGGAAGGGATTGCGACTGTTAAAAACTGCTCCAACCCCCATACTACTATTTGATAGAAACCTAGAAATTATCAAATGTGTTTATCTAGGCTCAAGGAGCACAGCAGACTCTAAGCCACTGTGGGCTGTTTTCATGTGCTGCTTAGAGTTCATGAGGGTAAGGGTCCAGGTTTTGCAGGTATTAATCTAGCCATGTAGACGCGGGGCAGTTGGCGTCAGTTGCCCGAGAAACTAAGCACCTGTCACCTGCATGGATTGCAGACGAAGTCGAAAGAAATCCCAGGGCAGCGCGAGAGCGGCGATGACCACGTCCAGAGGCCAAGACTTTGCATTCAAGGGTCGATGGTTTGAGGTCACCCTACAAGCCTAAACTCGATTCCTAAACCTGTTGTAAGCCACGGTTTGAGATTAAATGAAGTCTGGGCGGGATATATATATATATATATATATGAGTGTTTGAGAATGTCGGGTCAGGTTGACGCGCCGATGAGCCAAAAGGCTTAACATCAGGATGCCTTGTATAGCCCCTTTCAAAGAACAGGGGATTTTCACAATCAGGGGTCTACATGAAGCATTCTTAGGTCTTCTGTTCGGCCGCTGCATGGGTTTCAGATAAACGGTTTCTCCCCCCGTTGTTGCCGGAGAATGACAGACAAGATCAGCAGAATGAGCAGGCGGAGGTGGCTGTGGAGAAGGAGGAGGCTGATGGAGGTCAGGAAAATATTGTAGAGGCCGTGACCGTTTTTATGATGTCTTATATCTCATAATTTGGTAGCAGTACCAGGTTGTGGCAACTGCCATATCGACTCCAAAATGCCACAAAGAATATCATCACCAGCAACGCTCGAGCAAGGCCTTTCCCAAACATGCATGCTTCAGGACTTCACCATGAACAAAACGGCAGGAGTGACCGGTTTATCACAGAAGTTGCACCTGGTGTACGAACGACTGTGTAGACATCTGCAGGGCTTTGGCGCGACCTTCCGCGCTACAGCAGAAGCGGCACCTTGGAGAACACAGGACCCGATGAGACGGGCAGTCTAAGAAGGCAACCCACACTTCGATTCTTTCGATTAAGGTGTAGGACTTATGAGGCTTAATTAATATAGGGGCCTCAACAATTAGAATTGGATTTTGGGGCCATTATACTATATAACTAATAAGGAATCCACCCAAAATAGCATTGGTAATCATTAAGTAAGGCCCTTGTCCCTTATATTTGGGCTTAGGGCTTTAGATTCTCGGTTTTCATTCAGAGCTGCAGGCCCAAACCGGTATCGAGGCAAGAGCTTTTTTTTCCGGCCAGAGCGAAGAACAGGCGAGTATAGGGTTCAGGGTTTTGGGTTTGGGGTTCAGGGTTTAGGGTGTAGGGTATCGGATTTATGCGAAGCTGCTGTCTAAGTAGCCGAGCCTGTGTTCCCGAAACCTCTCATGCCCAAGTAACGCTGAACTAGTCATCAAACCCCGAGCTACTAAACGCAAAGCCTATTCAGCCTTTCAACGCGGAGTAACCTCCACCGCAAAGAGTCTCCAAAACCTAAGCCTAAACCCTAAACCCACACCCTAAACGGTACCCTACGGTTGATGATACAAATCCTGCATTACCCAAACTAAGGAATATACCATAATTCCCATAGTTTAGGGTCCTTAAGGTAATGCAGGATTTATATCATCCACCCTAAACCCTAAACCCTGAAACCCTTTAGATCCCTTAAAGGAACCCCTAAAGGTACCCCTTATAGATCCCTTTAAAGGAACCCTAAGATTTATATCATCAATATCATCAACCCTGTCACTGAACTTCCCTAAGTCCCCCGGGGGCCCTTGCGAGGACCTGCAGAGCAACATCCGGTGCCAGACTCACGGGCAGCCTATATCCCTAGGGCGCCGTTAAAGGGGTCTATAAGGGGCACCTTTAGGGGGTTCCTTTAAGGGACCTATAGGGTTTTAGGGGCAGCCTTGTCCTTTTTTCATGGTTCCCCCAAAAGAATAGACAGACCGGCTAGTAAACCTTCTTAAATAATTCCCACCAAGGGATATAGGTATTGGGCTCTGTCTATTATTTCTAAAAGGACAAGGGGTCGGAAAGTTTCTCGCATTTCTGGATCTATCTAAGAGTTTAGGGTTCAGCGGTTCAGGGTCTAGGGGTTTAAGGTTTTGGGCGGGGTTTAGAGTGTATAGGGCTTTAGGGCTACGGGTCGGAAAGTTTCTCGCGTTTCTGGATCTACCTGGTTTGGGTTGAGCTGCGGTTTAGGCTTTGGGGTATTACATAGTAATCGTAAGATAAAATTACAATAATATAATGATTTAATATTAATTTAGGACTCAAAAGTTAGGGTGTCTTAGGGGTACTTAGAAATAGTTCTTATTTTTTGGTTATTATAATACCTAAGAGACAGCTAAAACTATAATATCTTTGCCAGGGTTCTAAGTTCAGAATAGTAGTGGAGACTTTTTGTTTCACCAAAATCTCTATTATAGGATCCTAACCATAAAAACTGGTTAGCCCAAAAAGCCACACTGGAGACTATAGGTAATGCAGGGACGTTGTTGAAAAACCCTGGGCCTATAACCCCAAACTAGTAGGATTCATACAGGCCGAAGGAAGGCCCAAGGTTTCTTAATCAGGTTCCTACATTATCTAAGAGTTCAGGGTTTAGCAGTTAAGGGTCTAGGGGTTTAGGGTTTTGCATGGTTTTGCGACGTTTAGAGTTTAGGCTTTTTTGGGTCGTAAGAGCTCTGGAATGCAGAAGGTTCGCATAGGGTCTCTCGAAGGGCTTAGAGGTGCACGGTTTAGGGTTTAGGTTGGATACTGCCCCCACTCAGTAACGGTTGGATAATATTCATAATATAGCTATATTAGGACCTTAATAGTAGGCCTATTATAGACTCTTACTGTAAGGGGGCCGTACCTAAGGTTTAGGGGTTTAGGGTTTAGGAGCTTCCAGTGTCGCAGGCTTAGGAGTAGAGTTGACCTTTCAGTCTAACAAAGTCCTGAAGCCCAACATAAATTTCAACGCCCAACTACTGGTAGTGTAAACTTCGGTGCCGAATCAGCAGGTGCCTGTCCCAGGCCCTTAGTTCCGTAACTTCGAAAATTTCATCCCAAATCCCTAAACCGCAAACCCCAGACCCAACACCGCAAACCCCAAACCCTAAACTCGACTAAGCTTCGGTGCCTTCGAGGTGTTCAGCACCCTCCAGGGAGTCTTGTGGGCTTGCTGATCAAAACACTCTCGAGGTCATCCCCACACCCTGGACAGACACTTCCTTTATGAAGTCTGAACAACATGGGACTTTGATGTTTCGGTTCGGGGTTCGAGTGTTTTTTGTTGATGGGGGAGGGGTGTGGGGGGCTGCTAGCAGTAGCACCTTAAGGGTTTCTGCACGCAGGACTCAGGATTTCAACGAAGCCAAGCACTGAAGCCCAAAACCGTGAGATCCTTGAGGCCCCCTTTGATGTGGACTTCGCTGGCCACCGCGTGCAAGCCTGTGCCCAAGATCAAGTTTTCTTCAGACGTTTTGGGGCTCAGGGTCTGTAGAGTTCAGGGGTTTAGGGTCTCGAGGTTTTGGCTTTGCGGGTGTGGGGTCTAGGTTTCGGGCATACTGGGTTTGGTGTTTAGAGGTGTAGGGTTTCGGGCCACCGCTTGGGCGTCAGTTGCAACGACTGCGAGATCTGGCAATGCGAAACATCTGAATCTGTGCGAACCGTATTTGGGCAACGGCGAAAAGTATATCTCAGCAAGACCCCAGTTCAAGTCACCCGCACTTAGGATCCGCAGCATTGCCTGAGTTATCCTTACGATGTTGTTGACGATCGGAACTGTATTTTTAGTTTGTTTAGCACAATTGCTGTTGCCACTGGCATGGCATGAGTCACAGTGCGCCATGACATTCTTTACTGTAACATTAATTCATTCGGCCGAATGTGTTGCGTGTCCAATTCTTTCTGGCGCTGCTTGACTTTACTAACTAGTACTACCACTACTCTACTGCTACTACTACTACTGCTACTACTACTACTACTGCTACTACTGCTACTACTCCTGCTGCTGCTGCTGCTGCTACTACTACTACTACTACTCCTATTACTACTGCTACTACCTACTGCTACTGCTACCACTACTACCACTACCACTACGACGACGACTACTACTATTACGATGGCGACGACTTTTGTCGCCATTGCACTACTAACCCCAAGCCCAAGAGAAGCCGCTACCGATCCAGGCCAGGACTCGAGTTGCCAGCGATGACGCCCTCAAAAGGCCAAGGGTCTCGAGTGCCAGTTCGAGCATACCATCCCTCTGCGTACATATTTGCATATTTTGTACTGCTATGTATCTGTAGGCAGTATACATACAGTGAGAACGTACCTATCTGCATGCGTGCGTACGTATGATCATGTGGGTGTATGTACGGGTGTACGTATGGGATATGTGTTTATGTATGCATTCCGTGGGCGGGCGGGCGGGCGGGCGGGCGGGTGGGTGGGTGGGTGGGCAGGTGGGCATGCATGCATTCATGCATGCATGTATGCATCGATGCGAGGATGGATAGACGTATGTATGTAAGATGTATGATGTTTGTATGGAGCCATTTAATAAGGAGTCTCGAAATGCACCCCAAATCCTAATCCCTGAACAATGACCGCCCTTACTTTAAAGGAAAGCTCAAAGGAACCCTTAAACGAAGCCTTCATTAGCCCTGAAATGGACCCCGAAAGGAAACCCTGAAGTAAGCCCGGAAGGAGCCCTGGGATCCTTTTATTTGGATCCTGTAAGGGAATCCCTGAATGCTGGGGAGGCCAAGCTGCGTCAGCCCTGCGCGACTTCGCTACCTCCTCGAGCTGCGGCCTCAGATTCTGGCGGTTTCAATTCGGGCTGAGGGGTTTAGGGTTTTTGTTCCGTTTGGGTTTAGGATTCAGGGGTTTGAGAGTTAGGGTTTGCGGTTTACACGGTTTATAGGGATTTAGGGGTTATAGGTGTTAAGGGTTTACGGCTTAGGGTTGGCTTCAGTGTCTAGTGTTGAGGGTTTAAGACAAGAGCAGGGCACGTCGGGGGGGAGCTCAAACCCACCAAACGCAAAGCCTGACAGCCGTTCTTCAGGGCTTCGGGTTCAGGGTTCAGAGCTTCGGGTTTAGGGATTAAGGGTTTAGGCTTTAGGGTTCAGAGAGTAGGGGGGTAGAGTGTCAGGTTTTCGTTTGGGCTTGTTGACTGAGCCTTTATTAACCTGGAGAGTGAGTTTTCAGAGTCTCAGAGGGTCGGGCAAGGGAAAACACAGATGGTGCTGGCAGGGCCTGGCGAGTCGTTGTTTCTGAAACCATAAACATCGAAACTCCCAACCCCCAAGCCGAGCTTGTAAACCATCAGTTTCATGGTTTAGGGTTTAGGGCTCAAGCCACAAGTCTACCAAAGAGCACAAAAAGGCTGAGCTCGCTGCTGTCAGGATGCATGGATCCAGTCCCACTACACGGGAACTGGTGCCAGCACGTCGAAGGCCGCGCAGCAAGGCTGGGCTGTGGCTTCCGTCGTGCTCGATTCAGAGGATAAGCATAGTGCATCGCGCCTCAGGATTTTGGCCGGATTTTGGAAGCTTTGGACTAGAACAGGGCTTTGGCCTGAAGCGCTTAAGTCGCAGTATGTTGGATTAGTTTGGTACGTGATTGATGATCCCGAGTGCGGGCGGTTAACGATGTTCTCATACATGGCTGGAAGATCTACAGTAGAAGCCAGAAAGTTGGAACATGACTATCCTCATGGCCTTAAAGGTAAAGTATACGGGGATCCCAGCACTAATCTTCCAACTTTCGGGGGTTCACTATAAGTGCGCAGAGTCACGACCCTTCATGGGTTTAGGGAAGTAGGAACCCTGCTGTGCTACCTTCCGCCAAGTGGGCTAGCATCAGGGTACTTTGGGGGCTTGAAAAATTACTCGTACTATTTTGGTGGTTCCTTATAGTATATATATATATATATATATTATATTATATATATATAGTATACTACGCCACAAACTCCTATTCTAGTTATCCTACACCACAAAATCCTATTCTAATTCTTGAGCCCCCTATAACAGTATGTGGGTAGTTGTCAAAATCATGGCCCCTTTTTGGGCACCCTAAATATGAGGTGCCGTATTATACTAGGGTACCCAAAAAGGAACCCTAATATTGACAACCACCCATGTGGTTCTCATCTGTTCGGATCCCCAAGGCTTCGAGTTGTATTTTTTGTATCACTTCGATGTTGGGGCAGCAAAGTCTAAGGGCCAAGGGCTCAGGCCAGAGAACTCCTAAGAAGAGGTCCTTTACTTGGCTTAAAGGGAACTCCAGAAAGTTGGAATATGGTTTCAGGGTAGGATACCCTATAATTTACCATAAAGGGTTTAGGAAAATCATATTCCAACTTTCTGGCGTTCAGCTACTACGCCCCTCAGAGCCCACTGGAAACTAGGATGCCCAGTAGTACCCTTATTCCCTTTTGGTAGTCCTAGGTTCCTTATAACGTTACACAACACCAAAAAGAGAGGCCTTTTTATTCTTCGGTTACTGGGTATCCTAGCCTAAGAAGAGGTCCTATCCCTGGCTTAGTAGCTGAGTGGATACACTTTACACTTTTTAGGATAATATTACCCACTATAAAACTAGAAGTTTACACTTTTTGGGACTTATGAAGTCAGCAACTAAGTTAGCCAATGGGAGAACTTGAAACTTTCTCGCCTGATATATGCAGTCTATCTCAAGATATTTGCTGTTTTGGGGCCGGGTGATGGAAGAATGCAGTACTCTTGGGGAAGGGAAAAGTTTCTGCAGTCATCGATGCGCAAGTTTGTCCACAAGCTTCTGTCCTTCAGCCTTCCCGAGTGAGCCCAGTACCCCTTAGCTGCCTTAGCTACAGAACAACCTTAAATTATAATAATATTAAGCCCGAAATATTTTAAAGGTAGACTATCCCTCAAATTCTAGTATCAAGCCCGAAATAATTTGAAGGTATATTCTGCCTTAATTAAGGGGTGGTGGGTCTGGAGCCAGCGTAGGTGAATCGGCCACGATCGCTGTCGCCCCCCTCTACAGCAGAGGCCTGAGATAGGCCCTTGGCCACTCTTAAGGAGTAGTATGTAGGGGATACTGAAGGTTCGAGTTTCTTTGGGGTTTAGGGCTTAGAGTTTATATATAGGTTTCAGAGTTTAGAGTTTTCGGCGGAGTCTTTGAACAGCATAAAATTGCAACACGTGCATTATTCCTCGCTTGCGATGGCTATGCAACTCAAAAGGCTCCGTGTACCTACAAAGCGGCTCCTTTAGGTAATATAGGGGCCTTAACGACTCGAATAACATAGGGCGCTGGGGTAAATTATACGAGACCCCCCCCTCAAACAAAATAAAAAAAAAAGATAATTATTTGGGCCCCTCTATACTTTAGACGGCCTACGTACGTACTTTACAAATATATACTGTGCAGTTACGAAACAGGTACAGACCCCAGCGCAAGTGGCATGTTTGGATCAGCCCTGGCGCCCTGTGTCTCTACGCTGTTCAAATCGAAATGCCAAAGTACAAGCTCTAGATATGATCCCTTAAACGCTATATGCCCTAGTAGTAATGATGAGAAGATAATGACAATGATTGTAGCAGTAACGGTATGAGTAATAGCATGAGTACACCGGTTCGTTCATGCAGAGTTCTGCTGTCCAGCGTACTAGTCATACTAACAGTACGAGTAATATGAGTAGCAACAGCAATAGCAATAATAAACCCCAAACTCTACCGTCACCGCACCCCGCCTCCCACAGCCCTGAAGCTCTGGGGCCCCAAAGCTCTGAACTGCAATCTCTGCCGACCTGAACCCAAAGACCCTAAAGCCTAAACCTTCACCCCAGGGCCGTTGCACTTAAAAAAAAAAAACCTTCCCCCCCCCCCCCCCCCCCCCCCCTCAAAAAAAAAGCTTTCAACCCGAAGCCTAGCCGGGAAGCACGAACCCCGAAGCACTGCATGCTCCTGCAAGCCCTCGGAGAGAGTCCTTCTGAGTAGGCAGGGTTCAGGCTTTAGGGTTGCTGTAAATGAATGTTGAGCCATAGCGCGCGTGTGAAGCAAATCGGTCTTTTCAAGCGCAACAGCAGCTGTTGAGCAAACTTGGGCCCAGAACCTCAAAGACCTTGGCCTACACCCTCAACCCCATAAACCCTAAACCCTAAACCCCATAAAGCTCCAAGGCACCAAACCCTCAGCGGAATGCACGTTTTTGCCTTGAAGTTCCCTGCGTCCACAGCCGCAACACCTAACCCCTCAAGCCGTATGTAAGCCCTCAAACAACGCCCTCGCGACCCTAAACGTATCATTACTGCTCATATCGCTTGTTCTCTCTTTTGCGTTTGATTCTGAGGTGGATGTCTAGGTAGCAGCAAACACAACAACAGAAACGATACGAAGCGAACATCATCTTTGAGTTTATTGCCTATAAATCCTCAACCCTAAATCCTAAACCCCTAAACCCTACACCTTAAACCTCAGTGCCCAGGCCCCGAAGAAGGAGCCGATCGCCCTCGCGCAAGAGCGCCTGGGATCGCCCGGTGCTGAGATCTGTGGACGTAGGCTTTTCGGAGCACTTCAAGGAAGGATTCCCTTTTGTATTGCATACAATCATGCAGACCTACACAGATATGTATATATACACACACACCGAGACTATATACATGCATACATACATACAGACAGACGTACATACACACACACACACACACATATATATATATATATATATATACACATACACATGACATATACGCATATATGTACATTTGCGTGTATAGATAGGTGCGTGTTTGTGTGCACACTACACTGTACCATGCTGTGCCACTATATAGTCTGCAGACAGCTCAGGTGGATGTCGCTTGGCGAGGCTCCCTGCAACGGCCTGGCCGAAGTATTGGCGAAGCCGCGCGGACTGGTCGTGGCTTCGGGTTTCGAGGTTGGGTATAGGGCCCACGGTTTACCTGGACCCTGAATGGCCCAGAATTTTGAGGGATTTATATCAGGAAATCATACTGAGGAATCTCAACGAGGTAGGTTTCATAGCGTCCAGGTATAGCCTATGGTTTAGCTCAGGTTTGTGTTTGCCAGAGGTTTTGAGGTCGTTTGGCAGTGAGGGCCTGGCTACGATTTTGGCTCTTTTCGATGCTAGAGCTTCAGGAGAAATAAATACTGGCACTCAGGTGGTTGTCCATGTGCGTGTGCATACCCAGATCTACATGTGTGTATATGTCCATATGCCAACTAGTTCGATGGGATACTTTTTGTGTTTGGTCTCCTGGTTGCTCTGCTAGCAGATCTCATCTATCACCTTCCAACATAAGCGGAACAACTGCTAAATCCCTGTCCTGGCTACAAAATTTAGAACTCGAAGACAACGTGATCCCTCAGGGGCTCAATCCTGACCCATAGACTCTAAACTCCCAACATAGCAACCCTACATTCACTAAAAATCATACTTAGGACTCTTAGGACTCTTAGGGTCAGATCCCAAGAGCCAGCCCCCCTCTCCCCCCCTCCCCCCCAAGCCCTAAATCTGAAAACTTCAGAGCCCGAATCCTCTGAACTCGGACCGTGCCTTCGAGGCTCACGACTCCGGTTTGATACGGCTGATGATATAAATCCTGCATTACCTTAAGGACCCTAAACTATGGGAATTATGGTATATTTCTTGTTATGGGTAATGCAGCTCCAAGTATATAAGTCAAAAGACGCCCCTGCAACTTCTCAAGACCCCAAAGGAGCGCTCCTCAGAGCCCACTGGAAATTAGGATGCCCAGTAGTACCCTTATTCCCTTTTTGTAGTCCTAGGTTCCTTATAAAGTTACCCAATACCAAAAAGGGAGCCCTTTTTATTCCTAGGTTACTGGGCATCCTAGGAAAGGGTGCCGGGGCATGGGGGGTTTACCAATAGTCTCCATTGTAGTTCCTTTTTCCCTGGGCATCAAAATAGCCCGAAAGCCTTATATCGTATGGTTCTGGGGCCCACAAGCCTTAATGGATGAGTCCTTAGATGCCTCGGGTTTTTGGTTTACCAAAGTCGATATTAGAGGATCCTAAGCATAAGATTGGTTAACCAAACACAGGAACTGCACTGAAAACTATAGGTCTTCAACCCAAACGTCTTGACGAAGATCTTTAAACCCTAAACCCTGTTATAGAACCCTTATAGGAATCCTTAAAAGGATCCCTTAACATAGACCCCAGCCAGGGACTTAAAGCCGTTTTGAAACCCTAAACCCTAAACCCCAAACCCTAAAAACTTGGCTCCCGGTAGCTCGACCTTGAAGGACGACTCGGTTCAGCACGAACCTAACCACCTTAGCCCTTCCTGGTCTCCGGCCCAAGTAGCTGGTGACCATAGCCAATATAAGGGGCTATGCCTTCGCCGAAAAAGATCGAGCATCAGACAAAGCCACCCGCTACGTCTCAGACGTCCCTCGAGTCAGTCTTGGTGCCAGGGGATCGGTTTAGGGTTTAGGGTTTAGGGTTTAGGGTTTAGGGTTTAGGGTTTAGGGTTTAGGGTTTAGGGTTTAGGGTTTAGGGTTTAGGGTTTAGGGTTTACCCAGCCGACCAGTGGTGCTGCTTTGTCACCACGAGACGAAACATCCGTTGCAGCTATAGCTGGCTTCTCCGAAGTGAACGTTGCCACGTACAGAGAGTATTCTCAGCAGGCCGCGTCCGTTTTGGGGCATGCCATGGAAGTGTGTTTGCCGTGCGACGGCTCCATCTGGAGTGGGATATCGTACAGACAGTCGACCTTAACTGCTAGGAGGAAAAAGGCGTTCAACAAAAAAAACCCTAACAACCCGAACGCCTTTTTCAGATCGACCATAAGTCCCAGGCCCGGCGCGCCTCCTCGGGCCACCTGTGCCTCGGAAGGTCCGCGCTCGGGCTCGGGGGGGGTGTGGGGGGGGCTTAATAATTGGGTGGTTGTCAAAAGTATGGCCCCTTTTGGGGTACCCTAAATAAGAGGTGCTGTGTTGTAATAGGGGCCCAAAGCGGGACCCTAATATTGACAATCACCTATTTACCTATACTACTTTGGGGGTTCCTTAAGAGGGTTCCTTAAAGGGGTCGATAAGGGATCTACGGTAGGGTGCTATGGTACACGTATAGGGGTCTGAATAATTACCAATACTATTTGGGGTTCCGTATTATCATTAGAGTATAGCGGGCCCCAAAGCCCTAGTGTGTCCTTGAATTATGGGTTACTGGGTTACATAGTCTATTATTAACTTACACTTCGGTGACTCGAACCCTAGGGTGTGTGTGTGTGTGTGTGTGTGTGTGTGTGTGTGTGTTTGTGTTTGTGTTTGTGTGTTTGTGCAGGTGTGTGTGTGTGTGCGCAGGTATGTGTGTGTGTGTGTGAACATGCGGTGCTTTCTGTCTAGGGCTCTTGAGGGCTTAGGTAGATTGGGATGAGTCTTCGGGCTTCTACCTCTCTTGCATTGTCAAGCTCCAGAACGTCTTCATAGAGGTCCTTGGCTAGGGAGACCGGCGCAAGCTCAGGGGTTTAGGGTTTAGGGCAGCGCTAGACCGTAAACCCGAAGCCCTTCCCAAAAGGTTTAAACACCTAGCACGCACAGACTCCTCGAACACGTACGCTGGAGTGGTGTTAAGCTTAGCCAGGTGTTAAACCCTGAGACCCTAAGCCCCTAAACACAAAACCCCTTAACCCTAAACCCCTGAACCCTAGACCCTAAACCTGGACCTTTGGAATGTAGCTGTGAGTCAGAGATGCTGGTCAATCGGCCATGTATGCAGACAGCCATGAAACTTGTACAGATGCAAACGGATGCCGTAGACAAGGGTGCCCCGTTTAGAGGTCCTTATACGGGCCGTTGACGTGTTTTGGAACCACTATATATGTCTAAAATGTTTCAACAAGTATTTACTGATTATGACTAATTATCCCACAATAACATACTCCTACTGCAGCGCAGCTCCCGATTGCACGTGAACATATGTGAACATGCAGGACTGAGCACGCCGGCCGCGGTGCGTGCAGCACCGGCCGCACCCGCGCCACCTCAGCCCCAAGCGGCTTGCGTGCGACCAGTGCTGGTTTTGCCGGTGCCTTCGCGCTTGCTCCGCCCGGGACCCGATTTTTTTACTTGAGGGTTATGCTCGGAGTCGAGCGTAGTGTAAAAGGTTCGTTGAATTTTGTTTCTCCATCATGTCTATATCTCACCTACGACGACCTCTGACAGATCACTTATGAATGAACCTTCAAGTAAGTCTTTGTGTTTCCCTGGCCGATGGCGGACACCTTTGTTGGGTCGTGCCTTTAGGGATTTCGATGATGTGTTGAGATGTGTTTCGGGCTTTGTTTCCCGGATGTGGCTCGAGTCGAATCGCGGTGTTTAGGATTTAGCATTTCGGGCTCCTACGGCTAATGATATAAACCCTGCATTGCCAACAATGGAGGAATATACCAGATTGTTCATGGTCTGGGGTCATTCAGGTAATGCATGATGGATATCATCAACCGTACCAGGGTCCATTTGGGGTTGAGGGACGGCGTCGGGTCATACCGTCTTGGTCTTCGGTCCTTGGGGCTCATGGGGTTTAGAGTTTAGGGTTGAGAGGGGGTGGTGGGGATTTATGGGGCTTAGAGTCAAAAAAAATGGCTTTGTGGGGTCTAGGGCTTTATGGGGCTTTGGTTCTATAAGGCTTTTCTGGCGCTTTAGGGCTTGATGGGTGTTGAGGCTTGAAGGCTTCACCGAATGCGGCGAACGGGAGCATCCCTAAACTTTCAACTCGATACCCTCTGCCGCAAACCCGAAACCCTTAATCCCTGTAGCCCCTTAACCCTACACCCGTAGTTCATAAACACCAATTCTAAACGTGTATATGGTGTATGCAAACCCTAAGCAGACTTCACAAACTCCGCAATGTAGAAGCCTAAGTGTGCCCAAATGCTCTTCCTCAGGGTTCTGCATTTTAGTTATACTGTAAACGAGCCCAAAACCCTATTCTAATCATTAAGGTGCCGCTATGCTATATCAGTTCTATCAGACAATTGTAGTAGCTCTTGTAGTGACCCTTGTAGCAACCGTTAGAACCCTCAAAGGTAAAGGACCGTTATTCACCCTCAAAGGTAAAGGACCGTTATTCTACGTGTATTCGATGTGAAAACTAACACTTACACCTATAGTAGACAGACGTCTATCATGGTGGTCTTTAGAATAAATTGTATAATAGTGTAATGTACCCCAAAGCTGTATGGAAAATTATCAAGAGCCCTGCCTACCATACGTAGTACCATTATGGAAATTGGGCCCCAAAAAGACCATCCTTATCAGGGCTTTAAGGACCTCATATTCCATAATGGTACCATATGTGGAGCCTTTAGGCTATACCTTAACCCTGAAGAACCTACCTTTTTAAGGACTTGTATAAGGAAATCATAATAGGGAACCCTAAAAAGGTAGGTTCTTCAGGGTTAAGGTATTAGCCAGACTGCTGAGGCGAGCCACTCTGTGCTGCACCGGCACTGCAGCTCCAACGCTGACCCGCACGGTGCATGGGGCCCGAGGACATGGAAATATGCAAACTAATAATAATAATGTTAATAATAATAATGATAATGACAACAATACATAATACGAAGAAGATGAACAACACTAGTAATAATATTCGTGTTGATCAAAATATGGATCCCAGGAGTCCTTAGCCCAAGGCCCCCCAAGGAGTTCACATGAATGCCGGGTGTTGGGTTTCAGGGTGTAGGGTGCAGTTCAGGGTGATGAGGGTGTTTCGGCATAGGAGTAGGAGTGTGAAAAAGTAGCCGCAACATTCCATTCCGTGCATACAGACTATCGACTTTTACAAAACATTCACGCTAGACCCTGTTACTGTTCCAGTATCTAGGCCATACTGCCTAAAGTGAAGCCCGAAGTCCTGCAGTAAGGAGAACTTGGACCCCAAGGCCGTATCGAAGCGTATGCACTTGGATCTTCGAAAGGGTTTTCATCAGGGGGCACCGGGCACTTTAGCTGGCAAGCAGGGGCCATACCAGGGTTCAGATTAGTAGGGAATGCCAGCCCAACTATCTACACAAAAGCATGGGTGCCCATATCAGGGCTGAGATCGATAGGGAATGGGAAGCCAGATATCCCAAACGACAGTTTTGGCCTCACATCAGGGTTGCCCAGCTTCCGTTGGTGCGCCTGCATCGAGATTGCACCTGTATTCTTGCAGAGCCCTTTGGAGGCCCAAGGCCGTTCTCGACGGTTTAGGGTTTAGGGTTTAGGGTTGAGGGTTTAGGGTTTTATTCAAGCCTTCAGTAATATGGGAGTTTCCGAAAATTAGGGGTACCTTATCTGGGGGTCCTTATGAACTCCCATATACAGTAAACCCCATAAAGTTGGAAACCGGATTAAGGCCAAATAGTGCTGGGATTTCCTATATATGACTCTTAAGGATAGAGGCCATTGGGTCTCCAACTTTTCCGCTACTGCTGTAGACTTAGTTATTAGTGTGGGACAAGTTCAAGAGGCGGATCAACTTTTTGTGCTTCGTTAAAGACCCTCGAAGGACAGCCCGAAGTAGTACTTGGAGGTTCAGGGGTAGTTATAGGTAGGGTTACAAGTCCCCTTACATGGGTTACAAGTATACTTACCCTACTTATAACCCTACTTCTAACGGTTTTAGAGATCTCGGCCTAGAGGTTTAGAGATCAGGGCCTAGGGGTTTAGTAGCTTTAGATTTTCCCAGGCACGAAGTTTCTGGCGACCAACCTATAGTATCTTTACGGTTCTGTTGGGCTCTCTGTGGGAACCTCCGCGATGCACAATGCATTGCATGCCAATGTCGCAGCAAGTTGCATGACCAATTCGTCATCCATTCCTCGGCGGTTCAGCAACCAAGACCCTTGAGCCCTTCAAGCTCGTGGCTTGTTTATCAAGGCTGCCACACCGCTGAGCCTTTGACGAAGTATTGCTGAAGGTGTCGTTGTTAGAGCAAGTTTGAAAGAGGTGCGTAACATTATTGTTGCAATTCACGCGATTTCAGGTTTCGGGGTTTGATTCCACTGACAACCTTCGGCGTTTTGACTACTGCAGCTTAAATCTACACCTTAAGAAAGCTCACACCCTAAAACGAGAGGAAACTCCGACCGAAGACATACTCTTAGACCTAGTCGCCCAATAGCAGTTCCTTTTTGGGAGTACCTTATAGCGTTCTAGATATGAACCCCAAAAAGGAACTATATATTATGGGGCCTCTTAGACCTAGTCGCCCCATAGCCCACCAAACTTGTAGGCTTTGATACACCCAAACTGAAGCCCAGGGTCCCTTGAAGTACCGGCCCTAATAGTAGCCCTTACCAGAGCCCTTCTGGCAACTGTCAACCCTTTCTGTAGGGTGCGCCCTTGAACATGTCCAAAAAAGTCCATGTAATTCCTTGCCATGAAACCCATGTAGCCAGCCCCCCAGCCCTACTAAATGGAGCCGTCGAGGTTTTCGCAACAGTATCCGCTAGAGCAAGAACCGAAGAGCCCAATCCCTGAACCTTCAGCCATAGATCGAATCGCAACCCTCAACTGCTAGAGCTGCCGGGCAGCGCAAAGCAGCTGCCTTCAATGAGTCGGTGATGCGATGTGCACACCATGTTGATTTAACGTCTGCTGCGGCTCTGAAGCAACAAGTCAAATGCTTAGTAATGCAGGGTTTGCTAGGGTTTGGGCTGTATGGTTTTGGGCCTGCATAATGTTAACGGCTTGTAGAGCGTACCTGTCTAGGGCCATACGGGTGCAGGATTGAGGAGACCATCCGTCTGTAGAGTGTACGTCTGCTGCATGAGGAGCGGGCAGTCCTTCTGGTTCGGAGGTCAAAGTCTGACAAAACACGTCCGATCGCAGCGGCAACTGCAGAAAGGGGGACCGCAACCAGTCGCGCCGACCTTGACAGACACTGGGGATTGCAAACTCTTTAAAACAAACACTGATCAGTTGAAGTTTTAGTAGGACCGCATCGTCCGCTATCCTACCTGAATTGAAACGCTCAACATTCTTGCGGTTCAGACTGCCCTCAGCCCACCTCCTCGTGCTTAGGGTTTATGGTAATGTTGTGAGAGATCGCAGTAGGTGCTGGCCTCAAACTTGAACCCTTCACCGCATACAAACCGTAACCTTAAACGTCAAACCCCGAATCCCACTCCCCACCCGAAGCTCGAGCTGCCGCAGCACCTTTCCGGACTTCCTCCCACCGTTTCACGATCTTCCTAGACCCCAGACCCTGAACTCTGACCTTAAGCCCAAATCTTAAACCCTAAACCTTAAACCCTAAACCTTAAACCTCAAACCTTAAACCCTAAACCCTAACAGACAGAAACCCTTTAAAAGAAGTCCCAGGAGATTCGGCGGCGACTTCCGTCACCAAGCGGAAGGCTTCCAGGGGCAGTCGATTTTGGAGCCCTGATGAGGGTTGATGATAGAACTGATTACCCATAATAAGGAATATGCCATGATTCCCATAGTTTAGGGTCCTTAAGGTAATGCAGGATTTACATCATCCACCGTTAGGGATTAGGGTTTAGGGCTCCTTTACGGGCTCCCTTAAGGGATCCTTAAGGGCTCCTTTGAGGAATCCCTAAGGGCTCCTTTAAGGGATCCTGAATTAAGGGTTCTTTTGAGGGATCCTTAGTTAGGGCTGCCTCTGAGGGATCTATAAGGGATCTAGAAAGTTTAGGGTTTATGGCTATTAGTTACTGGAATTAGGTTATTAGTTATTAGGGTTGAGGGTCTATTTATGGTTTGGGGTTCCTTGAAGGGGATCTACGACTACGTTTCTTTGAGGTTTCTTTGAGGGCTTCTTGAAGGGATCTTCAAGGGTTCACTTAAGGTTTCTGTAAGGGCTCCTGTAGGGGATCTAGGACGGGTCATTCTAGGGCAACTACAGGTTACTCTAATAACTCCAGTAGTTGCCTAAGGGTTGCAGAGAGCGGGCCACATAATCGCAACCATTACTGAGGTTATTCGTCAGGGCTGCGTTTTGTAAAGAGGCTGTAGTACGCTATTCAGGTGCCTGTCTCACGCCTACTTCTTCCTTTTTGGAAAAGAACCAAAGAACCACACAAAGGGTAAAGGCAATTCGGGTTTCCCTAAACCCCCTAAACCCTCCAGATCAATTCTAGATCCCTTAAAAGGAGCCCTAAGCCCTAAACCTTAAGCCGTTCAAGTCCCAATGCACCCTTAAAAAAAGCCTAAGCCGTGTCCCGACTTTCGGTACAGAGCAGGATCTTCGAGTTAAGAGCTTTACGGTATTACCGGGTTCTTGCATTTTGGGGTCCGTCTAGTAGGGATCCTACTATTTAGGGTACTATACTAGGGTCCCCTATTTTCAGAAACCCCCATATCAGGAATTTAATTTCAGCTACCATAATATGGACCTATAGCAAGGAATGTGGTGTCCGTATTATTGCGGTATTTCAAATTTATTAGTTTCTTACCAGTTACCCAGGGTATTGGTGTTTGGTTCGGGTTTTGGGGGCGTCCGGTTAGGTGCTTTCCACGCCCCCACCTCTTGTCCACCTTGTGTGGAACCTCACTCAAGCCTTGAACCGTCACCCTATAAACCCTGTAAACCCCATAAACCCTAAATCCTATAAGCCCCGATAGACGGCAACAGGTGATGGTTCCAAGCTTGAGTGCCACAGAGCGCGCCAAAGCGTCGCAGTTGGGAGCTCGGGCGTTGTGAGGTTGTGGGTTTAGGGTTTTGGGCTTTTCTCTTCGGGTTGGAAGTTTCGGGTCGGATTGACAAGCCTCAACGACGATCAATGCACGGCTGAAGCTGCGAACGCCGCATTCACCAGGGTTTGAGGGTTTAAAAACTCAGGGTGCTTGCTTCAGAGGATTTACTTGGAGGTTTATGGGTAGTTATGAGTAGGGTTTTAAGTATGGCAACTATACTTATAACCCATATTGGGGGACTTATAATCCTACTTATTTATAACTACCCCTGAACCTTAAACCCTATACCCTTATAGAATCCCTATAGATCCCTTTAAAGGGACCCTACTTATAACTACCCCTGAACCTCCAAGTAGGGTATAGTAGCCGCCCTCGGACCCTGAGCCTTTCACGGAGAGCCCCTGGTCCTCAACCCTGCGGAGCTTAGCCATAGCCTGAACCATGAACCTTACACTCAAAGGGGAAAAGGAGGGACCCTGAATAAGGACCCCTACCCTATAATGGGTACATAATAGCTATATTAAGGGTATATACCTAGGGGTCCTTATTAAGGGTCCCTCCTTTTACCCTTGGATACACCACACACCCTGAATTTTGAACAGGGTCGAGGGCCGAGCATATCAGGAAGAATACTATTCAAGCACAGCTGCTCTTACCGCTCCCACTCTTAGAGTTTAAGGTGATCCGAAGACCGCCGCAAGCCAAAAGCATTGATTCCTGAACTAGAAACTGCAGCCCTCAAGCTCACAACCACGATCTAAACCCAAAGCCGAATAATCCCGACACCGAGCCCTAAGATCCGAGCCTATGGCCCTCCGAGATGCCTAAACCCTATAAACCCTAAACCCCTAAACCCTAGTTAAACCCCTAAACCCCTAAGCCCCTAAACCCCTACACCCTAAATCCCTGAACCGACCCCTGAACCCCTAAACCCCTGAACCCTAAAACCCTAAAACCCTAAACCCCTAAACCTTTGCCGGTCGTCTGAGGCCCAGGGCTGCTCCACCACAGCGCTCAAGGTCTGCTAGCCGGAAGCCAAGGGGCGGGGTGTGAGGGACAAGCAAACAACAGTAAATGAGTGCAATGCTGCGCGCGATGCATACTCACAAATTACGGGGTCTACATGAAATGCAGTATGCATGGACTACCTGTGTCCGGGACATAGATAATTACCGGCACAGACACACAGAGAAGACACCGGAATTCCAACACAAAGCCGATTACTCCCGCGAAATGAGATGCTGGGTCTTCTCGAACCAGAACCAGAACCTCCGCACTCGATGATGACCTGTGACTCTAAACCGCCGGCTTGCCACAACCAGAGAAAAAGAAGCGGACTTAGCGAGGATGGGCATGAGTAACTAGGACCTAGAGTAGGCCCTTATTCCCTTTTTTAGGGTTTAGGGTTTAGGGTTTAGAGCTCTAATTCTGAATTCTATGTTCGAACCCCGGGTTCGGGGAACTCCATTTTTGAAGTTGGCAATCAGGTCGATCAGGTTGCTATACTTGGAGGTTCAGGAACAGGGCAACTATACTTATAACCCATATTCGGGGACTTAAACCCCTACTTATAACTAACCCCTGAACCTCCAAGTAAGCCGTCTACTGAGTCCAGTGCTCTCCTGTTCAATAACCGGGGCCCAGGCAAGTTCAGACTCCCTAAGCGGTTTAGGGTTTAGGATTGAGGGTAAGACTCACCAAACACATCAGGCCAAAACGTTGCAAGTTCTCCCATTGGCTAAGTGGAATCGTTTTGTACACGACGGTCATGAACCATAGTCATACGATTCTTACGATTATGGTCAGAGCTTGTTGCAAAACCGCATAAAGTGGCCTTACCTAGACCCAAGAGTAACCTAGGAGTAAAAAGGGTGCCCTTTTTGGTTTTCTAGGGGCTCATAAGGGAACCTGAACCCTAAACCCTAAACCGTTTCACGAGGTTGCAAATCTCCCCGGGAGTACATCGTCGAGGCCTGGAACTCGCGACTCGCGAGTTGTGCTTCTATATTCCTAGGGTAAAAGGAGGGACCCTTAATAAGGACCCTTAGGTATATACCCTTAATACTGTTGATGGACAATATCCTGCATGACCCTAAGGACTCTAAACTATGGGAACTATGGTATATTCCTTATAAATGAGTAATGCAGGATTTTGTCCATCAGCAGTATAGCTGTCACAGTATATACCCATTATTTGATTCTATATGTTCAGAAAGAGCTATGAAGGGGCCCCCTTGACATTGTTAAGGATTCTGCGATGGTTTAGGGTCTTAGGATGCTTTAAGGTTTCGGTTCATTTTGGGGTTTCGGTTTCGGGGCTTACAAGTGTCTCAGAATCCCTCACCTGCTCAACAGGATCTGAGTATGGCCGAGGGCTTGGGAGTGGAGTGAGCGTAGGGTTTAGGGCTTAGGGTTTATGGTTCGGGTTTAGGGCTTTAGAGTTTCGGGCTTATAGGGTTTAGGGTCTATGGTTTAGGGTCGCACTGGCTCGATTGGTTACGTTGGTATTGGGTTCGTGTTGTTGTTGTTGTTGCCATGGGTGTGGGCACCGTGTTTGTGATCAGCAGTTTGATGGATAGGGTTTGCGGCAAGTTGTTGACAATCCTTGGGGATATTTAGTTTATGTGTGGCGACAATCATTATCATGATTCTTGCGGAGTCTACATTTTTGTTCATTCATAATGTAAGCTCGGGATTGTTGTCATCAAGCCTCGTATTTGCTGAGCATCAAGTTATGTCCGTGATTTTGGGCGCGGCCTTACAGGTTGAGAGAGTTTGGGGGTGCCTGCGCCGAACCTTTCGACCCATCTTGTGTTTGTTTCGGGTTTGGGCGATTTCGTGGAATTGAGTACGGACTGTTCAGGAGTTGTGATTCTGTCCTGGCAAATGCGGCACATTCTGACCGTGCTAAATCGCACAGATGCTAAATTGCTAAAACTCTCCGACAGCAGCCCTAAACCCTAAACCCCTAATCCCCTGACAGAGACGGCCGTCTCCGAAAGTCCGTTGAAAAGCTTCTCCGTCAGAATCTGCGATGAAGTTAGTTGCGGGATGAAGGGCTGGAAAGAGGCTCTGCTAGCAGAAGCAGGAAGGAGCTCTTCTATAGGCTCTTCAGGTTGCATTGTAGGTTCGATTACCCGATTACCCTGTGCCTGCACCCTGCATGTCGGATACACGCCTTAACTTTCAAGGTTCAGGGGTTGAGGATTTCGTTCAAAGGGTTTAGGGCTGACTTGGGGTAGAGGATTTACGGGCACAGAATCCTCGTATAGAACCGTGGTAGAAAGCCATGAAACATTTATAGACTTCATGCACAGCCTTACGAAGTCCCTTATGCCCAGGGTGTAGGGGGCAAAGCTCCGAGCCCCTCAGATCATCGGTTACAGCCTCCACCCGAAACTGCCCCAGGATCTCTTCGTTTAACAGGGATATAAGGGTTTAAGGCTTAGGCTTTAGAGGTTACCCGTAGTCTCCATCATACTTCCTTTTTTGGCCAAGCTTATGGTTAGGATCCTACAACGTCAAGTTGGGTTAAACAATAAAAGAAATTACAATGAAGACTACAGGTAGGGCTTTCGGTATTCTCGCGCTCAAGGCTGGTTCCCTCTCCTCTCAATCCCTGTCCTTGGTATCAGTTCTTGGTCTGTCCCATCTAGGGTTCAGGGCTTTAGGGTGTACTTGGGAGGGCAGGGGACTTAGTAAGTAGGTTATAAGTAGAGTTATAAGTACCCTAAGTGGAGTTACCCCAACTATAACCCTATTTATAACCTACTTACTAAGTTCCCCGCCCCTCCAAGTAGTGTCAGGCGATTACACCGGCGGAGGCTGAGAAACTGACAAAGTCTGCTGGTGCCCTCAGACTTGGGAGGGTTTCAGGGCTTAGGGTTATTAGGGCTTAGGGTTAGGTTAGGGTTCTTAGGTTTACGAGGGTTTATCGGGTTTAAGGGTTGAAGTTTCACATACCTTCGGTTTTGTCTGTTGGTCACATGCTTGAGTTCCGGAAAGAGTGTTGCGAGCAAAGCCTCACCTTCAAGAACAAGTTGCTTGTCTTATCAACGAGACATATACTGTTGATGATATAAATCCTGCATGACCCATAATAAAGAATATACCATAATTCCCATAGTTTAGGGTCCTTAAGGTAATGCAGGATTTATATCATCCACCGTATTAAGCCCAATGGCGGAGACCCGAAGTCAAAAGGCCTTAGTAGATGAGTCGGCACACTGAAAGCTCTTCGGGATATCGAAAAGCCGAAAAGATCACCCCCAAACCTAGCTAGGGGCAATCGTGGTCCAATGCATTACCAAAAGTGGGATGGCCAGAGGGTGCAGCTTGCAAGCAAAGCCTGTGCACAAGCTCTGCGGCAAGCACTTGAAACGCAGGCGCCAGAAATGTCCTGGTTGACTTCTTAGGGGTACTTAGAAATCATGTCGAATTTTTGGTTAGTATAATCCCTAAGAAACAGCTAACATTACATTTTTGCTAGGGTTCTAAGTTCAGTATAGACCTTCCGGAACCTCAAAAAGAACAAGCGGAGGAAAGTCTCGAGGAGGAGATACCAGTGCCAGCAGGCATCAGAGAGCAGCAGATGCTGCTTGAGGAGGCTGGGAAGGATGACGTTGATACTGTTGATGGACAAAATCCTGCATTGCCCATTATAAGGAATATACCATAATTCCCATAGTTTAGAGTCCTTAGGGCCATGCAGGATTTTGTCCATCAACAGTATGTTCTTGCTTCCCGTATCCTTGGAGGCTGCAGCCTCAATGTCCAGTTTTGGGGTTTCAACCGACACACCACCTCTCAAACTCTTCAGTGGGAGGCCGAGGTTCCTGCAGCTCTTCCACCATCCTTTGGCCATGTTATCATGTTACCTCAAGATGTCAAGGCCGAAGCTGTGCCAGCTGCTGTACGACTCTGGTGTTGAAGTCGGGTTACCCACCTCACATCCTTTGCTCAACCACTACCCAAAGGGTCCAAAGTAACTATATAGTAGAATGTAGGGTTTCCATATTAGGAATTACTATTATGATTTGGGGAAATATTCCCATAACAGTACCTAGGACCCTTAGGGCTACAACGGAGGCTGCGGGCCAGACGGACCTGGAAGGTGCACTGGCACACTGTCCGACCTAGCTGAGTAGAGCTCGGCTTTGTCCAAGTCCTTGGGCCAGTTCGGTTTAGGGTTTAGGGGTTTAGGGTTTAGGGTTTTAGGTCATTCTTTAGCAGCTTTGGCGAGGTTCCCAAATCCTGAACCCGAAACGTTAACCCCGCAAAGCAGATCTTGAAGCCATACCTGAGCCCAAATCCAAAGGCCTTAAACCTAAAGCCTTATAAAGCCCATAAGCCCAGATATGCCCAATGAAGCGACAAAGACTAGGCCCCGCAATGCTGCCCCTTTACGATCTTCAGTTTGGGTCTATGCTTCTTAAAACTATTTCAGGTGAGTTCTGGAGGAACCTAGAACCCAGAGGGTCCATGTACCCAAGTATGTAGTAGAGTTTTGGGTGCCAAGAGTACAGGGTTTGGGATTCAAACCATAACCCTACTATTTACGCACTTGGACCCTTGAGTCAAGCCAAGGCCCTACTCTCGTGGTCACGGCCGTTAGTTCCTGGAGGCATGGGGCCGTGTTCTTCCAAAGGGACGTCGAGTGCGACGTACAAGTAGGCTTTCAACAAGGGTTGTGAAGGACTTCGGCGGTTTGGGGGTTCAGGGTATAGGCTTATGGAGATACAAGCGGGCTGCGGGTACATGGCTTCAGAAGTTGCAGATTCTGGTTTACGGCTTTCGGCCTGGGGCGATGTGGGGGTTTTTATTGTAACATTACTTTTGGTACAGTGGGATTTGTGGCGGTGGTTGCTGCTGTTTGCGTCGCTCTCATTCGACTCCTTGCGGCGTTACGGCGTCTATTGTGGTCAATTGTTCCTTTGTTTGAATATCTGTCAATCACCGTGACGACGATGATGCTGTTGCTGACGATGGTGGTGGCGGTGACGATGACAGTCTTGCTTCTTGTTTGAAGTTGCTGGCTCTCTCTTCTCTGATCAGCTGCACACCCCATACGTGGTTCCCCAAACCCTAAACCGTTTTCGCATATGAGAGTTTCCGAAAACAGGGGACCCTAATATAGTACCCTAAATAGTAGGATCCTTATTAAAAAGGACACCAGAAAAAAGGTACCCCTAATTTTCGGAAACTCCCATATGTACACATTTAGCCTAGAGCCCCCTTAGATTCCGTAAGCCTTGAACCTCCTCCATGTCCCAAAGGCTCCATGTACCTTCATAATAGATACTTAGGCCGTAAAGGGGTCCCTATCTAGGTACTTTAAGGCCTAAGTATGTACTATATGGGTACATGGAGCCTTCGGGTGTTAGACTTCCGAGACGCCGTCTAAGGCCACGGACGCTTTGGGGTTCTGGGTTTCCTGGTACCAAATCTCGAAGGGAAAAGGAGGTACCCTTAATAAGGACCCCTGAGCAAAAACCCTTAATATAGCTAGTATATACCCATAATATAGCTATTAAATATACCCTTAATATAGCTATTATATTCCCATAATATAGCCCATTATAGCGTAGTAGGGTCCCCATTAAGGGTCCCTCCTTCCCCTTTGAAAATCAGATCACGAACCCTCTTCAATTGGGCTTTGGAGTAGCATACAGGGTAACTATACGAAAAAAACCATGTACCCCCAATTAGGGTCCTTACAACCCTACTTATATACAAAGTACCATGATTTTGCAACTGGGCTTTGGAGTAGCATACTTTAATACTTGTTTTGTTAATGGAGCCATTATGAAATAAAAGTGTATACTTTTTACTCCCTGGCTACTTAAAAGCCCAGTCAAGGACATTACAAGGTCGACTTGACTTCGGAATGTGGCCAGTGGCCAGTTTGAACTTGGAAATTCTATATGCAGGATACGTCCCAGGCGAAGCGTGAATTTAAAGAGCAGCTTAAGTTGAGCGCTAAGTCGGCCGTTAACCAAGCTTGAATGTTGTTTAGACCTGTTCCTTAAAGGAACCCTTATGAAATAAAGTCTACAACTTTTACCGCCCTAGTTATTTTAAATTCCAGTAGCGATCAGGGTACTAGGGCCAGGGTGTTTACATCGCACTGAGAATCCGGGTATGTGCTCACGGTATGTATGGAAATAAAATTACATTTGTCTCTTCGCCCACTTCACGAGCAGGACATACATGTAATATAGCAGTCTGAATAAGTGGTTGTAGTATCCCCTTGTAGTTCCCACATAGCTCTACCACAATATGAGCCAAAACACGGTTGAAGTGGTTAATGCGTGCATATCAACTTCCAGCAATCTCTGGAAGCTTGAAACTTTGAAGCCACTAGGCACCGCTGTCGCTCCGCTTCCAGATACCTGGCTTGGGGACGACGTCGCTCAGCCGAAAGCCTTGCTATCTGGGGCAGTCCAAACTCTACTCAACTGGAACCCAAAGGGTCCAAAGTAACTATATAGTAGAATGTAGGGTTTCTATATTAGGAGTTACTATTATGATTTGGGGAAATATTCCCCCGTAACAGTACCTAGGACCCTTAGGGGAAGAAGATTTTAGTGTTCGGAGGTTTAGAGTTTAGGATTTAGCAGGGTTTCAGCTCCAAGCAACGAGCCCTATACTTGTAACGCCATAGATCCTCAAAAGGCCAAGCAGTACTGTAGACGTACAGTCGTGGCGGTCAGGGTGGTTGCGCACTCGTCTCAGGGATTTTGATAGGTTCCTGAGGATGTACTGTGACTGTCGATGTTTAGGCGTTCACTATGGGGGATACTGCAACAACAAGCTTCGTCTACATCATGACCCTTTGCCATTAATTACAAGAACCCCTGAAGAGCACCCTTAAAAAGGAACCGTATTGTAGAACCTATGGTACCCTTGAATGGAACCCTATTATAGAACCCTGCAGTACCCTTCAACGAAGGGTATTCTAGGGTTCTGTCAAGGGGTACCCTATCATAGAACCCTCATGCTACCCTCTCAGGGGGACCCGTTATAGAACCCCAGAGTACGCTTAGGGGACTTTACCGATACCCTACAGCGGAAAGTCGAAAAGGATCCTTCAAGCCCCAGGCTTCGACATGGTTTTTGTGGTTTGCGGGTTGAGGGTTTTAAGGTTTAGGGCTTTAGGGTTGAGGGTTTGGGGTTTAATGCTTAGGGCTTGGGGTTTAGGGTTTCGGGTCTAGGGAATTGGGGTATTAATGGCACCGAACCAACTGAAGCACAAGCACGAGAGGTCAGAAACCGTAAAGCCCCGCCTTCAATCCCTAAGCCCCAGACTCTCAAACCCGAAGCCCCTGAACCACGAATCCTAAACCCACTAAACCCAAAACCGCTTAGCCCTAAACCTCTAAAGAACACCCTAACCCCCCCCCCCCGTGGCCGGCTTAAATAGGGTCTATTTGGCAGCTGGATGGCTGTGTTTTTGCATTCAAGTAGTGCTTATTCTCATCACCACAGACCACGCCATGACACGGGTGACGTAGGCACAGACTCCATGCGTGCATAATTGATCGTTGAAAATGTCTGCGCTCTCGTGGTGCCTAGCTGCGTATTACACTGCGACATACAAGCGGCGGCCACTTGCGCCCAAAGTTCGTGTGAATGTAATGTAATGTTTAACCAATCAGAATGTCCACGACTCCTTGGAATGTAGACAGACGGCTCAAGAAAGGGTGGAGATTCCCCCAACCCTCAACGAAAACACGGAGAAAGTCTCTCCAAGTCATTCAGCTGATTTCTAGCAGCGAGCTCCTCTACCTCTTGGTAAGTCTCCATCTCCTCTGACGATAAATGAAGGGAGCTCGCTGCTTCGTCATCCGCAAGAAATGAGCTTCTTTTCCCCAAAAGGGTAAGGAAGAGATCCCTTGGCACATCCTCTACCGCAGCATCTCAAAGGAGCAGAGAACCCTTCCAACGTCACGAGAAAAAAAGAACTCCGGCTGCCTCTCAGTCGACAAGAAGAGAGAGGAGCTCCTTGTCGTCCCCTCTTCCTCCTCAAGGGATAGAAGAGAGATAGCTTTCAAGAAGTGAGGACTGAGCTGTCTCAATCTTCAAAAGAAGAGTCTGATCCTCCCCTTAGCCTTCAATAAGACATGAGCAGCCCTCTACCCCATCCTCTGAATTAGCTTCCAAAAAAATCCTTTGCCTCATCCTCGACAAGAAGAGACTGAGAGCTTCCTCCAAACTAATGGGACAAAAGAAAGCGCCATCTCAACAAAGCAAACAGGCCGCTCCAACTTCACGAGAAAGAAGAGGGCTCCGTTTACCCCTCGGCAAGAAGAGACCTCCTTTCTTTCTTGAAAAGGGGAGGACACTCAAGAAGAAAGGGTGGAGCTCCCCCAATTTTCAAGTAGAGACATCTGGTCATCCCTCAGCATTTAAAAGGAAAAGACCTCATGCTCCAAAACAAGAAGAGAGTCCCCAGGATATTCGTGGCAACAAAAGAGAGCATCCTTCTTACCTCTTGGTATGTCGCCTCTTCGTCTTAAGGAGATTGAAGAGACCTCGCTCCTAGCAAGAAAGGACAGAGCTCCCCTAGCTTCCAAAAAGAAAGATTGTCTACCTCATCCTCCACAAGAAATCACTGAGAGCTTCCTCCCATCATCTCCTCTGACGATAAATGAAGGGAGCTCGCTGCTTCGTCATCCGCAAGAAATGAGCTTCTTTTCCCCAAAAGGGTAAGGAAATCCCTTGGCACATCCTCTACCGCGGAGCAGAGAACCCTTCCAACGTCACGAGAAAAAAAGAACTCCGGCTGCCTCTCAGTCGACAAGAAGAGAGAGGAGCTGCTTGTCGTCCCCTCTTCCTCCTCAAGGGATAGAAGAGAGATAGCTTTCAAGAAGTGAGGACTGAGCTTCTCAATCTTCAAAAGAAGAGTCTGATCCTCCCCTTAGCCTTCAATAAGACATGAGCAGCCCTCTACCCCATCCTCTGAATTAGCTTCCAAAAAAATCCTCTGCCTCATCCTCGGCAAGAAGAGACTGAGAGCTTCCTCCAAACTAATGGGACAAAAGAAAGCGCCCTCTCAACAAAGCAAACAGGCCGCTCCAACTTCACGAGAAAGAAGAGGGCTCCGTTTACCCCTCGGCAAGAAGAGACCTCCTTTCTTTCTTGAAAAGGGGAGGACACTCAAGAAGAAAGGGTGGAGCTCCCCCAATTTTCAAGTAGAGACATCTTTTCATCCCTCAGCATTTAAAAGGAAAAGACCTCATGCTCCAAAACAAGAAGAGAGTTCCCAGGATATTCGTGGCAACAAAAGAGAGCATCCTTCTTACCTCTTGGTATGTCGCCTTTTCGTCTTAAGGAGATTGAAGAGACCTCGCTCCTAGCAAGAAAGGACAGAGCTCCCCTAGCTTCCAAAAAGAAAGATTGTCTGCCTCATCCTCCACAAGAAATCACTGAGAGCTTCCTCCCATCATCTCCTCTGACGATAAAATGAAGGGAGCTCGCTGCTTCGTCATCCGCAAGAAATGAGCTTCTTTTCTCCAAAAGGGTAAGGAAGAGATCCCTTGGCACATCCTCTACGGCAGCATCTCAAAGGAGCAGAGAACCCTTCCAACGTCACGAGAAAAAAAGAACTCCGGCTGCCTCTCAGTCGACAAGAAGAGAGAGGAGCCCCTTGTCGTCCCCTCTTCCTCCTCAAGGGATAGAAGAGAGATAGCTTTCAAGAAGTGAGGACTGAGCTTCTCAATCTTCAAAAGAAGAGTCTGATCCTCCCTTAGCCTTCAATAAGACATGAGCAGCCCTCTACTCCAAAAACTCATCCTCGACAAGAAGAGATTGAGAGCAATCTAAGGCGGCAGAAGAAAGCGCCATCTCAACAAAGCAAACAGGCCGCTCCAACTTCACGAGAAAGAAGAGGGCTCCGTTTACCCCTCGGCAAGAAGAGACCTCCTTTCTTTCTTGACAAGGGGAGGACGCTCAAGAAGAAAGGGTGGAGCTCCCCCAATTTTCAAGTAGAGACATCTGGTCATCCCTCAGCATTTAAAAGGAAAAGACCTCAAGCCCCAAAACAAGAAGAGAGTCTCCAGGTGATTTGTGGCAACAGAAGAGAGCATCCTTCTAGCAGAGAGCCTTTTTACCTCTTGGTATGTCGCCTTTTCGTCTTAAGAAGATTGAAGAGACCTCGCTCCTAGCAAGAAAGGACAGAGCTCCCCTAGCTTCCAAAAAGAAAGATTTTCTACCTCATCCTCCACAAGAAATCACTGAGTGCTTCCTCCCATGTAATGAGACGCAAGAGAGCTTCATCTCAGCCCAGCAGACAGGCCTCTCCAAGTTCACGAGAATTCAAAGGTCTCCGTTTACCCATCGGTCGGAAAGAAAATAACTCCTTTCTCTCTTCATAAGGGGTTGAATCTTGCGCATTTCTTTTACCTTTTCAAAAGATGGAGAACAGCATACGCACAAGAAGAAGAAACCTCCTTTCTCTCTTGGCAGTGGAAAGAGATCCTGATTACTTCCCTTACCTTTTCAAAAGATGGAAAAGGGCATACGCTCAAGAAGAAAGGGCGGAGATGCCCCCACCCCTCAACGAAACCACGGAGAGAGTCCCTCCAAGTCATTCAGCTGATTTCGAGCAGCGAGCTCCTCCCTCTCTTGGTAGGTCTCCATCTCCTCTGAAGAGAATTGAAGGGAGCTCGCTTCTAGTCGAAGAAGACAAGGCTCAACGCATCTCCAGTTTCAAAAAGAACTGCGGCTGCCTCTTAGTCGACAAGAAGAGAGAGGAGCTCCTTGTCGTCCCCTCTTCCTCTTCAAGGGATAGAAGAGGGATAGCTTTCAAGAAGTGAGGACAGAGCTCGCTCAATCTTCAGAAGAAGAGTCTGATCCTCCCCTCATCCTTCAACAAGACATGAGCAGCCCTCTACCCCATGCTCTGAATTAGCTTTCAAAAAGACAAATCCTCTGCCTCATCCTCGACAAGAAGAGACTGAGAGCTTCCTCCAAACTAATGGGACAAAAGAAAGCGCCATCTCAACAAAGCAAACAGGCCGCTCCAATTTCATGAGAAAGAAGAGGGCACCGTTTACCTTTCGGCAAGAAGAGACCTCCTTTCTTTCCTGATATGGGGAGGGGATCCTGATTATTTCCGTCGCCGTTTTAAAAATGGAAGAGAGCATACACTCAAGAAGAAAGGGTGGAGCTCCCCCCAACTCAAGAAGAAAGGGTGGAGCTCCCCCCAATTTTCAAACAGAGACATCTGGTCGTCCCTCAGCCTTCAAAGGGAAATGACCTCATGCTCCAAAACAAGAAGAGAGTCTCCAGGATATTCGTGGCAACAGAAGAGAGCATCCTTCTAGCAGAGAGCCTTTTTACCTCTTGGTATGTCGCCTTTTCGTCTTAAGAAGATTGAAGAGACCTCGCTCCTAGCAACAAAGACAGAGCTCCCATAGCTTCCAAAAAGAAAGATTTTCTACCTCATCCTCCACAAGAAATCACTGAGAGCTTCCTCCCATGTAATGAGACGCAAGAGAGCTTCATCTCAGCCCAGCAGACAGGCCCCTCCAACTTCACGAGAATTCAAAGGTCTCCGTTTACCCATCGGTCGGAAAGAAGATAACTCCTTTCTCTCTTCATAAGGGGTTGGATCTTGAGCATTTCTTTTACCTTTTCAAAAGATGGAGAACAGCATACGCACAAGAAGAAGAAACCTCCTTTCTCTCTTGGCAGTGGAAAGAGATCCTGATTACTGCCCTTACCTTCTCAAAAGATGGAAAACAGCATACGCACAAGAAGAAGAAACCTCCTTTCTCTCTTGGCAGTGGAAAGAGATCCTGTTATTTTCTTGACGCTCAAGAAGAAACGGTAGGGATTCCCCCAACCCTCAACGAAAACACGGAGAGAGTCCCTCCAAGTCATTCGGCTGATTTCTAGCAGCGAGCTCCTCCCTCTCTTGGTAGGTCTCCATCTCCTCTGAAGAGAATCGAAGGGAGCTCGCTTCTAGTCGAAGAAGACAGGGCTCAAAGCATCTCCAGTTTCAAAAAGAACTGCGGCTGCCTCTTAGTCGACAAGAAGAGAGAGGAGCTCCTTGTCGTCCCCTCTTCCTCCTCAAGGGATAGAACAGAGATAGCTCTCAAGAAGTGAGGACAGAGCTCTCTCAATCGACAAAAGAAGAGTCCGATCCTCCCCTCAGCCTTCAATAAGACATGAGCAGCCCTCTTCCCCACCCTCTGAATCAAGAAAGAAACCCTTCTAACTTCTCCATGTTGCCACCACTTCCTCTCCAAGGGATAGAAGAGAGATATCTCTCAAGAGGTGAGGACAGAGCGTTCTCATTCCTAGTTATTCTTGGCAAGAGCAGATTTCCCTAGAGGAGATTTCTTATACCTTCCTCAGTCGCCAGCCTTCAAAAGAAAAGACCTCATGCTCCAAAGCAAGAAAACAGTCCCCAAAGGTTGTTCGTGGCAAAAGAACAACGCATCACGAGAAAGAAGGGAGCTCCGACTGCCTCTCTGGCGATAAGAAGAAAACTTCTTTCTCTGTTCGTCAGCAGCGACAGCTCCTGAACATCTCCTCCTCGAGAAAAAAACTTGGAAGGGAGCGTACGATCAGGAAGGAAGGATAGAGCTTTTCCAAATTTCAATCCTTGACAAGAGAATGGCCGGTCCTCCCCGTGGCCTTCAAAACGAGACGAGAAGCCCAAGCCCTCTACCTTACCCTGCTGTGAAGCAGGAAGAGAGCTCACTCCAAGTTATTCTTGGTAAGCGACGAGAGCTTTATTTCAGCAGAGAGAGCCTTTACCTCTTGGTAAGTCGCTTTTATCTTAAGAAGATTGAAGAGACTTCGCTCCTAGCAAGAGAAGCCAGGGCTCCCCTTGCTTCCAAAAAGAAAAGTCTTCTACTTCATCCTCCACAAGAAATGATTGAGAGCTTCCTCCCATGTAATGAGACGGGAGAGAGGTCCATCTCAGCACAGCAGACAGGCCCCTTCAACTTCACGAAAGACAAGAGAGCTCCATCTACCCCTGCGTCGGCAAGATTTTTTTTCCTTGAAGTTCTGCAAAAAACACAGAGAAAATCACAGATCACAAGGGTGTCGCCCCAAGATTTGTACAGACTCAGATCCCAAAAACCCAGATCGCAAGGGGTGTCCCCCTAAGGGTTCGTTGAAACAACAAGTTCCAAAACAATAAATCGCAAGGGGTGTCTCCCTAAAGCTTTTTATAACAAAAGAATTCCAACACCACAAATCGCAAGCGGTGTCCCCCCCAAGGTTTTGTAAGAACTCAGATCCCGAAATCACAGATCGCAAGGGGTGTCTCCCCAAGGTTTTGTGAAAACTCAGAACCGAAAACCACAGATCGCAAGTGGTGTCCCCCTAAAGGTTGTTATAACAAATAAGTTCCAAAATCACAAATCGCAAGGGGTGTCCTCCTAATCCCTGCGAGCCGCGACCGAGCAGAAAGCCTGTAAATACCGCGTTAAAAACAACGGCCAGGGACCCCACACATCTCGCGCAAAATCTGGCGGAAGTGATCCGCCACCGAGCAAAAAGCTTGTAAATACCGCATTCAACAAAGGGCCAGGGATTTCACACATCTGTTGGCAAAATCTGGCGGAAGTGAGCAGTCGGTACTTCCGCCAGATTTTGCCAACAGATGTGCGAAATCCCTGGCCCTTTGTTTAATGCGGTATTTACGGGCTTTTTGCTCGGTGGCGGATCACTTCCGCCAGATTTTGCCCGCAGATGTGTGGGATCCCTAGCCCTTGAAGTGGTGGGTGAGAGGGTGGTGGGAGGGTGTCTGGGAGGTAGCGTGGGCAGGAGGTGGAGGGAAGGTTGTGTAAGAACTCAGATCCCAAAATCATAGATCGCAAGTGGTGTCCCCCTAAGGTCTTGTGAAAACTCAGATCAGAAAACCACAGAGCGCAAGGGGTGTCCCCCTCATCCCTGCGAGCCGCGACCGAGCAGAACGCCTGTAAATACCGCGTTAAAACAACGGCCAGGGATCTCACACATCTGCGGGCAAAATCTGGCGGAAGTGATCCGCCACCGAGCAAAAAGCCTGTAAATACCGCATTAAACAAAGGGCCAGGGATTTCACACATCTGTTGGCAAAATCTGGCGGAGGTACCGACTGCTCACTTCCGCCAGATTTTGCCAACAGATGTGTGAAATCCCTGGCCCTTTGTTGAATGCGGTATTTACAGGCTTTTTGCTCGGTGGCGGATCACTTCCGCCAGATTTTGCCCGCAGATGTGTGGGATCCCTAGCCCTTGAAGTGGTGGGTGAGAGGGTGGTGGGAGGGTTTAATTCCCGGCCCCAATTAAATAATTTAAATAATTTAAATAGTTTAAATAATTTACATAATTTAAACAATTTAAATCCTGAGGGAGGGGGTGGGGCGGGCGGGTCCGGACCCCCCCGCGGGAATTAAATAATTTAAATACGGGCGAGGCCCCCGGATTTAAATTATTTAAATTATTTAATTCCCGGCCCCGCCCCTCCCCCAGACCCCCCTCCCCCAGGATTTAAATTATTTAAATTATTTAAATTATTTAAATTATTTAAATTCCCGGCCCCAATTAAATAATTTAAATACGGGGGAGGCCCCCGGATTTAAATTATTTAAATTATTTAATTCCCGGCCCCAATTAAATAATTTAAATACGGGCGAGGCCTCCGGATTTAAATTATTTAAATTATTTAATTCCCGGCCCCAATTAAATAATTTAAATAATTTAAATAATTTAAATAATTTAAATAATTTAAATCCTGAGGGAGGGGGTCCGGGGCGGGCGGGTCCGGACCCCCCCGCGGGAATTAAATAATTTAAATACGGGCGAGGCCCCCGGATTTAAATTATTTAAATTATTTAATTCCCGGCCCCGCCCCTCCCCCAGACCCCCCTCCCCCAGGATTTAAATTATTTAAATTATTTAAATTATTTAAATTATTTAATTCCCGGCCCCAATTAAATAATTTAAATACGGGGGAGGCCCCCGGATTTAAATTATTTAAATTATTTAATTCCCGGCCCCAATTAAATAATTTAAATACGGGCGAGGCCTCCGGATTTAAATTATTTAAATTATTTAATTCCCGGCCCCAATTAAATAATTTAAATAATTTAAATAATTTAAATAATTTAAATAATTTAAATCCTGAGGGAGGGGGTCCGGGGCGGGCGGGTCCGGACCCCCCCGCGGGAATTAAATAATTTAAATACGGGCGAGGCCCCCGGATTTAAATTATTTAAATTATTTAATTCCCGGCCCCGCCCCTCCCCCAGACCCCCCTCCCCCAGGATTTAAATTATTTAAATTATTTAAATTATTTAAATTATTTAATTCCCGGCCCCAATTAAATAATTTAAATACGGGGGAGGCCCCCGGATTTAAATTATTTAAATTATTTAATTCCCGGCCCCAATTAAATAATTTAAATACGGGCGAGGCCTCCGGATTTAAATTATTTAAATTATTTAATTCCCGGCCCCAATTAAATAATTTAAATAATTTAAAAATAATTTAAATAATTTAAATCCTGAGGGAGGGGGTCCGGGGCGGGCGGGTCCGGACCCCCCCGCGGGAATTAAATAATTTAAATACGGGCGAGGCCCCCGGATTTAAATTATTTAAATTATTTAATTCCCGGCCCCGCCCCTCCCCCAGACCCCCCTCCCCCAGGATTTAAATTATTTAAATTATTTAAATTATTTAAATTATTTAATTCCCGGCCCCAATTAAATAATTTAAATACGGGGGAGGCCCCCGGATTTAAATTATTTAAATTATTTAATTCCCGGCCCCAATTAAATAATTTAAATACGGGCGAGGCCTCCGGATTTAAATTATTTAAATTATTTAATTCCCGGCCCCAATTAAATAATTTAAATAATTTAAATAATTTAAATAATTTAAATAATTTAAATCCTGAGGGAGGGGGTCCGGGGCGGGCGGGTCCGGACCCCCCCGCGGGAATTAAATAATTTAAATACGGGCGAGGCCCCCGTATTTAAATTATTTAAATTATTTAATTCCCGGCCCCGCCCCTCCCCCAGACCCCCCTCCCCCAGGATTTAAATTATTTAAATTATTTAAATTATTTAAATTATTTAATTCCCGGCCCCGGCAGATTCCCCCGGATTTAAATTATTTAAATTATTTAATTCATGGCCCCGCCCCTCCCCGGACCCCCCTCCCCCAGGATTTAAATTATTTAAATTATTTAAATTATTTAAATTATTTAATTCCTGGCCCCAATTAAATAATTTAAATACGGGGGAGGCCCCCGGATTTAAATTATTTAATTCCCGGGGTCCAGGCGCGCTGGAACACCACATGGGGTCTATTTGGCAGCTGGCGCGTGGAGTCCTGCCAATACACACACATCCAGCTGCCAAATAGACCCGGTTTAAGCCACACTCCCCCCCCCCCCCCCCCTCAGCTCTTCAATAAACCCCAACCCCCTCCACCCTGGACCCTGCAATAATAAGACCCTAAACCCCTCTGTTTTCAAGTCCTTGAACACCTACATAAACCCCTACGCCCTGAACTCCCAAAGGGCCTAAACCCTACATAAAACCCTAAACCCCACAGCCATAAACCCCCAAACCCCAGCCGTGACCCCAAAAGCCGGGAGCATTGAACCGTTCGGCGAGGACTTCCTGACTGCGCAGACGGACTTCGTCATGTTCCAGCCTTGGACAGCTTTGGCTTTTGAGCTTGGAGTTTAGGTTTTAAGGTTTAGGGTTTGGGGTTTCAAGTTCAGCTTCCTTCCCGTGAAGGAAAGTTTCTGCATGTATTTTGCCGGAGTTCTGAGAAGATTTCATTACAAGCCATTTTCCCTTCCAACCAGCAAGAGCCTTACCTTGTTTGAGGAGGTGTCTTCCATGTTCCATTTTCTATCTAGATGTGAGCCCATTGGTGCCCAAGATTCGAACCACCCCTAGCCCGCAACCCTGCAGGGTTTAGGGTTTAGGGTTTAGGGCCTACCGGCACAACAAGCCAAGCATGTTGCAGGATTTTGTTTTCCATGCTCCTCGGCATGAATGGTGCCAACTGTGTGAAGCTTGTTCCTTCTACCTCTACAGGGCCATAAACCCTGCTTCTTAAAGATACCCAAAGCTTCTGGGTCCAGGGTTCACTTGGCAAAGAAGTCACACATTAAGCCTTGAACCCTTAGCCACATGCAAACTGAGCTCCTGAACCCTAAGCCCTGAACCCTTAGCCACATGCAAACTGAGCTCCTGAACCCTAAGCCCTGGAATCATAAACCCTAAACCCTGGAATCATAAACCCCTAAACCCCGAAACTGTAAAGCCTAACTTTGACGAGGTTTGGGGGCTCAAGACAGCCTTAACAAAAGACACACCGACCACAAAACCCACCCCCAAAAAAGAATGCAGACATACCAATCCGCTCACCCCCACCCCCCTCCCCACCATTTAAGACAAAAGCTTGCCCAAACCAAATAGCAATCCCTGAACCCTAGACCGTAAATCCCAGCCCAGCGAATCCAAACAGAAACCGACTGAATGCATCGAAGAGCCCCAGAGGCTTTCGGAAGTCCATGGGCTCTCTGACTCGGATGCCGTGGGCTCGGAGTGCCCGTCGAGTTTAGTATGACTTCTATATTCGTATCATTGTTACTTCAACATGTCACTGCTACGGCTATTGGTAATATTTGTGCTACTATAGCTTTGTTATACTCTTGTTCTTCCTTTAATTAGTATCATATCCATCAGTATGATTACTATTACATCACTAGTGTTTTTATGTGTGTGAAATGTTGTTTTTCAGTTTATGGTTTTATGGTTAGGGTTTGTTTCCGTTTCGGGTTTTGTGTTTACAGTGTCGTATTGTTGTGACCATTGTTCGGATCATGATCACGGTTAGCCTCACTATGCCAGCATTTTCCTGTTTCCTAGTAGTAATAGCTAGTACAAGCTAGTATTGTTGTTGCCATTGCCTAACCATTTCCATTACTGTCGCTACCCTTGCGTACTGCCATTTCTAGTGCGATTGCTGTTACTACGTTTTTGGCACTAGGTTTTTCACGTTGGTTCATCCGAAGATTCAATAAGAAGATCAGGACATAGTACACGTACCATTACGATTGCTGTTACTGTTACTATGTTGTTGTTTATGACTAGTATATTTACTCCGATTAGGTTTCGATGTTTGCTTATCAGGTTTCTCCTTGCATTGTTTTCATTCTGGCTTAATAAAGTTGAATATGTTTATGGGGTTATAAGTTATGACACGCTAAGTATAGCACTTCATGCTGGCCATGGTAGGGTTATGGGGCTGCAGTCATTTTGAAGCTTCCGGCTCAGGAGTATAAGACTCGTGGTTCCGGATTCTTCTTGTTCCGGGTTGAGGTTTGCAGGCCTTTAAACTACATGGTTTGGCATTTGCATCATATGCCTTAAATCCTACCTAAACCCTAAACCCTAAGCCCTTTCGCATATGTGCTCTATGACTAACACGACTAGAAGGAGCAAGCGATCTCCCGTCCGACGGATTTAAACTCAAATTTTGGTTATATTAGGAGTACTTGGAAATAGTTTTTAATTTTTTGGTTATTATAATCCCTAAGAAAGAGCTAAAATCTTTTTTTTTGCCAGGGTTCCAAGTTCAGTATAGTTATGTTGTGAACATGAAATGAATCTCAGACTCCGTGTTTGTGTGTGTGTGTGTCTGTGCTTGTTTCAACATCGGGAATATAAAGAGTTAACGTCGACCTTGCCTGGCGCCATCCCAACAAGCCACTATCATAACTTATGTGGTTCGAAGTTTGGGGCAAGACTGCACACGAAGAAGGCGCATGAGACCTTGTTTATGGATTTGTTGAGCGAGGGTCGGGGTGGTTGATAACCTGTCGGCTCTAGGAGTGTTTGATTGTGTGTGAGGTGTCTGATCTCTCTGGTCTTGGCTGGTGGGACACAGGTTTAGGTTGTTGGACACAGGATTTTCCTCTCTTGTTCTGCTTGCAGTTTAGGTTCCAGGCGGAATCTACACACACACATTTATACATATACATATACATATACATATACATATACATGTATATATATATATATACACATACATATACATATACATATACATATACATATACGGACAATTATACATACATACATACATACATACATATATATATATATATATATACATATAATCTACATGCATCGTTATCTGCACACCTACAGACATAAGCACACAATAGAACAATGCAAAAACATAGATTAATAAATGCCTTTGCATGTATGTATGTATGTATGTATGTATTGGGATCACGACCTCAGGGGTTCGCTGAGCGTTTTCCGTAGCTTTCGGGGCAGGGCCTCCTTAGGCCCCGCAATTGCTGTGTGATTCTCTTAGAGTTTGGGCGTTTCGGTTTTTAGAATTGGGGATTGAAGGTATAAGCGTTTAGGTTTTGGGGGTTTAGGGGTCAGTAGCTTAGGAGTTTAGGGGTTAGAGTTCGAGGTGTTGGGCTGTTCTGATGCCTTAACCCTTAAATCCAGAAAACCCACTAATATAGTACCCTGAAAGCACCCTTATAGTAGCCCGTATAGTACCCTTATAGTAAACCCGATGGTGAGGCGTCTCCTCGTTCTGAAGGAGAAGCCCAGAGGGTGGAGGGGCTCCTGAAGCCACGCTTGGGTTTAGGGAGTTGTGTTTAGGGTTTAAGGTTTAGGGTTTAAGGTTTAGGGTTTAGGGTTTGGGCTTTAGGGTTTCGCGTGCTACGCCAAACTGCTATCGAAGTTGTTCAAATTGCTCTAGACATTAATTAGGGTTTGATGTATCTTTGTGTACCTGTTCAACGGTCAAGAAATTCTCATGCTCGAACCCAAAGGCTCCATGTACCCATATAGTAGGTACTTAGGCCTTAAAGTAGCCATATAGGGACCCCTTTAAGGGCTAAGTACCTACTATATGGGACATGGAGCTCTAGGGGAAGTCTTGCATCTGGCGGGCCGGCAGTCGGATTCAGAAAGGCTTGGAGTTCTGGCTTCGTGTGATGGTTTGTGTGACAAACTACGTGGCTGCAGTATTGGAATGGGGTCGTAGGGTGCAGTATAGACTATGCTCTACTTGTATAGGGGGCTGTACGGGGAGGGTGGAAGGAAGCATTTAGACTTCTAGAGTATGCAGTATCATGAAAGTAGGGCATGCAATCTACAGCATAGTAGTATCTGGCGGACGGCCGAACATGTAGTGGACAGCTACATCAGTCTGAAAGCTTTAAACTTTAACCCCCAAGCCCTAAGCTCGTTAACGAGTGGTTGTCGATTCAAGCCAAGATGAGCCAACAAATCAACCTGGTGATCAATCATGTGGCCTTCCTTCGAGCAAGCAAGCGTCAGGACACCGGGGACGAGAACGCTCTACTGCAGCAGCAGGAACGAACGCCGGTACACCTCACGGCCCGCAAGAATGACCCGGATGACCTTAGCTGCTACATGCAGACGGGAGTGACCCGTCCAACAGGACCAAGGATGCCACCCTCACCTACCACACTGGTGACGCAGTTGCAGAGCGAAGCTACGCCTGGAGACGACATCGGAGTACCAAGTGATGGGATTGAACAACCCAGTGAGCTTGGCCCTGCAAGCCCTTCTGATCAGCAGCCTCAGGAGTAGCGGACAGTCTAATTCCCGCAGAGTCAGATGCTCGGGCTCACTACAACAGCTTGTGTTGATGTCCATATATGTATACGATATTGGGTTTTTGCCTTTGCCGAGAGCCTTGGAGTTTTTGCAAGCCTGGTTGGCCAGGTGTTCCAGCCCTATGGGCATTCCCCGGTAACCTTGTGTTGCAGGAGAAAAGGAGCGACAAAAAAAAAAAAAAAACTGAACTAAACTCGAAGCCCTAAACGAAGACCTAAGCCCAAATGCCCCCAACCCCAAGCCCTCAACCCTAAGCCGGGGTGCATTCATTCAGCGTGAGACATGCCAAGCGAATACCCGAATAGACGGGAAAGTGCTCGCGATAGCGTCGTGAACTTGTCGAGGAAGCCTTGAAACCTCCAGCCCAAAATCCTCGACACAAGGCCCCGACTCTCTCTTGGAGCCCTTGAGGACACATCTCCGACTCCAGCGACGAAGCCCAGATCAAGGACTGCCACTGCCACTAGCTCCTGAGCAGTATCCCGAAACCTACAACTCTAGTGGCGTCCAGCCAGCCCTTTCAACGCCCCCCCTCCTCCAAGAAGAAAGCAAGCAATAAGCTATTCTGAGAATGCGACCTCGCATGTCATGCCACCAGGCTTTGACACACTTGGAGGTTCATGGTTAGTTATAAGTAGGGTTAAAAAACTCATAGTAACCCTCTAGCTACCCATGAACCTCCAAGTAGTTCAGCTCAATTAAAGTTTACGAAAGGCTTAGCAGGATTCCAAAGTCCCCGTTTCTTCCAAGTAGACTCATGGGTAGTTATAAGTACAGTTATAATTAGGGTAACTATACTTATAGCCCATATTAGGGGACTTATAACCCTACTTATAACTACCCCTGAACCTCCAAGTACACCGCCTCCAAATTTGTTGGAAGCCTCAGGCCCTTAACCCCGAAGCTCAAACCATTGTGTGGCTTAGGTGTTGAGGAAAATGTTGCAGTACATTCCGTTTACTGTAGAAGCCCGATCAGTTGTGTATTACATGCATGATATAGTACTTTAGGGCTCCATATCACCATGGTTCTACGAGAATATACTCAAAAACCTCTTTACAGGGGGATGCAGCACTCAGGGCTTCAAGGGATTAAGGCTCAGTGCAGGAGTTTGGAGCCTAGGGTACGTTTACATGTTTGCAGCGTTATTCTCTCAGAGATCTGAAATGGCAATGCAGTGGCCTGCACTTAGTTAGAAACATCTACAAATTCCAAGTCTACAGAGTACCTAGAGGCTCATACCCTACCCCTTTTTTAGGGCGCCTACCTTTTAAGATAACAGATCCTAACCATAAAACTAGGTATCCTAAAAAAGGGGTAGGGTATGAGCTTCTGGGTAGAGCTAGAGCCGAAACCTCCGAAGCCTAAACCCAAAACCCTGCCACCCCAAAACCTTAAAACCCTAATCCCTAAACCCCTCTTTGGCGGAGCGGAGAAAGGGTCAGTGCACTTTAAAAAAAAGCCCAAAGCCCTAAAGCCCTAAACCGCCTAAACCCTAAACCCCCAAATTTCTCACCTTTCGCCTTCGCAGCGCAGGACCGCTTGAAGGTCAGGATGCCCAGAGAAGCCTGGGTTAGTAGGGTGTAGGGTTTAGGGATGGGAATGATAGCATACCTTAACCCTGAATAACCTACCTTTTTAGGGTTCCTTATCATGATTTTGTTATATTAGTCCTTAAAAGGTAGGTTCTTCAGGGTCTAGGTAGGGTTTAGGGATGGGAATTATGGCATATTCCTTTTTATGGGTAATGCAGGATTTATATCATCAACCGTAGTAGCACCCGCCAGGTACTCTTTAATGGAGCATCTATGGTCTTTAACAGTGGGTATTGAGGGTATAGTAGAGGATACTTGGAGTCTAAGTAGCAGAGGGGGTTTAAGAATTCGAGCAGGGTTTCGTAGTCTTTTTGTTGCATCTTATCAGGTTTTCATTGGGTTGCTGTAGTCTCGGCATGATATTGACTGGCATGTTCCTGTAGCATACTCACTGCAGTATAGCTAGGCCGTGGGAGACCCCTAGAGTACGGATTTAGGATTGAGGGGTTCAAAGGTAAGCTAGCAAATAGTGATGTGGGGTTACAGTTTCTGATCATTAGGTACTTGGAACTTTTGGGTAAACCCCAATTCTAAACCTTACGACCCGAAACCCACGTCCGCAACGCCAAGTTCTCGCACCTCCGAAACTCAACGGTGCAAATCAAGCTGGGAACTGGGAATGTACCTCAGTTGGGGCGCTGGGCTTTTGAAGAAACCCAAATCCCCGAACCCCAAACCCAAAGCTCGGATCTTAGACCATCTATTGTGTTTTGTGCTTTTTCTTTTTATAGCGAGTCCTGGGTGTAGGGATTCAGCAGGTGAAGATATTGCAATGCTCATGGTCAGGACGGTTTTATTGCTCTTCTCGTTGCTGTTGTCGTTGGTGGCGAGGTGGTAGGTGTACGTCACATGTCTCCTCCACCGGCACGATGTCCATAGCGATATGGTCAGAAGCAAGACCATGGGACAGATTAGTTTGTGAGTATTCGTGCATATACTGCCTCGACTCGGACTATTGTAACAACGACTCTGTCTGCAGATGCCCGCCACGATGGAAGCCTAAAAACGCAGCCCCGACCTGACTCTGCACAGGTCTTGGGACGTTTTTAAAGTGTTCCTCTTGTGGGTGATGGTGTCTTTGATCCGTATCTCCAGATTCTGATTTACCTTCTAAGGCTGCTTGCCCTGGACCCTCCTCCCTCAACCCTATATGGACCCCATAAACCATACATGGTCCCTGAACCCTCAACCGTAACTCCAGAACCCTAAACTCTGAACCCCAAGCCTTGGATCCTATACCCTCAACCCTATGTGGACCATGGACCCTAAATCCAGCACCGGAAACCTGAACACTAAATCCTCCACCCCAAACCTAAAACCCTAATGTAGGGGCCCTACTATAATTACAATAGGGTTTGGGGGGTATATGATACCATAACTATCAAAAGCAAGCCCCAAAACCCTAGTGTAATTATCAAGGCCCCTACAATAGAACCTTCATAGACCCCTTTAAGGATCCCTTTAAACGGGAACTCTGTTCCAATTATCAATGCCCCTACATGAAAGCCCTAAAAGCCCTCGCTTCCACCCAGGCACTGCTTCGCCATCGCCGGCCGGTTGCGGCCTCCTCGGTGCGTGCTGCAGGAGGCATGTAAACTTCGTTTTGAAAATAATCGCAGACTTTTATAAAACTCGAAACCAATGGTGTTTATAGGACTGTCTTTGTAAAGCAGAAAGCAATGGTTGCACAGAAGCAGTTCCCAAGATGTGATGAGGGTCCAAAGTACCCAAAACTTACTATCCAAGACTTGGCTTCTTGGGTTTAGGGCCTTTAGTAGGGTTCAAGGTTTCATTTGTTTAGGGCTTAGGGTTCCGGGTTTGTGTTGTAGGAGGCACTTAGTAGCTAAGGGTTCAAGGAACAGAGAGGGTGTGGGGATTGAGGCTTTGGGAGGGTTTAAGGTTTACGGCTTTATGGTTCGTTCGGGAAGGTGCATGCGATGCACAGTATCAAAAAAGTCGGTTTCTTTCTTCTTGGCGTTAGTCCACTCTGGCGATTCAGGGATCACTTTCGGTTCTTGATGCATGCACCCTGAGCTTGCACAGCTCTCATAGCTCTTACGGTTCCCAGGTTTTTGGCATGGTGCCCAGGCCTTCCAACATCCCTTACTTAAGGACTATATATATACATATACATATATACATATATACATACACACACACAGACGCCTTAAACCATATTAGGGATCCTACTTTAAGGAAACCTGAACCTTCGACCAGCCTCTGATCATGATGAATCGAGTTGCACCTGCTTCCTGAATTCCCTGGACGGTGCCTTCTGGCCTTATCATGCACACCCAAAATCCGAACACTTACGCCTTACTGCACACCAGGCGCGCACACACGCGCACTCCAAACCCTAAAAGCTGAAGCCAGAAGAGGGCAAATCTTGCCTAATGTAGGGGCCTTAACAATTAGAATAGGTCTGTGGGCTGCTTTGTAGTATAGTTATAAGAAGGAGCCATCAGGAACAATATTGATAATTATTTTGGCTCCTATATTACTCAGCCAGCCGTATGGGGCGAAGTATCTCTCCTGAAAATCCTATACGCTTTTCCCGAAAGCCCAGACCTTCCAATACTCCTTGATAAAGAAGTATCCTGCGGGCTCGTAATTTCCTTCCTAGGTTTTGCACTTCTAGTTTGGTTCTGCAGTCTGCGATTCGGAAGATGGTTTCCCAATGCAGGGTTGACATCGGGAATCAGATTGGCATTTCGGATTTCGGGTTCGGTCTCTTTTCGAGTTTGTTTCAGGTTCAGAGTCAGTCTGTGGTTTGGAAAACCTTGCACCAGTCCCTAAGCCCCAAGCACGCAACCACAGAGCCAGATTGGTAGACTATATGATCCCTAAACCCTAAACCCTAAACCCCTAAACCCTAAACCCTAAACCCTTAAACCCTAAACCCTAAACCCTAAACCGGACTATATGAGACTGCTAGACTTACTAGACCTGGAGCCTCGAGTCGTGCCTCGGGTGTGGAATTCCGTCGGTGCTTGCCTTAAATCCTTGAACTGATTCAGCCTAGGCCTTATCAAGCCCTTAGTTTTAAAGCCTAAACCCCCAAACTCTTAACGTTTGCCTCAATCCCAAACCTTGAACCCCAAAGCCCTGAACCCGAAATGCTATACCCTGAATACATATCAGCGGGCTGGGTTGCGGCTTGTACATGGGTAGAGATGGCAGGCTCAATATCGCAGAATCGGAGGATATTATATATCTTCAACCGTAGTAGGACTAAGAGGCCCTGGCTTGCCAGGCTCTAGCCCTAAAGCCCACAACCCCGACCCCTCAACCCTCGAGCCAATAAGCCCAATCCCCTAAACCCTAAAAATCGAACCCTGAACCGAAGCCATTCAACTCAAACTAGGATGCCCAGTAGTACCCTTATTCCCTTTTTGTAGTCCTAGGTTCCTTCTAAAGTTACCCAATACCAGGCCTTTTTATTCTTAGGTTACTGGGTATCCTAGCAACAGTCCACATGGCCACCCAACTTGGCAGAGTCCGACCCTGGCCAGGACCGCCAGCAGTGCGCCCACAAGGAGCCACCGATCTCCTGCGACGATTCCCTAAGGGTCCATGTACCCAAACAGGGTTCCTTTAAGGGTTCCTATAAGGGTTCTATAAGATTCCTATAAGGGTTCTATAAGATTCCTATAAGGGTTCTATAAGATTCCTATAAGGGTTCTATAAGGGTTTCTATAAGGGTTTAGGGTTTAGGGCTTAAGGGTCCATGTACCCATATAGAGATACATGAGCCCCAAAGTACCTATATAGGAATTACATTAAGGCCACTGTATATACTATATGAGTACATGGACGGTTAGGGATTGCCAACTTGCCCGAAATTTTCAATTCGTATCAGCCCATTCTTCAAGATGTCTTGGAAAGCTCTACCCTTGTAAACCCGAAGACGATACAGAAGCAAAGCTGCATACACGTGGTGTCATCAGAGGAAGTAGAAGCATCCCGATCAGAAGGACTCCCAAACTTAGCAGTAGAGTAGGTGACCTCAAACCTTCCGAGAGAAGAACAAATAACAAAAACAACAGTTCCCCTAGGATACTGGACGATGACATCAGCAAAAGCTGCTCGTGAATTAGAACCAGCTGTTTCCAAAATGCTACGAAGTTCCGAAAGTCACGATCCTTGAAACCCATTGTCGGAGAGGCATCTGGTGGAGGGCTTCGGGTTCAGAGATTGGGATTAAGGTGTTCAGGTCTAGGGTTTGGGTTGAGGGCCAACTGAGCGTGTAAAGTTTAAACCATACTGCTTATCTAAAGGGACATTGGTCTCGTTAGATCTTGCGCAAGACGAAGTCCTAAGTAGTAGCACGGATGCAACATCTCGGTATTTGGACTTAGGGTAGTGGCTAGCGTAGGGCAGTATCTCACCGTGAAGGCCGTTACAGGATTAGCAGACACACTCAGGCATTAAGAACACTTCGGGCGATGTTATGGATCTCGGTCGTTGCACTCAGAGACTTATGGCCCAGTAGGATTGCACCGCAGTTTGTAGAATTTGTAACAGATAGTGCAAAGGCTGTCCGCTTAATCACAATTGGTCACATCGGCTTGTCGTCCTTGCTTGGGTATGTAATAGTCGTCTCAGCACACTTACCAAGACCCTGGTATACGCCTTCCTTATATGCCCCAACGCTTCTGTCGTGACTGGTCGGCCCCTGTACTAGACCCCGAGCCCATGAAGTGGTCGTGGTAACTATAGTATCCTTAGCATTTTCTGATTTTCGTTCATATAAAAACCCAAGAGAGTATTAAACATGTTGTTGTTTTATTGTTCTAAGGGGAATTCAGGTCATTGCCATACGAGCCCACACTGGTTCTATCCTAACCCAAGTGCCTGATTATTGGATGCTTTGGACCCGTAGCATGGCCGCACCCGCGATGTTTCGGGTACATGGTCCTTGCGAAAAACCTTGTTTCAAAAAACAACTATCGGACCATTCTAAGCCCTTATGTGACCGTGCGTATAAACGCTACAATGGCCCATATGCCGCCACTCTGCAGCACTGCAAAACTGCATACAACTCGTATTCAACCACAAAGCATACTAGTATGTATATATAATTACACATATATATATATATATAGATATAGATGAATGACTTTGTCAAGCGTTTGAAGCCCCTACGCCCCAGACACTCCGAACAGGGCCCTCCTCTCGAGCCCCTCGTGCGGGCAGCGCTCAGACGCCACGCGTTGCAGTGGCCACGGCAGGCCAGCTTCAGAAAATGAGGATCTAGGGTTCAGGGCTTAGGGGCCGAGGGACTAGGTGCTTTGGGTTTAGGGGTTTAGGGTTTAACTAGGGGCTTTGGGTTTAGGGGCTTAGGGTTTAGGGGCTTAGGGTTTAGGGGCTTTGGGTTTAGGGGCTTGGGGTTTAGGGGCCTAGGGTTTAGGGCTTAGGGTTTAGTGATTTAGGGTATAGGGGCCTTAGGGTTTATATAGTACGTATATCATGGTATAGTAGTAAGTAGAGTCCTATGCACAGTATAGTATTGTAAAGCAAAGTATAGCGAAGATTAGTTTTGCATTCACAGTACAGTACACATTGTTCAGTATAGTGACACAGCATCGTTAATGCAAGAACAGTATAGTACAAAATGGCATAAGGCGTTTTTATCTCTCTCATTCTCTCTGCATCTTTATCTTCCGTCTGTCTGTCTTCTGTCTGTCTGTCTGTTTGTCTGCTTGTCTATCTGCCTGACTGTCTATCTGTCTGTCCGTTCGTCCGTTCGTCGGTCCGTCTTCCTGTCTGTCTTCTATCCATCTATCTGTCTGTCTGTCTGTCTGTATAACTTTCCAAGGGTAAAAGGAGGGACCCTTAATAAGGACCCCTAGGTGTATACCCTTAATATAGCTACTATATACCCAGTATATAGCCCATTATAGGGTAGGGGTCCCCATTAAGGGTGTGCCACTGCTTGTACCATGGACCCGCAGAGAAGTTGGCAGGACAACCGATGCGCACGCCCCGAGACAGAAGTGTACAAGCTCCTCGAGCCGAGACGTCAGGACGGAAAAGAGATAGGGGCCTCATAAGGTGCGATGATGGTAGGTAAGATTATCACCTAAACCCTAAGCCGTAAGTAAGGAAGCCTTAAATAAGAACCCCTTTTCTTCATGCCGCCCTTGGATCCGCTCGCGAGAGAGAGAGAGAGAGAGAGAGAGAGAGTTTAGGATGCGTTGTGTTGTAGGGCTTCAATGGGTCCTAACGTTTCTAGCAGGGCTTCATAGTCTTATTTCAATGGACATACGGCTTAGGGTGGAAGTGTACAGCGGGCTTGGGGCTTTGGGGTTCAGGCTTCCAGGGTATCTGAGTTTGACGATGGCTGCCTGGGTTCAGGGCCTTGAGATGCGGTTTGTTTCAGGTATAGCATGTTTGGTTCAGGAAACCGTTGCGTAGCTTGAGTCCTGCTATGTAGCATAGACGGACTTCGAGAGTCAAACATGTAACATATCCCGTGAAGATGCCATATTCAGGTTTGTGGTTCAGCCCAATGCAATAATGCCAATTTAAGTTGCGGCCTACTTGTCGCGGACTCGCTATGGTGAGTACTTTGGGGTTTAGGGCCTACAGGTCTGGCGTGAGGGTAAGAGCCGAACCGCTTCGAAACTGTGTCTTGGCAGCCCCAAATCCTGTGCAGCGGTAGAACCCCCCACCTGCCCCGAACCTGATGTTTTGTCTCGTATGCAGTTCGGTTAAGGGTTTGTGACTTTGTAGGTCATCACAACGTGTCAGCACCTCCTTTTGGACACTTGGAGCTTGGAACTCTTGGTTGGAGCCCCCATGGAGCTGATAGCAGTGTAGACCACTAAACCCTAGACCTTTGACTCCAAGTCCTTTACCCGAAATCCTAAACCCTAAATCCAAGTCCTATACACGACAGCTTAAACCCTAAATCCCAAGTCCTTTACCCGAAATCCTAAACCCGAAATCCCAAGTCATCCCAAGTCCTATACCCGAAATCCTAAACCCTTCGACTTGATGAGCAGGGTCTGAGTTCGTGGAGGGCAAGTGTCTCTGTGGCCAGTGTGCAGGGTCGAAGGGGAGGATGAACAATATGCCACATTGCGGAGATTGCCAAGGGTTGTCTTTTCTGCCTGCCCAATATGGGCTGAGAACGCTGTCAGACTCTGTCATGCAGGCTCAAAAAGGCCCTCAAAAAAAAAAACACCTACGCCCTAAAGTTCCTGAACCCTCCATCCTAGGCCCTAAACTCCACAGCCGGAGCCCGACCTAATATAGGAACCTGATGAAGAAACCTTTGGCCTTTATAAGGGTTCCTTCAAAGGGCTCTATAAGGGTTACTATAAGGGATCTATAACAAGGGTGCTAAAATAATGGTAGCCCCCCCCTCATGGATCTACCTTTTTCGTGTGTTTGAGAGCCACATCACACGAAAATGGAAGATCCTTGAGGGGAGGGCCTACCCGATGGACCGTTTTGTGGTTGGGTGAACTCCACTTCGCATCCGGCTCTCAAACACACGAAAAAAAGGTAGATCCTTGAGGGGGGGTAGCTATAGGGGGGGGGGATACCAAAATAATGTAGGAACCTGATGAAGAAACCTTTCGCCTGGATTCGGGTTCCTTTGACTGAGTCCTACTATTTTGGTGTTATACTAATTATTTTGCGGTTACAGGCCCAGGATTTCTTAATCAGGTTCCTACATTACCTGTAGGCTCATACGCTACCCCTATTTTTTTAGGCATCGACTTTTCTATACTACAGGTCCTAACCGTAAGACCATGTATCTTGAAAACGGGGTAAGGTATGAGCCTCTAGGTGGGGTGCAATCAGGGTTTCTGCGATTCATATGGGGGTTTCCGACAATAGGGCACCCTAATATAGTACGCTTAATAATAGGACCCTTATTATAAGGACCCCCAAAAAAAGGCGTACTCCAAATCTTAAACCGTGGCCCTCTCAGCTACCCCTAAACCCAAAGCCCTACAGTGGGGTCCCTATAATAAGGATCCTATTATGTGGGTGCTGTAATAGGGCCCCCTATTTTCGGAAACTCCGATACGGTAATCCCCATAAAGTTGGAAACCGGATTAAGGCGAAATAGTGCTGGGATTCCCTATACATGACTCCTAAGGATTGAGGCTATCGGGTTTCCAATTTTTTGGCCTCTACTGTAAACTAGGACAGCCCGCTCGCGCTGCGAGAGACGGTGTCCAGTCCCTACCACGAGCAGCAGCTGGTGAATGCCTCAAAGGGGTCTCTAGATCCTCAGGCAACCTTTAACCTTCTTTGGGTAGTATAGTCCCTACCTTAAGCCGGATTAACCTACCTTTTTAGGGTTCCGTATTATGATTTCCTTATATAAGTCCTGAAAAAAGGTAGGTTATTCCGGCTCAAGGTATATAACTCCTATATAGCCAAAAAAGGTTAACCTTTAGTTCCCCATGATACCCGACAAGTAGGAGATCATCCGACCAGATCCTTCAAACTCCATGTAGCTAGATAGTCCTAAAGCCTAGACCCTAAACCCCTAAAGCCTAAAGCCCGAAAACCTACAAGCCTGATACCCTAAGGGTCCCTTTACCCAAATAGCACTAGTATATACTTTGGCCCCAAAGTACCTTTGTTGGGACTACTTTAAGGCCAAAGTATATACTACTTGGGCACATGGACCCTTAGGGATAAGGCTTATAGGGTTTCGGGCTTTAGGGTTTTAGGGTTCAGGGTTTGCGTTTTTGCTGTTTTTTAGGTGTTGGACTTGGGCCTTAAAAGGTTCCTATGCAGGTAATTTAAGGCCCTTATAAGGATGTAGTATGTATGCCATAACGGATGCAATCGTCTGACTGTGCATGAGCCTGACTGATTTTGATGCGCTCTAAACACAATGCACACATATTCCATGTGTGTACATATATAGAGAGAGAGAGAGAGAGAGAGAGTATGCCTAAAAACACTTATCACAACCAGTCGGCTATGGTTTTTGCGAACCCACTTTGACATGCTTCTACTTATTGTTTGTGTTTTCATATATGGACTTCCCTACGCCCCTGAACCCCAGGCCTCTCTATCTATAGATCTATCCTTCGGTCGATCTATCTATATATCTACAACTACATATACCTGTTTCTCTAAACACCTTATGAAACACAAAATATGACACACCAGAGGGAATTATATGTATTTGTATATTTATATATATAACACATACATATGTATATGTGTGTGAGAGAGTGTCTATACTTGTAGCAGCATTGAAACATACATATCAGAGGTGCATGTATGGCAATGTATGTGTCTGATACGGTTGATGATGCAAGTCCTGCATTACCCATAATAAGGAATGTACCATAATTCCTATAGTCTAGGGTAACTAAGGTAATGCAGGATTTATTCTGTTCAGCTTTTCCCAGACCCGCGGGAGGATCTAGAAAGTAGTTCCCCAAATTTGGGGCCCTATACTACTAAGGGTACTTTATAGGAACCCCCATACAGGGATGTTCGGCTATTGGCTTTGTCATAGTTGGGTAGCATTTTACATTTTTATGGGTACTTAAACCCAAAAAGGAATAAACATGTACATGATTAAACCTATCTCAACAATGACCTAGTTGGGGTGTCTGCCTGAGACGGTAGCTGCCTACGACACCAGACCGCCATTTGGAGTTCAGATGGTTTGAGCGGGAGCCTCCACGCTAGCAAATCCCTGTTCCTGCACGGCGAGTACGTTTCTGAACTAGAGCTTCCAGCCTTCGTCCAAAGCGAATTCACGTTCGATACCTGACGGTACTGACTGTCGGGATGCATACTCGACTATGCCAAGCTGTACCTGTACTATAACATACCATACGATCCTATCCTATCTTCTCCCTTACTATACAATACTAAAGAAGTTTATTACTCTACTCTGCCATACGATCTACACTTTTATATGCTGGTATCTGGCTTTGGGGTATCCAGACTGCAGAATAGTACTTAGGGAACCAGGTGATTTCTTGTATTTGGACTATTCAGCAGCGAGCCCTAAGTCTCAGGAGGATTTAGTTGGTTAAGGGTTCAGTCTTCCAGGCTAGAAATTTTGGAGGTTGCAGGCTTTCTGCACGCTCTGCTCGAAGTAAAGGCGTTGCTTTCATACCCCTCCTGCAGCCCTGCATCCTAACCACTCGGCCCTAGACTCTGAAACTACCTTGCAAAGCCAAGTTCGCACGGCGCCGTCAAAAGGCACAACGACGCAGAGCAGGCTTGTGCTCCGAATGTCTCGTCATGGCTGATTCAGAACTCCTTGGAGGTTCAGGGGTAGCTATAAGCAGGGTTATAAGTCCCCTAATAACAGGTTATAAGTATAGTTGCCCTACTTATAACCCTACTTATAACTACCCATGAACCTCCAAGTCAACCCTCCATCTGCACTGTCCGAAGTCCGGGCTTAGGTCTCAGGGTTGTGGGTACTTAGGGCTTACGGTTTAGGGTTCACGGTTCAGGGTTTTGAGTTTGCATGCCGGATCAGACCCTGGCGCGGTTGTCCTACGACTAGCAGGGAGCTTGCCATTTAGCTCCAAATTCTAGCATCTTGTTCACTGTCGCATTATGAGCTCTTTCGTGTTATATATGATTGGTTGGTTGGCAGGTTGGTTGGTTGATTGGTTGAATGGTTGATTGAGTGAGCGAGTGAGTGAGTGAATGAGTGATTGATTGATACATTGCTTGAATGACCAGGTTTTTAGCTAGTTGTTTATCTGTATGTCTACATGTACATATAAAAAAATATTCATTCAGATGTATATGTATATGTAGATGCATGTGTATCTGTATGCGTATACGTAGATGCACAATGTAGATGTACATGTATATGCGAATGTACAGGCACATGTACAGGTATAGGTGTGTACATACATACATACATACATACATGTGTATATATATATATATACATGTGCTTGTTTATTTGTTTATCTTGGTATGTGGTGGAAAATGGCAGGCGTTGGTAGGTAGGGTCAAGCGTTCAGGAGCCCTGCAAGTTTGGGCTCAAGGTTTCGGTTTTCGCAGTTGACCCTTTGCCCCGGTTACCGGAAATGGGCTACGGAGCTTACGCGTCTTCTTTGCCAATTTTCCAGTTCCAGGAACAGTAATCCAATCAATAATGTGCTGAGCTGCTAGGGGAAAATATATTTGAACTTCTGTGGCCGCTTGTGCCCTAAACCGTAAAGCCTAAACCCTAAGCCCTAAACCCTAAGCGACAAACTGTAGTGCCATCAAAACCTGCCTTCCAGAAAAGGCTTCCAACGGGAGAACATTCTCTGCAGTCGGAGAAAGGTGCTCAACAAAAGAAGCCCTAAACCCTAAACCCCAGCCCTAAACCCTAAACCCTAAGCCCGAAACCCTAGTCCTAAACCCTAAACCCACCTCAGTGGACATGCATGCGTGTGCACGAATCTGAGTCCGAACTGCTTCCCAAAAAAATCCCACCTCAACGACTCGGAAGCGATGCTTCCAAGCAGGCCAACGGCTCCGAGAGTCGCAGCAGCTTGGCTGGCGGCTAGCGGTTCTGGAGTTGAGTTTAGGGTTTAGGGTTTAGGGTTTAGGGTTGGGGTTTAGGGTTTAGAGTTTAGGAATTGGGTTTAGGATCTGGGTTTAGGGTTTAGAGCTTAGGCTTTGGATTTAGGGTTTGGGTTTAGGGTTTAGGGCATAAAGTCATAAGACCTTAGTATGTCACCCTAGACCCCTAAGCCCTAGGGGGTTTCGAGGAGGCAAGGTTTTACCGGAGCTCATCTACACTCTCATGGGTGGTTGTCAAGATTAGGGTCCCTCTTTGGGTCCCTAATATAGTACGGCACCTCGTATTTAGGGTACCCAAAAAGGGACCATAATTTTGACAGCCACCCTCATAGAGCCTTAGTTCTCCAATACCCAACCTTTAAGCTTTTTGGGTTCTTATAGTTTAGTAGGAACCAGAAAGTTTAACCTTGTCTTACCCGTGGCTTATCGGGGGAGTAAGGAGCCCTTGAAGAAACTTCAGGGAGTTGTAAAGGATGCTCAAGAACCATGAAAGCAATAGTAGCCTTGTCTATCAGCAGATTGCATGCCTGCTTCTTCCCCCTGACTCTCCATGTAGCTAAACAGCATATACTCGGGCCTTTCAAGGGTTCCGATATTCAGGTACTTTAAGAGCTGATTACATACTATATACTATAGGTGCATGGAGCCTTCGGGTTCGGATTTCTTAAGGCCTGATTTCGGAGCTCAGGGTCTCCTTGCGCACCAAAGTGAAACCCTGGGGCCCATAATTACCTATACTATTTTGACGGTTCCTTCTAGTGAATAGTATATTTTACCCCGAAACCCTATTCTAACTATTAAGGCCCCTACATGAAGCCTTATCATGCCTAGATCCTATGCCGGGATGAAATGCTAGGACCCAGAGTAGGCCCTTATTCCCTTTTGTAGGGTTTAGGTTCCCTTATAACCCCTCTCTAATCCAAAAAGGGCACCCTTTTTATTCCAAGGTTACTCTTGGGCCTAAATCCTATGGTTTAGGGTTTAGGGTTTAGAATGCCCGGATGAAATGGAGGCAAAGAGCCAAAGACGAGCAGCGCGCTCTGGAAATCCCTGAAAGAGGAGCCCCCCTGCTTGGAGATTTGGACACCCCGTTTGGTTTTGAGATCTTATGGGTTTAGGTTTAGGGCATACTAGAGAGGCCGAAATAATTACCCAGTACAATTATTATAGTACAATGGGATCCAAAACCATATTCTTTTTTATTAAGGCCCCTATAGCACGTACCTTACATGATCACATGATATGTTTTCTTTCTGTTAAATGTCCACGTACCTCACAACATCATATATCCCACCAAGAATCCTATCCATTCCGCAGCTACCTGATTTTTATGTGGGAGTTTTGGACCCGGACCCTGTCTTCGTCTTACTTCCATACCAGCTTTTTAGTGGAGGCTTAGGGCTTTTGGGTGGTTAAGGCTTCTTTTGAAAACCCTAAAAACCTAAACCACTCCTGATCCTCCCTTGTGGTGCCCTACTTGGAGGTTCAGGGATAGTTATAAGTAGGGTTCTAAGTCCCCTAATTTCGGTTATAAGTATAGTTACCCTACTTATAACCTTACTTGTAACTACCAATGAACCTCCAGGGTATAAACCCTAAACCCTAAAGGTATCTACGGCGCCGGCCGCACCACTCCCAGCGACACCGAGGCGGGGGGACGAACAGGGCTTCAGGGTTATTTCAAAGGGTTTCTGGGTTCCCAGACACTCCCACCATCCCTTAAAAGGGGATCTATAAGGGTTCCTTTACGGGGTCCTTTTGAAGAGATCTACAGTTACAGGATTTAGGCTTCTGGGTTCCCAGAGACTCCCAACATCCCTTAAAAAGGGATCTAAAGGGTTCTGTAAGGGTTCCTTGAAGGGTTCTTTTTGAAGGGATCTATAGTTACAGGATTCAGGCTTCTGGGTTCCCAGAGACTCCCAACATCCCTTTACAAGGGGATCTATAAGGGTTCCGTTTCAAGGGATCTATAGTTATAGGGTTCAGGGCTTTTGGGGTTCCCAGACCTCCCAAAATCCCTTTAACAAATGAAACTTCCTTACATCAAAATTAGGGATCCTACTATAATGTTAAGGTCCCAGGGTTTATGCTCGGAGGGGCAAGCAGGGTAGTGCACAGCAGCTCGGCCCTAAAGCTGAAACCCCGGCCGAACCCTGAATGGAGAAGCGTCCAGTGTTACCTATAGTCTCCATTAAAGGGAACCCCCAAAAGCAACTACAATGGAGACTATAGGTAAGGTCTATTCCTAAATTAAAGGATGTTGGAGTCTCTGGGTTTGGGATGAGGGGATGATGGGTTTAGAGTCTCCATAGTTTCTTCAGGGCTTTAGAGAGAATTCGAGGAGCGATTTGTGTAGGGTTCAACAGTGTCGAGTTAGAAAAAATGAGGCGACATACACAAGGACTACTTGCACTCGGATTCTGGAGAGCTTGAAAACCCTACATTTGTCAAGCACGAGACTAGCTATGGCAGTCGCGGTAATCCCGAAACCCTTCACCCCCTGAATCCCGCGCCTTGAGCCCAGGTCCGTTCGCGCAGCGCCAGTGGAGACTGTCCCGAACAAGGCCCCGACCCATGTCGGCACTTTGCATGATATATAGGGGCCTTCATAATTACCTATACTGTTTTTGGGATTCTTCATTATATAAATACAGTATAATTGGCCCAAAACCCTAGTCGAATTATTCAGGCCCCTGAATTAAGTGTCCAAGGTTGGAATGATAGGCAACAGACAACAGAGAGGTTTGCGTAATTGCCAACGCTATCCTCTAGTATTTGCTTGTAGAATCAAGCCCTTGTCTAATCATTGAGATCCTTCTGCTGTTTTTGGGGGTTCAGGCTTGATCTTAGGATCAGTAGTAAGTCAGTAGCCAGGGCCTGAGTATATACTATGTAGGTAAACTAAGCCTCAGGGAGAAGCCAGAAGCTGTGTGCAGTATTGTTTTTTTGGACACCAAAGCCACGTAGGAGGAGTCCCCAAGCTTCTCAGGTTAGACTCAAATGGGAAAGGGAGCCTTAATAAGGACCCCTAGGTATATATACCCTTAATATAGCGATTATATACCCATTATATAGCCCATTACAGGGTAGGGGCCCCCATGAAGGGGCTCTTGGGCTCTTGAGACTTCAGGTCTGCTCTAGTTTGAACGGCCCTGAACCCCGAAACCGCGCCAAAGCAACCCAATCCCTAAAACCAAACTCTAAACTCTAAACCCCTAAACCCAATCCCTAAAACCTAAACCCTGTAATCCTATAAACCCTAAACCCCGAATCCCTAAACCCCTAAACCCTATATAAACCCCGAAGCCCTAAAATCCCTAACCCCTAAAACCCCTAAACCCTAAATCCCTAAGAGCCGTTCTCGCGACCCAGACATCTCCACCCACTCGCGCGGTGAGCGCGAGTCCTGGTGGCCCGGGCCATGTCACCCGGCGAAAGTTTGCAAGTTCAGGGTTTAGGGTATCCATTAATCAAGGAATACCTAGGGTCCTTTCAGGGATTCGGGGTTTAGGGGAAAGTTTGCAAGCTCAGGGCTTCTAGGGTTTAGGGTTTAGGGCTCCTTCAAAGGGGATTATAGAGGTTTCTTTAAAGGGCTATAATAAGGGGCTATAAGGGTTTAGAGGTTTAGGGTTTAGAGGTTTAGCGCATGTTGGGGTGTAGGGTTCTAGGGGTTTAGCCTTTAGGGCTTAGGGGTCAAGGGTCTAGGGACTTTCACGGCAGCGGCCGCTTCCAGCACAAGTCTGTGGTGCAGATCACCCACACTTTCAACTTCGCCTTCCTGATGCACCGTGTACGAGTAGCACATTTGTGGATGCACTAGAAGCAGTCCTATGGGTGGAATCGGTTGATGATATAAATCCGGCATGACCCATAATAATGAATATCCCACAATTCCCATACACTAGGGTCATGAAGGTAATGCTGGACCCCTATCATTCACCGAATTCAATCAATCCGAAAAGAAGGGGAAGGAGCTTCGGATGCACAGCGGGTGGGGAGCTAGGACATCGTCGGTGTTCCACTTAATCGTAAGCCAAAAAGCCGCAAGCGGAACCATCGCCCTGCATACAAACACCTCCAACCGTTTGGAGGACTCAGAAATTCTAGCAAGAAGCTTATCATGAATAATGTCTTGCATGGCTTTTTGGCTGAGTCATCAAGGTAAGAGTGTCGGCAGGTGTATAGAGAGTTCTGGGGACTAGCAGTGTAGGGTTCCCAAACAGAGATGCTTTGATGTGGTCTTTGTCGTGGCTCGGGTTGGGCTGGGCTTCAAGGGCATGATTTATTTCGCTTTTAGCTTTGAGGGTTTCGGGTGGTGGCATTGAGGGTGGTGGTTATGGCAGCCTCTGCGTCTGCGGGCTGGTGCTTCGGTTAGGTTTTCGTTTTCATGACTTCGGGGTCATATGCTAGAGACAGGTAGGCTGCTTGGTGTCCAGGAGTTTAATGGAACCAGTAGTAGGACGTCGGCATGTTCAGAATCCTCCTCTCAGACCCTACGAAAGTAGGACATACAGTATGGTTGGGCCAATTAATTCAGACAAGGGGGTTATCGGATTTATGTTGTAGAGTTTAGGGTTCAGGATTTTACGATTGCGGGTTTAGGTCAGTCTTGAAAGTGTTGCAGATTTCTAGAGTCACAGACAAAGGGGAGGGGGTCTAAATGAGGCCCATTTTTTTCAGTAAGCAGCTCCGATCTACGAGGGAACCTTGGTAATCCTTAAGCCCAAGCCCTACGAGCCGGAATGCAGTACTGAGGTCTGAAAAGTTGGATCCCTCAAACAAAAGATTAGAATATGCCCCCAGCGCCCTACTCGAATTATCATTCACCCAGATCTGATGAAAGCCTGTCTCTTGAACCAAGGTGCTGGCCTTTTCGGGTATCCAACGGGCTCGCATCTCAAAAGCTGGGTTGCTGGCGCTTAGGGTACATGGGTTTAGGGTTTTGGGTCTAAGGGTTTCGGTGTGGGTCCAGTTAAGGCTTGTAGAACAGCCCCCGCACACAGTCGGCATTAAGCACATGGCGTTCTCGAGTTCCAACGAAATATTGGGATAGGGCCTAATTATGCGATAATTAAAGGAGCTGCTCTTGCCTCAGCCCAGGGTACTCGATGCTTCAGTCTTGCATGCTTGATCGAATCAGGTGTCTAGATCAGGCCTAGGCAAAAGTTGTGGGCTTTAGGGCCCGAAGCTGTAATTCAAGTCCGGGCAGATTGAAGCTCCAATCCGCGCCAACCCTGAGCTTTTTCACCAAAGCGTAAAACCCAGCCTCAAAAACCCTAAACCCCAAGGCCGTAATCTGTAACCTGGCAAAGACCTATATAAACTCTAAAATTGCCGAGGCGCCAGCGCGACACAGCCTCCAGTCAGTGAGGTCCCGGCCCTGTGGGGTGTGTAGGGTTCATGGTTTAGAGTTTAGGGTTTAGGGTTTAGAGTATTTTACAACTGACAGATGGTCCTGTGTGTTGTGGGTCTGCACGATGATGAAGGCTTTTTAGGTTTCTTGCCTAAGTTTTACCAGACAACCAACCCTCACATAACCTGTCCGAAAACGCAATAGCAACAGGGTCGACACTGCCCTATGTACCCCATACCCCGAAACCCAGAAATTGTTAACCCTAGACATCCGCATACCCCAAACCCTCAATCCTGTAGATCGTTAGACTCTAAAGCCCTGTCACTCCGCAGGCGCCATCCTGCCTCACCCATGGGTGCGGGCCTTGGCGCGGTTCGAGGTTTACCGCAAAGTCTAAGGTTTCAAAGACACCAACTCTTTCGGCAGCATCGCGTGCTTGGGGTTCAGGCTTCGGATTCAGGGTTTCAAGAGGTCTGCTCTTGTACTTAAGTCGGGTTTCGTGCTTTGGACTTGAGAGCAGTCACGACTTCCATGTTTAAGGCGTCGACAAAGCTTCGGCAGTAGAGGGAACTATGAGAGGGCAGTTTTCGGGGTTCGGGTCTAAGTGCCTCAACCCGAAACCCTACTAAACCCTAAACGGGGTTTAGGGTTTCGGGCTTCGGGTCGTTGAGACGGTGAAATCAGTTCTCGTGCAAGTTTGCACTTTGTCCTCTCTTCAATGAGGGTCCGTGTACCTATGTGGTTGATGTTTTTGGCCCTGAAGTGCCTATATTACAGGGACCATTCTAAGGCCACAGTATGTGCGGTATTAGTACAAGGGCCTTGAGCGTTTCGGCGTATCTCTAGCTGGATTTGCCCAGAAGTCCAAACCGTGAATTCGTGCATGTCTGGTGAACTGTATTCGTGAAGCCACCGCGGACTTACACCGTTCATGGAGCCTGATATAGTGGGTTCAGAAAGCAAGCCTTTTCGTCGGCCCCCATTCAACGAAGAACATCTAGGCATAAGCATGAATCCTGAGTTTTAATGATTCTTTCCCTAACCATTGCTTCCGCTTGAGGCCTCTAGAGCCCGAAGCACCCAGAAAAGAACCTTTCGACCCATGAAAGCTATCAAGCCCAGCAAAGTCCAGAAAACCTTGTGCCTGGTACACCATGGCGGCATTTTCAAGCAATCCGATGCTTGGTATGAACCCTTAACCCTAAATCCTGTAGCATGACCCCCAGCCCCAGAGAAAGCAGCATCAGAGCAGGCTCTACCACTGCGGCCTGGAGCGGCGAGACAAGGCTGATGGTTTAGAGAGTTCCTATACCCAAATAGTATATATATATATATTGATATATTGGGCTTATTCCCTATAGGTACATTGGAGCCAAGGTATGTGCTATTTGGGTACATGCACCCCTATGTAACCCTAAACCCTATTATAGAACCCTTATGGTAACCCTTATAGGAACCCTCAAAGGATCCCTATTTGGGTACATGGACCCTTATAGGGAGTTGGGCTTTACGGTTCATGTTTTCGGGTTGGGCATGGAAGAAGAAGCTTCTCTGTGAGGAATAACGGGGCCGTAGTTAATAATTTCCTATACTCTTTTGGTGGTTACTCACTGTGATTGCAGTACAATGGGCCCCCAAACCCTATTCCCTATTCTATCTAATTATTGAGGCCGCTATATTACTTTTTGCGGGAGAAGAAAGATCCGGGGTTCATTAAGAGTGAACTGTCGTAGTGTATTCGAGTTTGGGTTTGTCAGGTTTCGGGCTAATGGATTTGAGTTTGCTGCTAGCAATTTACACCCCAAAATTTCTGCATGCTGAGAAGCTGCTACGCTGGCATATGGGAAGTCTTTTGGAGATTTTCATCCCTAAACCCCGAACACCCCAAGCGCGACTGAGAGGGTGTTCTTTTGTCAAGGTTGGGTGTCGAGTTACCGTCACCCGTGCTCGCCCCACTCGGGCTGTTGGGAGGCGACTCTGTGGACCGAAAAGGAGCCCTCTAGGGCCCCCCAAAAGCACATAAGCAAAAATTAGGGTAGGGATATCCCATATAAACCCCGTTATAACGAAGCCCAATAAGGTACGGATATCCCCATAAAATGCTTATGCATATGTGCTTTTGGGGGTCCCTACCCTCTTTGGACCGAAAATGAGCCCTGAAACAAAAATAAAAACCTAAGCGCTTCAAAATTTACGGCAGCAAGGGTCCGGAGAGGTAGGGCCCTGACTATGAGAACAGTTTAGGGTTGGAAGTTTAGGGCTTGGGGCTTAAGGTTTCGATTGTAGGGGTTCAGGTGTTGGGGAAGTTTAGCGTGTAGGGCTTATAGGGCTTTGGTTGTAGGGGTTTAGGATTTACGGCCTATAGCGCTTAGATTTTGGGGGTTCAGGGCTTGAGTTGAGCAGGCCCTGACAAGAGCGTACCAGGTATGTATCCCGAACGGAACAGAACACCCAGGAACTGTAACCCCACGATCCTAAACCCGCGAGCCCAAACCGCACAAACCCAATACCGAAAGCCTAGCCCTTTGGGCCAGGGTACTTGGAGGTTCATGGGTAGTTATAAGTAAGGTGATAAGTTAGTACGGCAACTATACTTATAACCCATATTAGGGGACTTATAACCCTACTTATAACTACCCCTGACCCTCAACCCTATACCCTTATAGAATCCCTCTGGATCCCCTTGAAGGACCCCTGTGAACCCTACTTGTAACTATCCCTGAGCCTCCAAGTAGCCGTTTTGGGTCAGGTCTCCCGTTTCCCCTTCATTCTCGCTGCCTCGGACACCACGGTTGAGGCGACTTTCTGGGTCCGGCGAGTTGGTGTAGGCTTAGGGTTTAGGCTTAGGGTATTTACGGTATTTAGGGTATAGGGTTTAGGATATTTAGGGTATTTAGGGTATTTAGGTGTTTAGAATATTTAGAGTATTTAGGGTATTTAGGGTATTTAGGGTATTTAGGGTTTAGGGTTTGGGGTATGTAGGGTTTAGGGTTTCGGCTTCGGGGCTCTACGGAGGGTTTCCTGGGTTGCAACGAGGTTCGAGGGGTTTCCGTGGGGGGCTTCGAGTTGTAGGATTGACGGCTAATGTCAAACGCTCTATATATATGTATGTATGTATGTATGTATGTATGCATGCATGCATGCATGTATGTATGTATGTATGTATGTATATATATATACATATATATATATATGTAATAGACAGATAGATAGGTAGATAGATAGATAGATAGATGATATGGATAGGGAGACAGAGATAGGGAGATAGAGATGGATATAGATGCAGACATAGATATAGACATACATGTGTATATATATAGAGAGAGAGAGAGAGAGAGAGAGAGAGAGATGTTTCAGATGATTTGGGTCTAGGGCACACCTTGGTTTGGGCCCTGAGATTTTCGGTTTTGAACCTAAGTTTTGGGGTTTACCTAGATCCCCAACCTAGGGGGTGTCTTGTTTGGGTGTCTTTGACAAAGGTATGTAGTGTTATGGTGGAAGCCAGAAAGTTGGAAAGTGCGTTGCGGCGCGCTTGGACCTGAAACCCAATCTTCCAACTTTCCCGCTTTGACTGTAAAATATAGCGGTGCAGCGAGTCAGAACCGCAGTTTGAAGGCATGGCCCATGGTTTCCGGTTTCACAAGAAAGCGGCTATCAGAAAGGCAGGTGCCGCATTACATTAAGGACCCAAAAAGGGACCCTCATTTTGAGAACCACCCATATGGGTTTAGGGGGAGGCTAAGAGTTCAGGCCCCCAACCCAAAGTAACTAGGTTAGGGTCTCTTGGGGCACGGAACTCAAGCCTTATGTAACCCCAATACCCAGCCTTTAAACTTTTTGGGTTCTTATAGTTAGTAGCAATCAGAAAGTTCAACCTTTTATTTCCGTGGTTATTTTGGGGGAGTAAGGTAAGGAACGATGCAGATGAATCCCTGTGTTGGCTTCGTTTGGCGCTTAAGGTTTAGTGTTCGGGATTTTTGTTCAGGCTCGCATACACACACATACACACGAGACTGGTGACATCATAGGGCTGCAACATGATCGACACTCAAGCTTGTTGCGAAGGAGGCTCGCAAGAACTGAGCTGCTCTCCAGAACCGTATGCAAATACAGGGGAATCGGGGGTGGAGCAGGATCTCATCACCACATATCAGCGCAGTCAACCATGCACACTGGTCGAAAACAGTTCGTCTGCAGTAAGTAGCCGTAGAAGCGTCGGCCTTCGCAGGTATTCCTTCATCTGAATGAAGCTCGGGCGGAATAGCTTCGGACGCCCCCGCACTAGAGGTAACACCCTAGGAGCCCGACCCTAAAGCCGCATGAAAGCCTACTTGGAGGATCATGGGACTTAGTAAGTATGGTTATAAGTACCTTAATTGGGGTTATAAGTAGTTATAAGTATAGTTACCCTAATAATATCCTTAGTTACCAAGTTCCATGATCCTTTAAGTACTGCATTCAGGCAGCCATACGTTGCACCCTCGCTTCTGTCCGGTGCCCGCGTGGTTGCAGGTTGCGTGCTGAGCATGGAAAGACTGCCATACTCTAGCCGGTTGGAAGTAATATTTACCCTAAGGGTCCATGTACTCAAACAGTATATACTTTGGCCTTAAAAGTAGTCCCTATATAGGCACCTTGGGGCCATACATAGTATGTACTCTTTGGGCACATGGACCCTTAGGAAGGTAATATTATGATCGCACAGTTCTCCGTCAAGCAGGGCTCCTGAATTAGTTCTGCACACGCGGTCTTCAAACTTCGGAAAGATGGAAGAATTGAGCCTTGGATAGAGGCGGCCTATACACTGAGCCCCTCAACCCTGAACCCTGCCAAGCGTCCGGGTTGTTTGGGGTTGAGGGTCTAGGATTTAGGGTATCCGGGTTGTTTGGGGTTGAGGCTAGCAGCTACCGGATGCAGGATTCAGGATTGGCGCTTTGCGATTGGGGTTTTAAGTTTAATTAAGTCTGACTCGCAGGGTTCAGGTAGGAACCATATAGAAGGATTCAAAGTTGAAGCCTCCGTGCCGCCAGCATACGACAGGGTCGAAGGGTTTCTGCAGTACCGTCGGGACAGTCTTCTGCGTTCAGAAGCGCATGGACAAGACGCTCCTCCAATATATGCAGGGTTTGGGCTGTTTTCGGTAAACATCAAGGGGTTAGGGTTTAGTGTGATCACCAAGACAAGCTAGCTTATAGGAAAGCGAACGCCAGGATCAGAGGTACAAGCCCTGCCGTGCAAAGCCTAAGCCATCTAGGCTCAATACACCCTTCATCCCAACCCACCTCCAACCCCCTCTGACCCCCGCCCCTCCTCGATCCCCGAACCGCCGCGCAATAGTGGACAATTCCAAAACTCACCCACTCCAAAACAGTAGCTTGTTTTGCTGCTCATGGCAGCAGTATGTAAATTTGATTAGTGTCCAGAGGTTGTTTTGTTGGTCTGCCCTCAGCTATCCCATAGCCTCAAGCCACATCCTAGTCCTAAGACCGCAAACCGTATAAACAGCCTTCGGAAACCCCCTAACGCCTTAAACCATGCTTGTCATGTCTTCCTCAGAAGTTGGCTGACATGCGGATACAGACTTATCACACGTGAAAGCTCCGCGCTGACCCGGTTTCCTTCTTTACCCAGGCGGCCGGATGGGCACATGAGGCATCCGACTATTGGTGCTTAGGCCTCGGCTGGCGGCTAAAAGGGGACTGTAGGCCTTACCTTCTACCTTGACTTTGGTGTATGGCCTTGGACTCGCGATTTACCTTAAACTTTAAACTAAACTACCACAACCTGAAGTACATGTCCGCAGGCTCTTATTGTGAACTGCTAGTGTATAATAGAATGTTTCGGGACCCTACAAAAACCATAGGTTTTGGTAGCTCAAGGTAGGGGTCTGAATATGCGGCGGTCCCCGGAAGGATTGGTTGAAAGTGGGGCCCTGAAGCCCAAGGCCTAAAATATGCCCAATAAGCCCCAAACCAGAAGCTCTTAGAAGCTGCCCCCACCCTGTAATAGTGACTATAAGGATTATATTAGGGCCCTAGTATATTCCTATTAAACCACTATTACAGGGTGGGGGCAGCTTCTAAAGAAGCCCTGAATTACTAAACCCGAAGGCCTGATACCAGAGCTCAGAGAACCCTGATTCAGACATTGAAACGGTGGATGATGGAAATCTTAGGGTTCCTTTAAAGGGATCTATAAGGGGTACCTTTAGGGGTTCCTTTAAGGGATCTAAAGGGTTTTAGGGTTTAGGGTCTAGGGTGGGTGATCTAAATCCTGCATTACCTTAAGGACTCTAAACTATGGGAATTATGGTATATTCCTTATGATGGGTAATGCAGGTTTTATATCATCAACCGAAGGACCGAGAAGATAAGGGTTTGGGTTTTAGAGTTTACAGATTCGCAGAAGGCGAAACCTACATTCTAAGTCCTAAGCAAGGTATATCTACATTCCACCGACGCCCTTGCCCTTTGAGGAGTTCTCAACACGAAAGTCCTGGATCATGTTAGGGGTTGAAGGAGGGGATGCGGCATGAGTGTCTAGGGTGTCAAAGCTTTGGGCGTTTACACCTATCTGATTGCATGTCCCGCGGATCCCAATACAGTACATAGCCCCTTAAAAACCTGCACTTCCTTAAATACCCACTACAGTATCCAATGATATGAGAAAGATGGAGCCCTGATGGGGCTCATTTAGCACGTCATACGACTACCGGAATACTGCTATCCCTGAGCTACCAAAGCTCGGTATGGTGGTATGGTCAGATGAGGGCTTCGTTCTCGCCGACTCGCCTTGCCTACCACCGAGCTTAATTCGCGAAAGCTCCCAAGACTTTTTGCACTTCATGACACTCGAAGTGTACGTTACGGATGATACGACCCCCTTGAATTTTGTGGACCGTGGGAGTGTGGCTTTAGGATTTAGGAGAATTGAGATATGGCTTAGGTTACGGATTTTCTCGCCTTACATCTTCTGGCTTTGGGGCAGGTCGGGTTGATTTATGAATGTACGGTTCCCACGGGTCCAAGCATCAGTATGGTATATACTTAGACCCCCAAAATACCTTGGACCCTTTGGTGTTTGCAGGATATCCTGATTCGTCTTCAGGCGTTTAGGGCGTGTCAGGCGATCCGCTTTCGGATCATCATCGCAAGATAAGATCTACGCAACCTTAAACCCTGAAGCCCTAAGCACCTAAATCCCTCAACCCTCCCTGAACCCCTCTACTTAGGATGCCCAGTAGTACCCTTATTCCCTTTTTGTAGTCCTAGGTTCCTTATAAAGTTACCCAATACCAAAAAGAGATGCCTTTTTATTCTTAGGTTACAGGGTATCCTAGCTACCCTAAACCCCTAAACCCCTAAACCTTAAACCAGGCTGCCACCTGCCCATCGAGATGGTTTACTTAGTAGCTGAGGGGATACACTTACACTTTTGAGTGTAATAATGCACACTCCCGAAACTGAAAGTTTACACTTTTTGGGGCTTATGAACTCAACAACTAGGTTTAGGGGTAAGAACAAGGTTGAGGTCCCCGAAGGCTCCATGTACCTGTGTAGTAGAGTTTCCTTAGGACTTTGCTCATATAAAACGTTAAGAGCATATTATAAGCCTTTTTGTTATGGTTCGAAGGGTGTTACTCTTTAGTATACACTCCTTAACAGGGATGCTATATACTTACTTTAGGGCTGAAGTGGATAATATATATATATATATATACTGACTGCATAGGCTGTGTAGGTGCATGGAGCTTTAGAGGTCATGAGAAAAGGTCATAAGATGAAAGGAAGATTGCCAAAGTTCCAGGAGCGCAAAGTAATTCGGCGTCCTGCGAAGTCAGTTGGATGTGAGTACATTGCTAGGCATCTCATATGTGTAGGGGTCGACAGAATTTGTAGCCAGGTCCCCTTGCAGTCATTGTGGTAGTGTATATTCCACCATATCCCAAAACTCTGTTCTAACTATCAAGGCCCCTATATTAGAGTCTTCGGGCTCATGATACTGGGGCCCTAACCGCCCACCCAGACCCTCTGTTTGAGTTCCCTTCCGGAAAACAACGTGCGACAGCCACAAGGCACAACTACCCGAGCCCTAAACCCCAAAACTTTAATGAACTTCGGAACCCTAAGATGCTAAATCACATCGCTTCGTTCTTCATTCCTGACATGTAGACCAGTGTCGCAGCAAAAGGTAAACACACCCAAATTTCGACCTAGGATAGGGGTGTAGGGCTTGGAGGTTGTTTTCCTGGCTTTCGAAGCTACCAAAGAGCTATTCCGATAGCACATTTCATGTCCATCTGGCCGACAGGATTTGCACTTTCCCCGGACCTCCCCAACCCCAGCGGGCAGTGCGAAGAAAAGCGTGCCTGTGTGATGCCTTTCAGTGCTGTATGTATAGGGTGCTCTCCCCACCGTTCAGGTGCCACATGCTACGATGTTGATAGAAGTTGAGGTTGCCGGCAACCTTCAAGATAACGCTCGGTACGAGGGACGGACAAGTTGTGGAAAACACATGGGTGGTTGTCAAAATTATGGTCCCTTTTTGGGGCCCTATCATAATACGGCACCTATTATTTAGGGTACCCAAAAAGAGACCTTATTTTTGACAACTACCCACATACAGCGCTAGATGGAGAGTGGTCTTTACTTAAGGGCCTCGAGTCGAGTAGTGGGACTAAGAGGCCCCTATTTATGTTTAGGACTTAGGGTTTAGGATTTAGGGTTTAGGACTTAGGGTTTAGGGTTTAGGACTTAGGGTTTAGGGTTTAGGACTTTGGGTTTAGGGTTTAGGACTTTGGGTTTAGGGTTTAGGACTTAGGGTCTAGGGTTTAGGACTTAGGGTTTAGGGTTTAGGACTTAGGGTTTAGGACTTAGGGTTTAGGGTTTAGGGTTTAGCACTTAGGGTTTAGGGTTTAGGGTTTAGGACTTAGGGTTTAGGGTTTAGGACTTTGGGTTTAGGGTTTAAACATCTACTACCTTGGCGCTCGGGTCATGACTTTTCTGTCGGCCAATGCTGCACATGTCATGGTTCAGGGTTTTGGGGTTCGGGGCTCCGGTGTTGAAGGTTCAATAGAAGCTATGGCCAGGCACTCAACTCTACAAGCCTGAACCTGACACCCTAACCCCAAATCCCCAAACCGAGCAACCTGCCTACATAGGAAAGTTCGGACACATCTTCGAGTTCTTTAAGAGGGAGGTCGGCAAGGAGTTTAGCTATGCAGGGTCGAGGATTCAGGCTTTAGAGGGTTCAGGGTTTAGGGTTGAGGGTTTTGGGCGTTTGGGGTTTAAGGTGTATAGGATTAATCTAGATTCCTGACGAATACACCCATGTTAAATGTTCCTTAAGGGCCTTTATAATACGTTCGCCATTCATATTTTTGTTTCAGGGCGGTTCTTTTGCAAACCAGGGGGTCTCTGTTGTGGGTTTAGCGCTTTGGGCCGCATGCCCTTCCCGAACAGGCTGCATGTACCTGTATGGTCCTGTATGGTATATACTGAGGACGTAAAGTACATAGAAAGCAAACCCTTTTAATGAAGGTCTAATTTTATACTATATGCTGTATAGGCACATGGAGCCTAGGGCATGTTCGACCAACCTACCGAAGCCCAAAATCTCACCCAAGCTCGAAGTTATCAGACCTGTTTACTATCCGGTGAATCCCAAGCCCTGAAATACTCCATGGAACCCTGGGCCGTAAACCCTGAACCTACACCCTGAAACACTTCATGGACCAATCTCACGCACCTTCCACAATCCAAGGTACTTGCCGAAGGTAACCTACATAGCTTTTCATTTCAGCTCCTTTCCATCCCCAAACAGCTAATATACTGCCGCAATGTACCCCAATTCTACCCCAACACCACATTTGTACATTTAGGGCTTTAACTGAACCTCGTACCCAAGCACAAGACCGGACTTATTCTTCCTGGCTGGGTGGATACACTTTACACTTTTTGGGATAATCGTACCCACTATAAAACTGAAAGTGTACACTTTTGGGGCTTAAAAACACAACAACTAGGTATTGATGCTGTTTGATCTGGCTCGAAGGGTTCTTGCACTAACGCCAGGGCTGACATCTCATGCCGTGCCAGCTGCAAGCTGTATGATCAAGGGCCACCGCAGACTTTAGAAGCATTGCTGAAGGATTAAATTCAGAATCACGGAAGCTACATGCGATGCCGGGATTTAAGCAGTCGCATCTAAAGGAATCAGGAACCCTTCATTTCACGCGCAGCCGGACAGTGCGTCCAAAATGCGGCGTCCTTAGAGATCAAAGGTTCATCAGGCACAAAACACAGCACAGTTTAGGGTGCAAGTTGACTAATTTAGGGTTTAAGGTTTAGGGGTTGAATAATTTAGGGGCCTAAGTACATGCCAATACTATTCTGGTGCTCCGTGTATGATAAATAGTATAACATACCTGAAAATCCTATTTCTAATTGTTACGGCCCCGTAGTTACACAGTAAGTAAGGGGTCAAGGGCGGTCCACAACAAATCCGTTGTCAAATGTTAAGGCCCAGCCAGCAAGTCGAGGAAGCCAAAGCAGCCAAACCGTGATACTATAGAGCATTTGTAGAACCGGTATACCCTTATCAAAGCCACCATGAAACTCTGGCAGAACCCTTATACTGTATACTAGACCCTTTATACCTAGACCCTCCATCTACCCTCTATTAGACCCTAACTGCTCCTTGTTTGGGACCATATACCCCTATTTGAGGGTCCAAGGAGGGTCCTGGTAATCGGAACCCCACCCGGGATCCTGACACCTTGAAACCGGAAGCCCGACTAAACCCTACTGTCAAGCCTCACTTGGAGGGTCATGGCTAGTTATAAGGGTTACTTTAAGGGTCCCTTTAAAGGGATCTATAGGGATTCTATACGGGTATAGGGTTTAGGACCTTCTTGGAGGTTCATGGCTAGTTGTAAGTAGGGTGATAAGTAGGGTAACTATACTTATAACCCATACTAGGGGACTTATAACCCTACTTAGAACTATATACCCCTGAACCTCCAAGCAAGCCCCACTAAACGCTCCCCTGAACCCTGCAATCCCAAACCTTAAGCCCTACTAAACCCGACCCTGAACGCTACAAGCGTAAGCCTTAGGTTTAGGGCTTTAAGCCCTAACACCCTACCCTGACCGCTCAAACCCTAAGCCTCAAGCCCTGCTACGCCCTAGTCTGAACCCTACAACACTAAGCCTTAAGCCTCACTAAAAAACCCTAAACCCTAAACCCTAAACCCTGCACCCCTAAACCCTAAACCCTGCACCCCTAAACCTTACCCGGAGCGATAAATCCTAAGACTAAGGGGCTTCGGGTTTCAAGCCCTACTAACACCCTGAACCCTAAACTTTAAACCCTAAACCTTAAACCCTAAATCCTAGACCTTAGGCCCTAGACCCTAAACCTTAAATCCCTACCCCGAGCGACCTTCAAGAGACGTGCTGCTGATGGACAAAGTCCTGCATTACCCTTTATAAGGCATGTACCACAGATCCCATAGTTTAAAGTCCTTAGGGTCATGCAGGATTTATATCATCACCCCTAAACCCTAAAACCCTATAGATCCCTTAAAGGAGCCCCTAAAGGTCCCCTTATAGATCCCTTTAAAGGAACCCATAAAGGTGCCCTTGTAGATCCCTTTAAAGGAGCCTCTAGAGGTCCCCATAGATCCCTTTAAAGGAACCCTAGGATTCATATCATCCACCGTTTCAATGTCTGAATCAGGGTTCTCTGAGCTCTGGTATCAGGCCTTCGGGTTTAGTACTTCAGGGCTTCTTTAGAAGCTGCCCCCACCCTGTAATAGTGGTTTAATAGGAATATACTAGGGCCCTAATATAATCCTTATAGCCACTATTACAGGGTGGGGGCAGCTTCTAAGGGCTTCTGGTTTGAGGCTTATAGTGGTATAACCTTTAAAGGGACCCTAAGATTTATATCAACAGTACGGATTCCGAGGCCCTGCCCTGCCGAGACGACCATGGCCGAGGACCTACGGGGTTTAAGGTTTAGGGTTTAGGGCTTTGAAAGGCTTAAGGTTTAGGGTTTAGGGCTTCAGGGCTTTAAGGTAGGGCTTAGGGTTTAAGGCTTTAATTCAGGCTTTTTTTAGTTGTCACAGGGTTCAGGGTTTAGGGCTTAAAGGGCTTAAGCTTTAGGGTTTAGGGTTTAGGGCTCTAGGGTTTAGGGTGTTAGTAGGGTTTAGGGTTTAGGGCTTGAAGGTAGGGTTTACGGCTGTAAGGCCTTTTTTAAGGGTTTACATAGGGCTCAGGGCTTTAAGGCCTTTTTAGAGGGTGTCATAGGGTTCAGGGTTTAGGGCTTTTAAGGCAGGGTTTACGGCTTTAAGGCTTTTTGTTTAGGGTTCAGGGTGTAGGGTTTAGGGCTTTAAGGTAGGGTTTACGGCTTTAAGGCTTTCTTTATAGGGTGTCATAGCGTTTAGGGTCTAGAGCTTTAATTAAGGATTTTTGTTCAAGGGTGTCATGGGGTTTAGGGTTTAGGGCTTTAAGGTTTTTTCTTTATGGGTGTCATGGGGTTTAGGGTTTAGGGCTTTAAAGGCTTTTTAAAGGGTGTCATGTGGTTTTTAATGTTTAGGGCTTTAAGGCTTTTTATGGGGTGTTGTAGAGTTTAAAGCTTTCAGGTTTAAGGGCTTTCTGGTGTTATTGCGTGTTATGGTTACGGGTTTTTAAGGGCTTTCAGCGAGTTAGGGCTTTAAGGGATTACTAGCCGGAGTTCTGGAATGCTTCTCCCTCATGCACTCACTCCGTCACTCCCTTACTCCCTCTCCGCCCTCCCTCACTCCCTCCCTCACTCTCTCTCTCTCTCTCTCTCTCTCTCTCTCTCTCTCTCTCTCTCTCACTCCTTCACTCCTTCACTCCTCTCTCCCTCTCTCCCTCTCTCCCTCTCTCCCTCTCTCCCTCTCTCCCTCTGCCTCTCCAACTCTGTCATCCCACACGCCCTCAGTCCTTCAAACGCTCACTCCCTCACTAAGGTTGGATATTTGCATCTTCGGTCCGGAAGGACATACATCCTACATATTGGTAAAATCAAGCTCAGCCAAAAAGACGCGGTGTTCGCCATTCCTCTCTTCCTTCACGAAGACGGTGTTCCCAGTTTCAAGGACGAATCCTACTCTTTTTGGAACTGGAGCTCGCTGTCACGGCACTAGAAGGCCTACTCCTTGGCCTTCGTGGTGGGTTTGCCTACCTCTCGTGTGTTGCCATCCATACGAGCAACAATCTGTGATGTGCTGGCCTGGGATCTGGCCAACTTGGTAAAAGGCGTGCGACCGACTCACGGCCACCGTGGAAGGCTGCTGACGGGCAAACGTGCCGAGCTGGTTTGTTCAGGGTGTTATCGGGTGTTAGGACGGGCGTGAGAAGCTAACCCATAGGATTCATGGGATGTTCTTGGGTTTTTTGGGCTTCCGTAGGGTAAGGGGTTTCTTGCTTTTACACAAAGATAGGGTTCACAGCCGATTGTGGCTTTCCAGAAGGTTTTTCCCAGGGGCTGCATGGATAAACTCATGAGGACATTAGTAGGGTTTCGGACTTTTAAGACTTGTGACCTTAGGGTCTTCTGAAAGGGTTCGGACTTCAGGGGACTCGGAGTGGTGGATTCGGATGATAGAGTTTTTCGGCAAACCCCTGAGGAAGAAAGTCTCCTCGTCTCATAGGGATCAACTTGGAGGATCATGGGACTTAGTAAGTAAAGTTATAAGCACCTTAATTGGGGTTATAAGTAGTTATATAGTTACCCTAATAATAACCTCAGTTACTAAGTCCCATGATCCTTTAAGAAGGAGTGCACACATTCGTCAGGAGTTCACATCAATGGCGGTGATTTGGTTTCTGTCTTACGGTTTGGGGGATCGGTGTGTCGTGTGTTTCGGGCTCTGCAGCTTTCCGCTTATGGTTGTTGGAGGTTTAAGGATTATTCACGTAAGCTCAAAACCTGAACCCGACAATCTAACCCTACACCGTCTGCCATTGCAGTTACCCAGAGCCTCCAATATTCCTTAATTATGGAATGTACCTCAAGTAGCCGCAGAAGGATCCCTGATATGATTTAAGGTTTTTCCTTAATTGAGGGATATTGGAGTCTCTGGGTAAGCCCGAAGCTGCCTTCTGTACTAGAACCACAGACCCCAACACCCCAAATGCCTCAAACTTACCAACTTCTGTGGGCGGCAACGCCTCTAGTACGAATACTTGTGCAGGGTGTTGCGTAGACCGCACGCAACGCAGGCCCTAGACCTTAACCCATGCACTCCTAGCAGCCCAGAGTAACTAATATGTACGGATTTTAGACGCCAAAGTATGTACCATGTGTAGAATTGGAGCCCAAGGGTAAACTATAACAGCTCGAACCTGAAGCTTAAATTCTAAATTGAAAACTTAACTGAAGCTGAAACGAAATTCAACCTAAACTCTCTCCCCCGAAAACAAGACTTTTCCTTCCTTCGGATGGAGGTCACTGCGACTCCCTCGCTGAAGGGTCGGCCGCCGTGGCTGGTGCCAGAAGGTGCCTTTGGTTCCTTTAAGGTTTACCCTCCCGGAGGTCCGGGTCTAGGGTCTGGTCCAGGGCTCCATAATTAAGAGTCCTCTAAGGGTCCTTTTGGTTCCTTGGTTCCTTTAAGGTTCACTTGGGGATCATGGGACTCAGTAAGTAAGGTTATCAGTATCTGAGTTGGATAAGTATTTATAAGTGCAGTTACCTCATGTTATTCCTAGTTGCTAAGTCCCATGATCCTTTAAGTACCCTTTAGGAGTTCAGGGTCTAGGGTTCTCCAGGACTCTATAACTAAGGGTCCTTTGAGGGTGCTTTAAGTTGCCTTCGAAGGTTCTAAAGGTACGGGTTCCTTTAGGGCTTGTGAACTACAAGGTTCTAGAAAGGTTACAGCACGGGCTCAGCTTTTTCTGCTGTGCTTTCAGGTACTTTCTAACGGCCCAAATTGCCTACCAATTCCAGATCCACCGGAATAGTAACGCAGTACCCGTTACTACCCCAAATCCCAGTGCCAAAGTTGTTGGGCACTTGAAGCCTTTGGTTTTGGCTTCGGGTTGGGTGAGGGTTCAGAGTTAGGAGCTTAAAGTGGGTTTCTTTGGCGCGGATCAATCCGGGATGCAGAATAGCATGAACTCGGCCCTTTAACCATGGATGAGCATAGCATGTGGACCAAGCTGCCTCGTAGTATACGTCTCTCGACCCTAGATTACGCCCAAAAAGTTGGAAACCTGATTCAGGACAATAAGTGCTGGGATTCCCTATATGTGACTCTTAAGGTTTGACGCCATTGGGTTTCGAAAGTTTGGTCTTCTACCCGAAACCCTAAGCTGGCTTGTAGCTACGGGGCTAATGTTAAGCTGCCCTGACGAGGACAGCACAAGGTTTCCCATCTGCTACAGTTCATGTAGATTGTGGGAGCTTAAATTCCATCCTGGAAGTTTCGACTGCACATGGCAGTAGCCCACTTTCCCGCCAACCTAAGCTTTGAGTTCGAGGGGCTTAAAGTGTCTGCCTGAAGCTAAACGCTCTTGACTCACCTGCCACGGTCTACGGCGGAGGGTAGATACGCAAACCCTGTACTTTCGACCGCTAAGGTTCCATGTGCACAAACATTGTAATTATACTCTGGCCGTAAAATAGTCCCTATAGAGGTACCTTGAGGCCAAAGTAGAAATGAATTTGTTGCATACCTGGGCTTGTACGGAAACCAAATGCGCCGAAGCTCGAGCCATAAACGTAAACCATGTTGAATTTAGACCTATCTTGTTCCGGTTTCTTGTTATGAAAAGGGTGGTTCTTCAGGGTCCAGATACACCCTTAACCCTTAACTCCATTGCAGCAGGTCTAACCGATGTGTCTCTTTCATGGAGGACGCTGCGCTGCTGATAAGCAGTTCTACCAACGGAGCCCTAGCAACGGCTGTACTATAGTTAGGGTGTCGCAATTAGAGTTCTCGGCTTAAGCGTGGAATGCACTAACCTCACTAAGCTCTATAAGCCCTAAGCCCTGACCTGTTCGGGCCTTGCGAGTTTACGGGATTGTAGACCCTAAACTCCCCAAAGCCTAAACCCTATAAACTCTAAACCCCTAGACCCCCTAAAGCATGAGGGGTGGCAAATTCTCGCCGTTTTGGTGCTGCGGTAGCTCTGAGTGTCTGACCTTCGGCTGATAGTCTCGAACTCTCCGGGGTTTTAGGATACAGCACTTAGGGTCGTTGTGTATTATGCAAGTTAGTTGCTTGTTCGTTTGTGTAAAGTCATGTTTTTGTTGGCCTACAAGAACTTATTCAAGTATTCGGCAGTTCTGCTCAATCGAGTTGCTTTGATCTCAGCAGTGTTGCCTATATTAAACTGAAGCGGGCACCCTATAAGTGTCCATGTACGTCCCCAAATAATAGTATATACTCTGGCCCCGAAGTACATATGTAGGGAGCTACCGGGTTACGAAACCCTGCACGCCACGATAAGGCCGGCACTAAGGGCCAAGCACTTGATCCAAAATCATATATGCCCTCATATTAAGTTATGACAGGCCCTAGACCCTGATCCTCATATTATGAAGGGAGTGGCATGTCGTCTAGACCGGTTTATGGTTTAGGATTCGGGGTTGAGGCTTCGCCGTCCTTGTTTCAATGCAAAGCCAACCAGAACCCAAAGGGTCCAAAGTACCTATATAGTAGAATGTAGGGTTTCTATAATAGGAATTACTATTATGATTTAGGGAAGTATCCCCCATAACAGTACCTAGGACCCTTGAGGCAAGCCCTTCGTGGAGCTCGTGGGGGGGCACGCTTCGAGTATTGATTGCCAGTAGTCTTCGGTAGGCACCCCGGAGTTTCCGAAACTTCCCTAGATACTAGGATCCTTATTACAAGGACCCCAAGATAAGGTATCCCGAAGCTTCGGAAACTCCTAAATGATGTTAGAAGATACCCAAACAGTATCCCCAGCTGACCGAGTCACCAAGGTTTTCCATTCCCCCTGAAAAAGCACTGGTTCCTTAGGGACGGCTGTTTCATGCTGTTTCGACTGTAGACCAAGTCTTGTCGCGGCAAGAGCAAGCCACTCAATCCCTAGACCCCAAACCTCTAGACCCCCAACATTAAAGGCCGAAACCCCAAAACCGCTAAGGACCCTCAGCCAAACTAAATCCGAGAGAAAACACTTGGGAGTTTTCGAGAATAGGGGTACCTTACTTAGGGATCCTTATAATAAGGGTCCTACTATTCAGGGTGCTACATTAGGGTCCCCTATTTTCGGAAACCCTCACTTGACCCGATTGAACCAAAAGCCTGATCCAAGAAAGAGCCGCAGGAAGCTCGGCGGGCTCAAGGCTGGACAATTTCGCGGGGCCTGATGCAGAGGTTAAGGGCATAGCTGCATGGACTACGGATCCCTGGTTTTACGACAATTCCGAGCCTACACACCCCTGTGGCCTGAAACCCTGAACCCAAAAAACCCTAAACCCTGAACCCTAAACCAAAAAAAAAAAAAACCTAAACCCCTGTGGCCCTAAAGCCTGAACCCCGCGAGACCCCAACCCTGCTTCACAAGTCACCGCGCTAAGTGCGCCAGACGCTGATCACTATGTGTCCCTAAACCCACCAACCCTCAGCCCCACACCCTTCGGTGATTGTACCACTTAGTAGCCGAGTAGGTAACCCTTAACCTTTTGAGGTTTAAAGAACCCTAGGACAGACGAAAAGTTTATTTTTTGAACTGGGGTGCTCAGCCCTTAAGACCACACTGTGACACTGTGGCCTACATGGTTTCCAGCTCAGCATTGAGCCTCCAGCCAGCTTCGCGACCATACCCTGAAGCCTATAAAGCTTGGACTGAAGCATCCTCGAGACTCCAATATCCCTTAATTAAGGAATATACCGTAAATTATAGTAGGATCCCTAATATTATTTAAGGAATATTCCTTAATTGAGGGATATTGGAGTCTCTGGGATCGTAAACCTTTAGCCCCTGAGCGGTTCCCTAAACACCTATCAACCCCACACCCCTACACCCTGAACCCCTAAACTTGAAACCTCGGCCTTGGAAAGACCTTAGCCGGACAAATGCCCAGAGACTAAGACTACAATATCCCTCTTTTAAGGATTATTCCTTAAATCATATCAGGGATCCTACTATACTTTAAGGTATATTCCTGAGTTGCCTTACATAACGGATATTGGAGTCTGCCTGATGCTCTGAATCCATGCTTTGAGGCATATGCGCCGGAGTTCATCCCAGCTGCCTGCGACCCAAAACAGGGTCGAATTGATGCAAAGGCTGAAGATTCGCACGTAAGTGACTATATGGGGGTTTCCGAAAATAGGGACCCTAATATAGTACCCTAAATAGTAGGATCCTGATTGTAAGGCGCCCCAAAATTTTCGAAAACTTCCATATAAACCCTAAACAATTTTCAGGTTCTGGCCCAGAATCTTTGTACAGTTTGGGTTTGGGTTCCGGTCTTCGGCCTAGACTGGGGTACTTTGGGGTACAATCATGGGAAGGCTCAGGGTTTAGGGTTTAGAGTTTAGGGTTTAGAGTTTAGGGTTTAGGGCTTAGGGTTTCGAGTTTCGGGTTTAGGGTTTGGGGCATTATCTTGGGTTGGTGGGTTTTTGTACATGACTCCTTAGGGATGGTGGTGAGGGTCGATTAGGAGTGTCCTTTTATGGGGTGCTAGTCGCAATAACAGGCTTACCTTGTGTCCTCTCAGTGCAGCGCTCCAAGCTCATCGTGCTTCATGCTCATCAAACAGTGTGTTAGATTTGTATCACCCGTAAAGCCCATATAAGTTACAACGCTCTTAAGGCCCGGGCCTAAATCCCAAGACATAAACCCTCTAAGCAGTTAACGGTAAACCCCAAATCGGGTAAACCCCAAATCGTAAACCCTGAACCCAAAGGCGCAAATTTTGTGTCCAATGCGTGAGCCAGAACTGGGGGGTTCGGAAGGCCTTGATAGGAGTTTTGGGTTTGGGGTTTCTAGTCATTCGCTGTTATGGTAGAGTCGACGGGTTAGGGTATATGGTGTTAGGGCGGGTAGGGTCTCGGCGACGATCTAGGGTCTATGGTTTGAAGCAGGGCTGAGAAATTCTACTCAATAGGTTCCTACTACGACGGGTTGATAACTGACTGGCTTCAGGCAAACGGTTTCAGCGGAACATACGGTGTTGGGTCTCGGGTGTGAGTTTGCCAACATTTTTCAACAAGATCCTGCGTAAATGGGTCGAGAAAGGCCACAACCAATTGCCACAACTCCTGAGCCCTACCTGGACCCTAAGAAATCCTTAATAATATCTTAGTAGCTGAGTGGATCCACTTTACACTTTTGGGGATAATATTCCCCATCATAAAGCTGAAGGTGTACACTTTTGGGGGCTTATGAATTCAACAAGTAAGATATGATTTCCTTTAAAAAGTTCAAAAAAGGGTAGGTGGTTTTGGGCAGTCACCAAAGAGACGAGACGTGCGGAGACAGCGTGCCTAGCACGGCGGCCTTGGGAGACGTCTACAAAGGCCGCGAAGGAACGAGCGCCTCAAAGTTAGCGCCGAAGAACAACCCAGAGACTCCAATATCCCTTAAGTAAGGAATATTCTTTAAATCATATTAGGGATCCTACTATATGTTAAGGTATATTCCTGAATTAAGGGATATTGGAGTCTCTGGGAACGTCGTGCTCAGCGTGCTGCCATACTGTAGCGACGGAAGCATCTACGGAATCCCTCAAAGTTTTTTGGGGGGGCACGAGTGGCCAGGGTTGACATGGCCAGGACTGGGTGCAGATTCTCGCCTACTTAAAGGATCATGGGACTTAGTAACTAAGGTTATTATTAGGGTAACTATACTTATAACTGCTTATAACCCCAATTAGGGTACTTATAACCATACTTACTAAGTCCCATGATCCTCCCAGTACCTCAGAGACCTGGAACCCATGACACATGTCTTCCTTACAGAACGCTCCTTCCTTACGGATGGCGACATGACGGCTATTCGTCACTGCCAGCATGAGCAAAGACCCTCGTTTTTCCAGTTCAAGAAGACAGTGGAGGAGTATCTCGAATGCCGCAACAAGCTCGACACGACATTTCCGGCAACTTGCACGGACCTAAAGCAATGTAAACGCTGAACTCTAAGCCCTGCCTGAACTCCAAGCCCCTAAGGGTCCATGTACTCATATAGTACATACATTGGCCTTAATGTAGTTCCTATATAGCTACTTTGGGGCCCATGTATCTCTATAGGGACACATGGACCCTTAGGGAGCAAGACTGAGCTGAGGCAAAGAAGATCCAGCAAGCGAGCCTAACGACTGGAGAAGATGGTAAAGGCACAGCTGAGGATTTGTGGAACAGGATGTAGGGGTTAATGTTGTAGGTTTCAGGGTGTAGGGGACATATGTACGAAGTCTGACACTGAGCCTCGTCATTCGAGGCTTGAGGCTTTCGGGCTTAGGGTTTGACGAGTCCGATAGGTTAGAGCATAGTGGTAATCCAAAAGCCCAAGTTACAAGTCCGTAAGGAAGCATACTCACTGCAGCGGCAGGTGCTACCGCGACGCAGCCCTTCGCATCCACTGTCACTTGCTGTCAAATTGCAGGATATTTCTTTTTTTGTGTCGAGCAGCGCTTCCTCCGCCGTCAAATGCCAAGGTTTTCCACAGGTTTTTGATTCCCCGGGATTCAGGGAGCTTCTAGATCCCACCGACGCTAGCTTCATCCCAACCTGGATATCCGTGTACCCATCAGCTCGAGCTCGAACGAAGTAATCATGTTGAGCCCGGCGGCTTGCTAAACTGCTAATTCTCGAACCCCTAGCCTACCCCAAGACAAGTTCCACATTTTGAAGACAAAGCGTCCTAAACCCTAAACCCCAAAACCGGTCCACGGTAGAATTTCCTTTGTGCCCGTGCAGCTGTTTCTTAAAGGCCCAGGCCTTGATAGGGGTGTATTGTGCTTGTACTAGGGTTTAGGGTGTAGCGTTTAGAGGCTTCGGCTTTGGGGGTTTAGGGTTTAGGATTCAAAAGTTAGGGTTTGGGTTGAGCTGAGGTTTAGGCTTTGGGGGGTTTAGGAGTTAGGATTCAAGAGTTAGGGTTTGGGTTGAGCTGAGCCGTGGGCTGCTACAGTCTAGCGCCATCCCCTCACCTGCGGAAGAAGTGCTGCTTCCCGAAAGACCTGAACGGTTGATGATAAAAAAACTTTCATTACGCATTGTAAGGAATTTTGCCATAATTCCCATAGTTTAGGGTTCTTAAGGTAATGCAGGATTTATATCATCCACCGAAGGACCAACCTGGGAAAACTTTTCCTCTGCGGGTCTTGGGGACGTTTCTTGTTTTACTTGTTGAGGGGGGGTACTGCTAACGGACAAAATCCTGCATGACCCTAAGGACCCTAAACTTATAATGGGTAATGCAGGATTTTGTCCATCAGCAGTACGGGTTGTTTCCAGAAAGCCATGCTGCTTGGCTTCTAGTGGGAGCAGAGTCGGGTAGCAGAGAAGGGACCAACATGGGAGAACCTTGCCACAAACTTTAGTGCATTAGAGATAGTTACTACGGATTTTGGAGACCAGGTTTGAAACCAAGCAGGTTCTTCGGAATGTCGCTTGGGTTTCTTAGCTTGTAAATGTGAATCTTGCTTAGTGAGTTGTGGTTCTACTGTCAGATACTCTGAGCCCTAAAGGAGTGGGACTGCCTGGGATGCTTCGGCGGGTTCGTATAAGTCCGTAGATGATGCAAACAGCCGCAAGGAGATGAGCCAACAAATCACTCGGGCGTATGAGCTGCTCCACTGGTGGCACCAGCTGTTTGCAAGCCGGCACCTGGCTCTGCCTGTTTCAAGTTGTATCCCGGCAAGACATCACCGTGCCCATACACTGCACGTTTATGTGTCTTTCTTCATGGCAGCGCAGAATGAGGCACATCCATTCTTCACGGAAGAGTCCATGACAATTAGGGACTTGCTGGCGCGGCAGTTCATATTTACACGCGGTATGTCCTCTTGACAGTGTTGCAGTGGCACATTCTGGTAAGCAGGACATGACCAGAGCTCAAGCCAAAGAGGAGACATTGGCAATTTAGGGTATAGGGTTCCTTCAACGGTTCTGTAAGGCTTCTGCAGGAGTTTAGGGTTTAGGCTTCAGTCGCTGGCGGCTGGGTGCCTCGTTATGCCAGTGATCCCCTGATTTAGGGTTGTTAAGGGCCCATGTCTGAAGCTCCGATTTGCATCGGAACGTGTTGTGTAGTTACCCTAAACCCTAAACCCTAAACCCTAAACCATTCCCCCCTACCGCGCCGCCGCCGCAACCCCAAATTCTAAGCCGAAAGCGCTGCACCCTGAGACTCCAATCCAACCAGGACCCAGAGTAGGCCCTTACTCTCGTAAGGTCTAGGTTCCTTTATTTATAACCAAAGTTAAACCAAAAAGGGCTCCCTTTTACTTCGTTACATTTCTCGTAGGTTTAGCGAAACCTTGAGCCGGATATGCGACCTGTTTGATGATGTCCATCCTCTCTGCACTGTTGTCAAGCAAGCAAATCATCTTCGACAGTCAGGATTTCGCTACAGGGAAATTACTGGGACAGCCAAACGTAATCCCTAAAGGTGCTAGCCCCACCCCATAAAGTGATCCCTATATACTTATGCAATCTATATAAATCCCTTTTGTAACCCCCGTGTGAAATCCTTTTAATGGCCTGTATATGCCTTAAACGCCGAAAGCCCAGGCCATGCCAGCTGCAGAGGCACTCCTGCTCTGCAGAGTTTTTGCAGGGTCTTGCAGGGATTGTTGCGGTTTTCCCGTAGATGTTGACTTCATATTGTCAGTTTGATGTTGATAGTTTTTTTGGGGGGGAGCTTTACAGGTTTCTGACTAGAGGGTTCTGGGTACTATCGGGTTTCTGAGTTTATCGTTGCAGGGAGCAAGAACAGTAGTCCTCTGAGCTTGTGGGTGTTGTCTCATCATCTAGCCGTTGCAAAATTGTCCTTCCGACTCTCCATGTGCCTGTGTAGGGTTCCTTGCCGGGTTCCTTCACACGTACCATAAGGATTCTACTTGGAAGGGCAGGGGACTTAGTAAGTAGGTTATAAGTAGGGTTATAATTGGGGTAACTCCATTTAGGGTACTTATAACTCTACTTATAACCTACTTACTAAGTCCCCTGCCCTTCCAAGTATAAGTGTTCTATAGGATTTGGGGCTTGAGGCTCCATGTACCCATGTAGTAGATACTTGGACCTGAAGTACCTAGATCCGAATCTGTTAAGGTATCAAGTAGACCTTATATAGGTACATGGAGCCGTAGGGTGAGACTAAGAGCAAGTCCTAGAGCCTAAACCCCAGGCAATTATCTGCTGCCTGAACCCTTAAGTCACCTTAACCAATGCTCTGTAGGTTATATACAGTATCCAGGGTTTCGGGGCCCGGGTTCGGGGTCCAAACCAAGATGTAGTCTGGGAGACCACGCAGATCCTCCTCCTAAGACTTGCTTTTTGTAGGCCATGCATCCTAAGCCTACACTCTCAACTCTAAACCCTAAGCCCTATAGACCCTAGATTAAACCCCCTCCCCTAAAGCTTAAGCCCTGGCCCTAAACGTTGAACCCAAACTCTCCATCTAGACCCTGTATCATACTTTCCCAAAGCATAATAATGATTCCTCATGCAAAAAACCTACATTCTACTATATAGGTATTTTGGACCCTGTGGGATCAGGTCTTCCTCATGGAGATGCTGGCAGCTATGGACATACACATGCAACAGCCCGGACCCGAGCATCATCCCGCCCAAGTGTCCTTGTCCAGCTCTCTCCTTTGATGCCTCTTCTCCTCTGTTTGAAATCTGGGGATTTGGGGTTTGGGGGTATCTGTTCACAAATGTAGTTAGCCGCGTTAGCCATCCTTTTGGCATTTGTTCCCTTTTTTGCACCAGAGAAGTAGTAGTGAAGGTTTTGGTTCCTGGCCGAATACAACTTGATTCAAACTTGTGCAGCGGGTTGTTGGATCATGAAAAGTACATAGCATCCATTTGGGAACTTGCAAATATCCTGGATTTGCAGTTCATGTTGATTGTATATAGTTCCCTAAACCCAAACCCCCAACCCTCAACCCATGTTGATTGCGGTTCGTTTGAAACTACAGCTTTTGGGGGGCCGGAGGGGCCACAGCATCTGGTACAAGCAGTCTGACTGAATCTCCAAAGTATACCGCCAGATGCGGGTAATATAGGGGCCTAAATCGTTACCACTACTGTTTTGGGGGCTCTTTATTGTAGCTATAGTATAAGGGGCCCCAAAACCCTATTCTAATTATTAAGGTCCCTATATTTGCTAAACCCTAAGACCACAACCCTAACACCTAACAGCCCAGGCACTAAACTCTCAATCTCCCCCCCCCCCCCCCCCAACAAATCCTTTCTGCAAGAGGATGACGCTGCACATAGGGGGTTTAGGCTAGGCACGGTAATTCCAGCATGCAGCAATCGTGAACCTAAGCCTAAAACCCTGGTGCAATTCCAATCCCAAACTTAAATTAAACCTTGAACCCTTCAGCCTTAATTACTCCTAAAGCCCTAGAAACATTCGTACCCTTGGTGTAGATACTCCCCAGCAGGGATTCCGATGCCTCGCAGGAAGAAGAGAGCTTCCTTGCAAGCTATTACCCATGCTTTTAGAGTGCGTAACCCTAGTGGTCCAGGTCCATGTACCTCATACCTTAGAGCGTTCTTTATAGGCATCGTCATAGAGGCTTCCATATTATGGGTACATGGGCACTGAACGTGCCTATGTACCCATGTTAGACTTAGGGTAAGGGATACCTGCATTCAGCAAGCATCCGTCATTGGGGCTACTTGTCCCCACGGGGAGTCAACTCCCAAGAGGGCTTCAAGGGTGCCAGAAGCTGAGACGGGGCTCTGGACTAGTACAACCGGGTGTATCTACTTACAACTCTCGAGGATTCCCTATGTTAGAATGTCTCTTGCAAAAATCCTTGTCATAGGGCACCGTAAACCCTAAACCCTGCACCGGCCTGACATTTACGATTTCGCCCCGCCTTGGACTCGACACTCCAAGCCATCTTTTCAGCGAGGCTGCGCGACACCCAGCAGGCCTTCACTTTCTGGACTTAGCAAGCAGGGTTCCCAAAAAGGGATCCTTAAAAGGGTCTACAAGGGATCTACAACAATATGGCTGTATATTAGGGGCCCAAATGATGTCCAAATCATAGGGGCCCTTAGGCCTTGATACCCATAAGAAGGACCTAATAAGGCCTATGTAAGGATATATCGTCCCCTACTACCACCCTTCCCCTACCCCCCGAAGGGTCCCTATGAAGTTACTAAATATGGCGGGGGGGAAGGGTCCCTATGAACTTAGGTTGCTTGGAGGATCATGGGACTTAGTCATGCTAGCGGGCAACTTTAAGGGATTCTTCGTCTCATGCTGATATAACCAGTAAGCTTAAGGGTCCCTATAAGGGATCTATAGGGGCTACTGTAAGGGCCGAGGGTCTCTAGGGTCCCATGATCACATTTGTAGTCCCTAGACCCTAAACCCCGGAACTTCGGGGGGTTTGGGATTCGGGCATCTTAGTGCATGCGGCCTATTGGGGGTTTCGGGTGTCGGGGCTATGTCAGCACTTTTTAGGGGTTTAGGGTTTGGTGAAGGGTTTCGGGTTTTTGAGGGTTTTGGATTTAATAAGTATTTTCGGGCCTCCCTCTTTCAGGGTTCAGGGCTTCAAGCCTTGAGCAACTTGAGCAACGCTGTGGTCATGAGTGCTGGAAAATTAGGGGTCGGAAAGGACTAGAAGTGCTCTTCCTGGGGGTCCTTGGACATATAGTTATACTGGTAGAATGCCAAAAAAAAGATACGGATCATTAAGGCCCCTACTTTGGTTTGTGGTGCTTTGAGTGGGTGTGCGGGGCTGTCGTCTAAAGAGCATATAAAGACGGCGGCGTCGTTCGGGAAAGGTGCTGACCTCCTTTTGGATGCAACCTCCGGCACTGGTACGGGCCCATCTACAGCAGGACCTCAAAGGATGCAGAGCTTCTTGCGGGATGCTGTAGATTTGGCAATTTCAGCAACCTTGAACAACCTTCGGGAACCTTGCTGCCGTCGCTGATCGCCGTGACGACCGGGTATTACTTCCTAGCGAGCCCACAGGCGGTGCCGGCTTGAGAATTCCGGCGCGCTGTTGTCCCGAACCAGGGCGTTGCTGTTGTTGTCCCGGAGGGTTCACGGTTTTGGGTAAGTTTAGGGTTGGTCATCAGAGGAGCCGCTCTACAGCCGGTCTGTTTCATAGTAAAGTTTGTGTCCCAGGCCCGTAGGCTTACTGAGTAAGACCACCAGAACAAGGCTTGAACACATGTGTGTCAGGGTGTACCCAAATAGTTCTGATCGGTGGGGGTGGTATACTATAGGGGCCTCAATAATTACCAATACGATTGTGGTTGTTCCTGATTCAAACTGTAGTATAATGGGACCCTTAACCCTATTCTAATCATGAATTGAGGTCCCTATATTTTCAACCTTTATAGTAACCCTTACAGAATCGGTTAAAGTAAGCCTGTAAAGGAACCCTATTCCAATTATTCCGGCCCCTATATAAGGTGGGGGTAGTAGATGATCTCATGATACTCCTGGGCTACGGAGCCCCGTCGTGTCTGGAAGCTCCGGGAAAACAGTATATCCGATCGTCCCACGTGTTTATCCCTAAACCTTACAGCCTAAAGTGTTTATTATGCATAGTATATGTCATATACTATGCTTAGGCTAGTAAGGTGTATGGGGATATGTTCATACAACTCAAATCCTTATCCTAGCCTGAAACCTTATCATCGAAGCTTGTCGGCACCTCACCTGCAACCCCCTAAACACTGCCATCCCCTCTCCCAGAAAGCCAGAAACCGAATATATTTGTGGTTCAGGGTTCAGGGGTCTATCATCCAAGAACCCTACAGGTCCTTACTTGGAGGTTCATGGTTAGTTGTAAGTACAGTTATAAATAGGACACCTATACTTATAACCCATATTAGGGGACTTATGACCCTACTTATAACTACCCCTGAACCCTAAACCCTATACCCTTTTAAAATCCCTATAGATCCCTTTAAAGGACCCCTATGAACCCTACTTATAACTACCCCTGAACCTCCAAGTACAGACACGCACTCTAGACTCGAAAAGCCTGAAGTCCTCAAGCCCTCGACCTCGAAGACCCTTCTGACGACCCCTGCAGGTCATAAAAAGCTCCTTTAGGCAACCTTGCGAGACAAGCCCGAAACCCGAAACCCTAACTTAAACCCTAAGCCCTAAACCCGAAGCTTTGTGTAGTCGTCCCGAAGCCTTCAACCCAGTTTGAAAACTTAAACCCTACATGGACGCTAAGAAACTAACCCTTTTAGGGCTCCTTAATATAAATTCCTTATACACGTCTTTAAAAAGGTAGGTTTCTTAGGGCCCAGGTAACCCCCTAAGCCGAACCCTTCGCAGGGCTTGGTGGCTACTGTCGAGCTTGCCTGCCGTCGAGCTCTCCAGCAATCTTTCGACAGGCCTCGCGTCACGGTTTAGGGTTTAGGGTATAGTAGGGTTTATGATTTCAGTTCGGAAGGAGTGCTTGTAGGGTTTGCTTTGGCACGGGTTTAGGGCGGTAGTGTTGAAATTTTTAATTGTATATATACATGCTTAGTGCAGGGGTCGGAGCAGCTTGAACGTACGTTGATATCCAAGACTTCCGCAGCTTAGTGATGGGTTTTGGGATTGAGAGAGGGCTTTGGGATTCTGGGTTTATGACTTACGAGTCACCCGCACGCCCTAGGACCATGTTGTCCACTGAACTCACGAGTTTTGTTTTTGTCAAGATTCATTATTTCACGTTTAGATCAGTCCTGCTATTCTGGGTTTGGATTAACACCCTGAAATTAATCAAAAGAATCTCGAACGGAAGCTTAGTTGCCCCAAACCCTAAATCCCAAGCCTTAAATCCTTCTCGGAGGTTCACAGGTAGTCACGAATGGGGTTATAAGTCCCCTAATATGGGTGATATCTTACAACTTATAACCACAATCATTGTATAGCTACCCATGAACCTCAAGTAAACCTTAGGCCCTAAGCCCCTGTGAAAATCGCCTCTAGTCTGGAGCCGTGTTGGCAAACCCTCGTTGTGCAGTCCCTTATAATCTGGGTGGCAATTTGGGAAACGTTTTAATTTCCCTTTATGGTCCCTATAGAGGTACCTATCCATAAATACATTTCAGAGCCCCAAAACTACAACCCAGTAATGTAGTACTTGAATCGACTCTCGTTCGTAGAACCAGCAGGTCATTTCACACGGACATGCAAGCTTTACGAGCGCGCACTTCGCAGACGTCTTGAGTTCAAGCTGCTAAAATAGCGTGACTACTGTGGTTCGCGCACCCGCTTTCCCGGAATCCGTTGCAAAACCCTATACCCTGGATCCTAAACCCTTTATGACCTGGGCCGATTGCTTTTAGGCTGGTCCTCGTCGGCAGCGCGGCTCTGCGCGCGAGAGCCTAAGTCCAGCCGAAGGTTCAACGGTTGAGGGTTTGTGGAATTTGGGGTTTCGGAGTTTGGGGGTTTGGGTTTAGGGTTTGGGGGTTTAAAGTTCAGGGGTTCAAGGTTCGGGGGTTTATGGGGGCTTAATGCCTAGGGTGGCCGCTCCAGAGATCTTCTAGTCACAGCTTTCAGCCACTATACGCAGCATCCCCTCAAGAGCGCGAATTTGGCATGCGATCTCAGACTTCCTGTATCTCGCAAACATCGTTTGTAGGGGAGAGCATTGCACCCTTAGCAGGGGAAAATCGTCAGAAGGATCAGCATGGTTTGCGCTGGCCCACCTGCCCGACTTTGCTCAAGAGCTGCGTCCCGGACTTGATCCTCCACCCTGTCCTTCTGGATGTTCTCAACCGGGTATCCGACGAAAAGTTCGTTGAGCTGTCCGACTCGGAACACATTGTCTTGATTGCACTGCTCCTGAGTGGGCTCAAAATTGCCTGTTAGCCATGACAGACAACCCTTGACCAGCGTAGATGCACTCGGCATACCCCAACTCCCCACACCCCTTCTGTCCTCAGCAGCAGCTGATTGCTGCCTACATTGCGAGACTGAGCCTCCACTTCAGCATCCTGCGCAATCTCTGAAGCCTACACCAAACCTTAGACGCTAGCTAATCCGTAAACTCCTCTAAATCCAAGGTCCTAAACCCTTTGTCTGTGTAGGGACCGCTGTACACCCCCACAAAGCCCTAAAGCATGGCCGACGGCTGGAACACCACAGTCGCACAAACCATGGAACTGGCACACAATAACAAAAAGCTTACACCCTAAACTCTGAACCGCATAACACAACTCCAAAAGCTTTAAGGTCACCCTTAGATGGTAGTTGCTCTAACAAACCCCACATACCCGTGGGTCCATGTACAAATATACAGTATATACTTGGGCATTCAAGTAGACTATATATATATAATATAAAGGCGTGGATGTGTACATATATGTAGAGGTACGTTAGGCCCCAAAGAAAAGTCGGTTTTGGTACATGACCCCTTGTGGGCATACATTGCGTCCAAATTTCAAGTACATTCGGTATGGGCACATGAAGCGAAACCCTAAACCCCCAAATCCTAAGAACCTTACACCTTAAACCAAACAATCCTAAAAATCCTAAACCCCAAAACCCTAAACACCCTAAGCCCTAAACCGCAGAACCCTAAAAGCCCGAAGCCCTAAACCCCAAAACCCTCAAAACCCGAAGCCCTGAACCCCAAAACCCTCAAAACCCTAAGCCAAACCCCAAAACCCGAAAAACCCTATGTAAGCCAAACCAAAAAAAAACGAAAAACCGTATGTAAGCCTTAAACCCTAAGCCTAAGGTCGAGACCCCCGGCAGCGACGTGGACGTGGTTTGCTTCACCCGGCCCGGCTCACGGGAGGCCGATCCTGCTCAGCAGAAAGGAGGTAGCGGTTCTGGGTTCATCAACCGTTGGACCCTAAACCCTAAACCCTATAGATCCCAAAGGAACCCTGAAAGGTACCCTTGTAGATCCCATTGGACCCTTAATTGTATCGCTTAGTTCTCCAATACCCAACCTTTAAGCTTTTTGCATTCTTATATTTAGTAGGAATCAGAAAGTGTAACCTTTTATTTCCGTGGCTTTTTTGGGGAGTAAGATAAGCGGGTTCCTGTGAGGGTTCCTTTCAGGATTTAAAGGTTTAGGGGTGGGACCTAATTTTAAAAGATTCCATGATACGGATCTATGGCTATGGTGAATAATATGGTTTCTTTATTGTGGTAACTTACATCAAATTCCTGAACAAGAAAGCACTGCTCCTAGGCCCAAACACCATACGACAAGGCTCCATGTACCAGTATAATATAAGGCCTTAAATGGGGTTCTTACTACAGGAACTCTACGTATATACTAAAGACGTGCATGGAGCCTTAGGGTCCTAAACTGTGCTCTGAGCCCTAAACCCAGGGCTCGGGGGTTTCATTAGCACAGGGGCCTTAACAATTACGATTGACTTTTACATAAGCAATGTGTTGTTCCACGGCTTGAGGTTTACAAGAAATGGCCTTAGCATTTACGACAGCGATTTGGCGAAAGGTTCTATGTGGGTCTTACGTGTCTGGCATTCAGGGAGCCTTAGGGTGAACGGTTTAGCATCTAACCGCTAGAGTCTGCTAGCCTCAATCTTAAGTCCGATTGCAAGATGCCTTTATCCCTCCATCAACGGTAGGTACGAGACTATAACTACAACAGAGTGGCATTACGGATGAAAGAACCATGAACCTCAAACCCGTCTCCCCAAAGGGTCCTAAGCACCTATACATGGGGAGACATACCCAAACCATAATCGTAGTTCCGGTTGTAGAGACCTTACTTACCTACTTTCTACCGTACCGGTACTTCGGACTCCTTGGGCTAGTATCCCTAAGGGTCCAAAGGACCTAACAACCAGGTATTGAGGTTTAGGATAGTAGGCATTACTTAGGTTAATACTTTGGAGAGTATATGATAATTAGGTACTTCGGTTGGTGGTATAAATCCTGCATTACCCATAATGAGGAATATACCATAATTCCCATAGTCTACGGTCATTGAGGTAATGCAGGATTTATATCATCAACCCTAAACCCTGAAGCCCTATAGATGCCTTAAAGGAACCCCTTAAAGGTGCCCTTATAGATCCCCCCCAGGATTTATACATCAACCGTTGGACCCTAAACCTAAACCCTATAGATCCCATAAAGGAACCCTTAAAGGTACCCTTATAGATCTCATTGGACCCTTAAGTCTGTCCCTTAGTTCTCCAATACCCAACATTTAAACTTTTTGGGTTCTTATAGTTTAGTAGGAACCAGAAAGTTTAACCTTCTATTTCCGTGGCTTTTTTTTGGGGAGTAAAGCCCTTAAAGGTACCCCTATAGATCCCTTTAAAGGGACCCTAGGATTTATATCATCAACCGTTGGACCCTTAATTCGATCCTGAGTTGACAGGCGCTGGGTCTCCCCGTGGATGTACTGCGCCGAGCTGGTGATCCCAGAGCTCGTGATCCCCGAGATCCCAATATCCCTTAAATTAGGGTTTAGGGTTTAGGGTTTAGGGTAGGAATATACATTACCCTAAGGGTCCATGTACTCATATAGTACATACATTGGCCTTAATGTAGTTCCTATATATAGGTACTTTGGGGCCCATGTATCTCTATAGGGACACATGGACCCTTAGGGTTATAGTAGAAGCCAGAAAGTTGGAACATGGTTATCCTCATGCGCCAAAGGTAAAGTATAAGAGATCCTAGCACCAATCCTCCAAAAACCATGTTCCAACTTTCTGGCGTCCACTGTAAACTATACGGGCCTTAATATTATGATTTCAGGTAATTAAGGGATATTGGGATCTCCGGGTGAGAGCTTGGGGGATTGGCGTGAGCAGGTTCCTGAGTAGTAACCTTTTGCCCTTTGTGTTTTAGGGTCTCCAAACGGAATATGAGGAAAAGGGTACCTGTATCATACAGGGGCTATTCAGGAACCTAGTTAGGCTTTAGGTGTAAGAATCAGAATTTGAGGACCTGGGGACTATCATTCACCGAAGAAGGGTTCCACGCGGGCTTCGGGCTTATGGTTTAAGAACCAATGTTGAAAGGTGTAAGAGGGTTAGTTGGAGGAATCAGGGCTTAGGGTTTAAGCCCTGGCCCTGCTAACCCAAACCCTAAACCCTTCAGCTCTATATAGAAACCTACCCTAAACCCAAACCCAAACCCTAAACCCTTAAGCACTATATATAGAAACCTAAACTGTAGGGTTCCAAGCTGAAGCAACACAGGTAAGTAGAGCTTTGGGATTTGACGGTCCAGTCTGTCGTTTCGGGCTCGGGCTTCCAGCTACCCAGAGGCGTCATAGTAGTTCCTTTTGGGGTTTCATATATAGTATGCTATAAGGTAATCCCAAAAAGGAACTACTATATGGAGCCTCTGGCTAGCGTTTAGGGTTTAGGGTTTGGATCTGTTTTTGTTTGTTTGCGTGTGGTTTGCGCATCCAATACATATGGCGGAAGTCTTAGACAGGGTTTAGTGTCTAAAGAGACTTTAGGGGTTTTCTACGGCTGGAGGGTCCAACGTGCTAAGGTGCACTGGTCACTCAGCGAGTTCATCAATCAGTTCGCCGACTTCCCCATGTACTTCTCCATGGAGCCTGCTTGCAGTGTTCAGGGCATGAGAACGTCCCTCAATGCAATACTATAGGGGTTCTTATTACTAGATGGTTCGTTTAGTCTTTCGCCCCTATACCCACGTATGACGAACGATTTGCACGTCAGTACCGCTACGAGCCTCCATCAGAGTTTCCCCTGACATATAAATATAGGATCATTGACCTAATTGTTAAGGCTCCTACTGTATCACCAACGAAAGCGGTGATCTCCGCCTACATCTTTAGTGCATACAGCACTCATGGAATTGTCTATACTGTGTCTTTACCCTTTGATTGATGGAAGAGGAAATGTTTTTGGCATTTGGAGATGTATATAGGTAAACCGTATACAGGTAAACCCTTAAACCCTAAACCATATCAGGAGTACAGCCGTTTACTGCAGGAGGACTTTTCAAGTCTTGCTCACATCTGCTCCGTGGAAAATTCCCCTTTACTCAACAAATCCTTGGGTCCTCATTTTCAAGCCTTAATTAGGTTAGACAAGCAGATGCCCGAAAACAGCGAGACCTATCAGCCCTTGTAATCACGGTTAACCTGAATCGGCAGCGAAACTCCAGCAAACCCCTTCCGCAGCTCTGCTGTATGCCGGCAAGATCTTGATGCTCTGCCACATGTGCGCTAACCTCAGGCCTTGGATCCTAAATCTCACACGCTTGAACCATATGCCCGAAACCTACAGCCGTAACTGAAGGGACAAGGATCTGCATCAAGGGCTTAGGGTCGCGGGTGTTCGGCTTTGATAGATACAACCCCGTTCCCATCATTAAGGTCCCTGTACTATAGAACCCTACTATAGATCCCTTACAAAGAGCCTTTTAAGGAACTGGAACCCGTTAAAGGTAACCCTGTTCTATATATATATATATATATATCAATTATTTAAATTATTTAAGGCCCCCCCATATTGAGTTGTGGTTTGTGCGTTGCCGACCCAGAGTTTCGGGTTACTTGCAGGATCATGGGACTTAGTAAGTATGTTTATTCGTCCCTCCATTGGGGCTAGAAGTACCGTAGTGATTGTATACGCGTAGTCTAGTTGTCCTAACAGTAACCTTAGCTACTAGTCCCATGATCCTTTGAGTACAGGATTTAAGGACACCTTGTTGAAAGCTTCTTGCTGCAGCACCGCCGGCAACACTCTCTTGGCTCACACTTTAAAGCAGCGAAGGGCAGGTTGTGTCTGGCCACATATATGGGAGTTTCCGAAAATCAGAGGTACCTTATTTTGGGGTCCTTGTAATCAGGATCCTATTGTTTCGGGTACCATATCAGGGTTCCCTATGTTCGGAAACTCCCATATCCATCATCATGTCCAAGCTCAGGCGGTTCAGTGGCAAGTTGTTCCTGTGACTCTCGCAGTAGAAGATCGAAAGCTCTAAGCTGCAGGGGCCAAGGACATGCTAAAGAAAGCGGAGCGGTGTAAGACTTGCCATAAATAACCCTAAACCCTAAACCCTAAACCCTAAACCCTAAACCCAAAACCCTAAACCCTAAACCCTAAACCCCTACTTCTCTGCACTCATACTGAAAAGCACATGCCAAGCTTCTTGTTTGGAACCTCGCTAGGCTCTTTGTTGCTCTAGGGTTTAGGGTTTAGGGTTTAGGGTTTAGGGTTTAGGGTTCAGGGTTTAGGGTTCAGGGTTTAGGGTTTAGGGTTTAGGGTTTAGGGTTTAGGGTTTAGGGGATCATCGGACAACTGCAGCAGTCACACTCGACGGGACAAACGAGCGGCAAGGTATTGTCTCCGGTATGAAGCCGGATGCCATTGCTCGACACAAAACACTGACCGCCCCAGAGCCCACATAGTCTTTTTCTGAAGGATACGAAACTAGAGTTCCAGGGCGTGGGTGGGTTTGAGGCACGGTAGATACTTAGTCATCACCGCTGCGTGTCCTGCTCGCTGGTCGCGCGGATGTTTCTAAGCTGCATGCCAGGTCATCATGAATAGGGGCCAAAAAAGCACATAAGCATAAGCATTTTATAGGGATATCCCTGCCTTTAATGGGCTTAATTATGAGGGGGCTTATATGGGATATCGGTATCCTGATATTTGCTCGTGTGCTTTGCCGGTGCCCTTATGAAACCTGCCGCCTGAACTCCCCGAAAGGATGTGGACAGTTTTGTTAGCTATACTGCGTTTGGACAGCCAGTATAAGCGTTTGCATTCTAGATCTCCAGGTCTCCGAAAAGTTAGACAGCTTCCCTCCATTGCCCTTACTTTCTCTGTCATAGTTGGGTAACATTTTACATTTTTATGGTATTTACACCCAATAAGGAATACGAATTTCAATTTTTAATCCTATCCCAACCATGAACTGGCTAAGTCCACGAACCTCAATGTAATGTAGAAAAAGCTCTCTGGCCCAATAGACTCCTGTCCGTGCACCCCCTAATGTACTGTTACGCCCCAAATCATAATAGTAATTCCTAGTATAGAAGCCCTACATTCTACTTAGGGTCTCTCTCTCTCTCTCTCTATCGCTCTCTCTCTCTCTCTCTCTCTCTCTGTCTCTCTCTCTCTCTCTCTCTCTCTCTCTCTCTCTCTCTCTCTCTCTCTCTCTCTCTCTCTCTCTCTCTCTCTCTCTCTCTCTCTCTCTCTCTCAGTCAGCGTATAGGCTGTAGGGTTTGGGGTGTAGGGATTTTGGAGGGTTTAGGGTACAGCTATACTATAACGTGAAGTCCGCTTTGTAATGCAATGACATGGGACCTTTAACAAAAATTGGGGGCTTTTCGTTCTGTATGCATACCAGTAGCCTCTTAATTTCAAAATTTCAGTGTACTGTCGCAAACAAGCCTCAGCACAACCCCCTCAACCCTCAGCCCTTAAACCCTAAACTCCAACCCCCATGCGGCTGAGGCCCTGATATAAGACCGGAATACTTTGCAATAGTATCCCGTTCCAGATCCTTTATGGCTGTACTATGATACATCAGAACATATAACTACGTGTATATATATATATATATACTCAGTGCTAAAGCCCCAAGCCCTAAACCCCTTCGCCCTAAAGCTCATTGAGGTGCCCCGAGCATGGCGCGCACGGCATTGCCCAAGCCAGGTGGAGCCAAAACTCAATCGTTTCGGAAGGGTTTACAGTTGGTGATGTAATGAACTCTAAAGGCCCTAGACTATGGGAATTATGGTATGTGCCTTATCATGGCTTATGCAGGATTTAGATCATCAACCCTAGCACATGCAGGCTCGGGATTAGAGTTTGTGACTAGGGAGTTTGGTCCAAAACCCTGCATAGAGCTAAGAGCCCTCATGACGCCTCGTACATCCCCAACGAGATGCCTCAATTTTTACACTGGGGGGGGGGGGGGGTCGGAGGTGCTGGGCTTGGGGTTAATAACGAGAATAGGGTTCCTTTGAAGGGTTCTATAAAAGGGATCTAGAATAGGGCTTTATAATATGGGGGCCTTAGTAATTAGAATAGGGCTTTGGGGCCCCTTATACTATAAGTGTAATAAGGAACCTGCAATGTAGTACAGGTAATTATTAAGGCCCCTCTAGTGGAGGTTCAGGGCTTACGTAGGATAAGCTGGTATGCAGAAGGGCCTGAATAACTTGGCTGGGCTCGGGGATGTATTAGGGAGTATGGAGACATATTCAGGAGTATTTGCTGGGTATGAACAAATTAGGCCTTAGTGCTCTGCAAACCGTGCTGTGAACGTGCGCAGAGAAGTTTCTGATTCCTCTGTTACACTCATGCAAGCTCCACCCAACCCGGGCTGGAAATTCGCACACGAGTCCAAAGACCAAAGTGTTGAACCCACCTGAGTAACGCCTGATGACTCATGCAAGTAAGACAACCCAGAGACTCCAATATCCCGCAAGTAAGGAACATAATTTCAAAATACAGTAGTTCAAAATATAGTTGGATCCCTAATATGATTTAAGGAATATGTCTCAATTGAAGGATATTGGAGTCTCTGGGAATCGCTGATGCCTTCCAGGTACACTGTCCTCGTCCAAATCCACTGAAAATGTTTCCAAAGACCCCGTGCACCATGGCTGCGGCTGGTCGGCTGGTTACCCCAATTCCGTAAACATTAAACGGGAGACCGAAAGTAGCCTCAGCTTCCCACCACGAAGAAGCTTCAGAGATACGAAGAAGCACAGCAGCAAGTGTGAACCGCTAAAAGCCGACAGTCTTCAAAAACTAAGCCATTCCTGCACGACCTGTCCGTGGAAACCGCAATTCCTTTTGTTGGTTCACGAAAATCTATATGATAGGATCCTAACCATAAAATTTGTTAACCAAACTAAGGAACTGAAGAGGAACCCATAGGTAGGGCTTCAACCCAAACGTTGTGTTGAATATCTTCAAACCCTAAAGCCGAAACCCTATTGTAGAATCCTTATAGGAACCCTTGTAACAAGGATCCCTTGACAGACACCCCTAGGGACTTGCAGCCTTTTATAAGAACTCCTTATCCCTTAAGCTTCAAAATCCTTAGTGGCCCAAAACCCAACGTTGCATTTTTTGGGGCTCTTGCAAGGTAGGGTTATTGGAAAGCTTGAACTTGTTCCCCCATCGGTATTTGAGATTTACTTGGAGGTTCAGGGGTAGTCATACGTAGGGTTATACGTCCCCTAATATGGATTATAAGTATAGTTACCCTACTTATAACCCTACTTCTAACTACCCATGAACCTCCAAGTAAGAATCAGCCAAGGCAAGGCGGGGGTTGGATTTCGACGAAGCGCCGCCGTGGGGCCCCGGCTCTGCGAGAGACGGCCGACGAGGTCTTGGAAGAAGAGGCTCCGAAAGCGATCTGCTTTAAACTTCTACAGTTTAGGGCTTATAGGGTTCAGGGGGGGGTTTAGGGTTGTCTAAACTTCTACAGTTTAGGGCCTTTAGGGTTTAGGGGGGGTTTAGGGTTTGTAGGGTTTAGGGTTTAGGCTTTACATTACGTATGCATGATATCAGATCATGTTAGTCTACACTGTGTTGTATCATCTTATGTAGCGGTATCAAGCCCTAAAGCTACGGCTGGGACACACAGCAACGCCTTCGAACCCTGCAGACCTCAAAGACCAGATTCAGTGTTTTTAGGGTACTATAGTAGAAGCCAGAAAGTTGGTAACATGGCTTTAGGAGGATTAGTGCTAGGATCCCATATACTTCACATTAAGGCCACTATGATGTTCCAACTTTCTGGCTTCTACTATAGGTGGGGCTTGGGACATTCTACATTTGCTCTTATTGGGCTTAAGAGGATCTTTCCTACTAATATTGTTCAAAGGCTGTAAAAGCACCTCCTAGGGTAGGCTTGAGAGGGCCGGGGGCTTTCTCCGAGATGGGTTTGGGCTGGTTTCGGGTTAGGCGGCAAAGGTTTTGCCATCATTCTGCTATACGTTTAGGGTTTAGGGGTGATAAACTCTACCCAGAGGCCCCAAAGTAGTTCCTGTTGAGGATTAATTTATAGGATTCTATATACGAACCCCAAAAAGGAACTACTTTAGGGCCTTCGGGTAGGCTTTGGGATTTCGGGATGTTTTGGGCTCGGGCCACTCGGTGCTTGCGCTTTAGCCGCAGGTCTTTAGTAGAACCCGGAAAATTCCCTAGGGCTCCAGTTACCTACCAGGACCCTCCTTGTACCCTCAAATAGGGGTATATAGTCGCAAATAAGGGGCATTTAGGGTCTAACAGAGGGTAGATGGAGGGTCTAGGTAAATAGTAGGGTACTAAGCAGCTGTTCTGCTGTGTAAATTTCCCCTAAGCAGCTCTAGATAATCTAAGCCTGATGTCACAACGAGGGAGTTAAGACAGGGGCCTGAAGGGTCTAAGTACCTAGAAGTCATATACTCTCCAAAATCCTAACCTACATAACTACTATCGTAAAACCGAGTACCCAATTATTGGGTCCTTTGGACCCTTCGGGGAAGAACTACTACCAAACCCTAAATCCTTTATCGGACCGTTATAGACCCCTTTAAGGAACCCTTAAAGGATCCCCTTAAAGGTACCCCAAATTTTCGGAAATTCTAAACACCCCCATATTCTCCCAGGCTGCGAAGGAACCCGATGGTCATCCCTGGGGCGCCAGTTACCTAAATCGTAGGTAACCCAAAGGCTCCACGTACCCATATAGTAGGTACTTAGGCCTTAGAGGGGCCCCTATATAGGCACTTTAAGGCCTAAGTATCTACTATATGGGTACATGGAGCCTTAGGGTTACTAACCACATATTATATGCCCCAGTAATCTACTCTTTAGGTACCTGGAGCCTTAGGGTATCTTGTCTGGGGCTTCAAGTGGCTTCTTCCTCATTCGACAAGCACTCTACACCTGCTGGGGCCTCTACTGACTCTACTCGCCGCCACCGCACATTGTAGACTGTGGGGTTTAGGGTTTAGAGTTTGGCATCTAGGATTGTATGGTTTAGGATTAAATGCCGGGTTCGTGGTTCAGCGCCAGGGTACAGCTGAGCCCGAAATCGCTTCGCAGCTGTAGTGCTCAAAATGTCCATTCCATCTGACTGATTTGCAAAGAGACTTTGCTGCATGCGTCTGACATTGGGACATATTTCCCCCGTTGGCATCAACACGATGATTTCGAAATGACCCGCACACTTGCGGCATGCGTTTGAAAGGTACAGTGCAACCTCACAGCACCCTTCATGCCAAGGCTTAGGGCCCAAAGCTGTACGGCAGAAGGTCAAAAGTTGGAAACCCCATAGCCTTAATCCTTAAGACTTAAGACTAATGTATAGGGAATCCCAGCACTGGTTGGCTTTAATCCGGTTTCCAACTTTATGGGGTTTACTGTAAAGCACCGAACCCGGTGAATCCTTGCCTCTGCGGCGGGGCCCCGCTCCGCCGTTCCTGAAACCCACACCCTAAAAGCCGCTGCCATACTAAAGCCTAACAGCCATGAAGTCCTTGATGCAGTGAATCCTGAAACCAAGCTACTTTTGGGAAAAGCCTGCATGGTCTGAGATCTGCGGGGTTCGGAGTGCGGGCTACAGGGTACTTGGAGGTTCATGGGTAGTTGTAAGTAGGGTCATAAGTCCGCTAATATGGGTTATAAGTATAGTTACCCTACTTATAACTCATTTCTAACTACCCATGAACCTCCAAGTAGAGTTCAGAGATTTGGGTTTTAAGGCATTGCGGCACAGCGCTCTGGGTTTTGCCCGCTCTGAGAGTGCCGGCGTTTCGTCTTTATACTGCTTGTGGCTTCGGGGGTTTGGGGTTTAGGGCTTAGGGCTTAGGGTTTAGGGTTTAGGGTTGGTTTGGGTTTAGGATTTAGGCCTTAGGGTTTAGTGGTTCGGGGTTTAGGGTTTGATGAGGGATGTCTCCAAAAGCTGCTGGGAGCCTCCGTGACACTAAACCCTAAACCCTAAACCCTAAACCCTAAACTAAGGAATTGCAGACAGAAGATGTGGGGTGGCGGTCAATGGGATCAAGGATGGTCCGGCGGAGGCTGGGACCAATGGGGAGGAGGTCAATGGGGCTCCCTGGCAGCATGTTGTTTTGTGTAGGGTTTAGGGTTCAGGGTTTAGGGTTTAGGGTTCAGGGTTTAGGGTTTAGGGTTCAGGGTTTAGGGTTTAGGGTTTAGGGCTCAGGGTTTAGGGTTCAGGGTTTAGGGTTCAGGGTTTAGGGCTCCCTGGCACTGAATAAACCAAAAAAGAGGGGTTTCAGATTCTTGGGGCAGGGATTCCTCAATATGAACCCTATTATGGGAACCCTAATCCCTACATGTTCTTCATCTGGGGGGTTTCCGAAAATAGGGGACCCTAATATGCTACCCTAAATAGTAGGATCCTTATAAAGAGGGCCCCAAAATAAGGTACCCTTCTTTCGGACACTCCCATCTCGAGCTGCAAAGCAGGATTTGTTCGTATCCGGGGTCCCTTTGTGAGGGACTTCTAGGCCTCATCCCAAACTCTCAGACCTGCGATCCTTAGACCCCTAAATCCTAAACTAGGTGGTATACCTATAGTCTCCATTCAGATCCTTTTTTGGTAACCCCGACTAATAGTGTCGGATCCTAACTAAAAGCTTGGTTAACCAAAAATGGGGCTGCAATGGAGACTATTCACAGGAATCCTGACCCTTAAGCCCACACGCTTACACCCCCTAAAGCCTCTAGAGCCTAAGCTGCAAAATTTACAAGGCTTAAAGGCAAAAGCCTAAACCCGAGTGAGAAAGTGTTGTCCCTAAGCCCTAGACCCTACACCCGAAACCTTTAAAAGCCCTAAACCCATGTGATGCGGTTGATGATATCAATCCTGCATTACCCATAATAAGGATTAGACCATAGATCCCATAGTCTAGGGTCATGAACGTAATGCAGATTTATATCATCAACCGTATAGTGTTGTTTGTGTTCGGAAGGAAATAGCTTCCGGCAAGAAGTTGTGTTGTTTTCTAGGGGTCGTAACAGTTGTCAATACTGTTCCTTGGGATTCCAGCGTGGCTTCAATACATGTTGTTCGGGGGTGTGTTGAGTGGTCCTGGCTTCTCAGGCGGGCTGCTTGTTAGCGAGGCATCTTACAAGTGCGGTTGCTTTAAATGTTGACTGTTCCGAGCACAACTTGTAGAACGCTTGCTGTTGTCGTGATCGTCGCTGTTGTCGGTGGTGAGGCTGGTAGCAGAGGTAGTAGTGTTAGTGGTGTAGTAGTCTCACTATTAGGAGTCGTCTTCGTAGTTCTGGTGGCGGTGGCACCGATAGTGAAGACGGTGTGTGCGTGTTTACGAACTCACGAGAATTTAGCCGTGTTTGTCTACATTGCTTGTCTGACGGCCTTAACTCCACCCAAAACCCGAAACCCTAAACCCTACCTGGAGCCGATAAGACCTACCCTTTTAAGAAACTATTTACAGAGATCATAATAAGGAACCATAAAAAAGGTATGTTTTTTCGGCTACAGGTATGTCCCTATGTGGGTGGTTGTCAAAATTAGGGTCCCTTTTTGGGTCCCTACTTTAATACGGCACCTACTATTTAGGGTACCCAAAAAGGGACCCCAATGTTGACAACCACCCATGCAGCTCAAGAAGGAAACGACGAGCATTGTAAAGCGCAGGAAGCCCACGCTGTGACGGTGTAACCCTGTGGGGCCATGTACCCATGTAGCATATACTTTGGGCCCAACGTATCTATATATGGGGAGTACTTTAAGGCCAATGTATATACTACATGAGTACATGGACCCTTTGGGTAAATAGGGCTTGTAGGGTTCATCCTAAGGCCCCATAGGAGTTCCTTTTCGGGGTTACCTTACAGAATTCTAAGTATGAACCACAAAAAGGACTTGCTATTGGGCCTTAGGGTATACGGTTCGGGCTTTAGAGTTTTAGGGATTAGGGCTTTGGGTTTGTATGTAAGACTGTCAGAAACCTTGCACCCTGGTTGCCCACCTAAGGTTGGGGCAACGGGAACAATTGGAATGGCAATTGGGGTGGCGGAAAAGGCCACGGCGACTCGATCCAATGGCGTAGGGTTCAGTGTAGGATCTATGGTTGAAGGGTTTAACTCACGCCGATTCTTGCCCAAGTTGGATGTTTGTGGGGTAGCGTTTCGGGTACAGGCACGACCATGCACAAACTCTGAGGGTTTGGTCATCGAATTTGCGAAGCTGTTGGGGCCAATACCCGGAGTTCCAGTCTCAAACAGTCTGGTTTAGTAACTTACTAACTTGGACAGCCCCAAGTATCGTACTCAGGGCCTAGCTATAGCTGCCTGTTGACCCTAAACTAAACCCGCCTGAACTCCTTGCTGACCTCCCTGATCCTTTAGGGCTAATGAAGATGGAGAAAGTACATCTCACCCCGGGACCGTGGAACCGCGACTGTAGCCCTCAAAGTTTAGAGATTATTACGGTGGCGGGTTTAGGAACTCCACAACTTGGCGTGTTTTGACCTTCCTCATCGAAAGACAGTTCTTCTCGACGAAAACATCGTCGAAGATGGTATGTTTGTTCGTCGCCGCGACGGGTGGTACCCGTAAAGCATGCCTGATGTAGAAGCCCTAATAGTTAACTATTCATGATGTTCCTTAAGGGTTCGTTATTCCAAGTGTACTATAATGTACCCCCACAAACCCTAATTACTCTAATTGTTAAAGCGCGCAAAAATGTTCCAAACTGCAATACTGTCTGTCTGCGTTTCTCCTACCTAGCTTCAAAAGAAGATGCTCTGGCTTTAGGACGAGGACGAGAGAAACTGCCGCATTACCAACCCTCAAGTCTCAACCCTGCAACGAGACGGCGTTCGAAGCTTTCGAAAACCCAAAAGCCCTACAACCCCCCCCCCCCCCCCCCCACCCCCCCCCCCCTCCACCCCCCAAAGCCAGATGAGCCCTGCAGTCGCTGAGGAAAGAATGGCAAGAAGGGCGAGAAGAAGAAGAAGGCAGATAGAGACGGGGATCCTCCGGCTGCATCTAGGGAATCTCCTAGGGGTTTAGGGTTTAGGGACTTAGTATCTATAGGGTTCTTCAAAAGGGCTTCTTAAAAGGGGTCTATAAGGGTTCCATAAGAGGGGGTCTTAAGGTTACTTAAAGGATCATGGGACTTAGTAACTAAGGTTATTATTAGGGAAACTATATACTTATAGCTACTTATAACCCCAATTAGGGTACTTATAACCTTACTTACAGAGTCCCATGATCCTCCAAGCTTAGGGTTCCTTTAGAGGGATACTATAAGGGTCCGATTACTAGAAGGGTACGATGAGGCTTCCTTTAAAGGGTCACTATAAGGGGTTTAGGGTTGAGAGTCTACTTGGAGGTTCATGGGAAGTTATAAGCGGGGTTGTAAGTGGCCTATTATGGGTTGAAATTATTGTTATCCTACTTATAACCCTACTTATAGCTAACCATGAACCTCCCAAAAATGTAGAAGCCTAAGTATTTACCAATATTGTTCGTAGAGCGCCTTATTATACATGTAGTAGGCTTGGCATTCTGTGCGCCCCCTCCTAAGTCTTTCGCAGGGCGATCTTTCCATCCCCAGCATGTATCCGGCCCGACATGTGTTTCTCAAAAAGGTGGCGGGAGGGGAGTTCTTGAGGGTTTAGGATGGTTTAGGGGTTTAGGGATTAGGGGTTTTGGGTTTAGGGGTTCAAGGGTTTGAGGCTTAACAACCCATACATGAAACCTTGAATCATTAATTCTTGGGCTTGATTTAGTTTGGGGGCTTGTGGCACAAGGGTCTTACTATTCGAGTGGTTGTCAAAATGATGGTCCTTTTTGGATCCTTTTTTTTGATACGGCACCTAATATTTATGGCACCCAAAAGAAGGACCCAAATTTTGACACCTACCCGCTTAGGGCCTATACTAAGTTAAGGGTTCCATAGTTTCTCTGATGCTCGCGTATAATCATGAGGCCATACGGTTGCAGAGTGTAGGTTTCAGGCTAATACTGTTTACTGCAGCTTCTGGTTGTTTGTGGTTAGGAGCCGATCATGCTGCAACAAGAGGGAAGAGCTACCATTGAGAATGTTCGCTGATGAGCTCAGAAAGTCAAGACCCGAACCGGTTCACGGTTTGCGCCCAGGGGGGGCCGTTGACTTCACAACAGGCCACGCTTCGAGTGCAGCTTACAGGAAGAAGAGCAGTTCATGTTATGGAGGCAGCTCTTTTACCCTCTCTCTAGACTCTAGACTCTAAACCCTAAACTCTTAAACCTCAACCCCTAAGATCCAAACCCTAAGCCTTTAAACCCTAAACCGCGAAACCCTCAAAACCCTAAGCCCTAAACTCTGAAGCCTCAACCCCTAAACTCTCAAAACCCCGAACCCCTCCTCCGACCTGCTGAGGATTGGAGAGGTGACGGTTCCGCCGGAAAAGGCTTTACCGACCTAAAGTTCAAGGAAAGCAACAAGGACCAGCTTATAGGGTTCAGGAGTTTAGGGTGCAGGGTAGGGTTTAAGGCGTAGGCGTAGGATTTTGGGTAGGGATGGCTATGGTATAGGGTTGAAAGACAAACCGAAGGTTTCCCTTTCTTCGGGGCTTTTTGTTGGGGTCCTACTAGAGAATCTGCATAAGGGTGCCGGGTACTCTGAGAATCTCTCAAAGTCACAGCCAAGACTTGGTTCTAGGATTTCGATTCTTTACGATTCTGCTGAAGGCCCAAGATGTGGCGAGATTTGGTCATAATATTCGGGCTCCTGCAGTATATAGGGTTTAGGCAGGAGGGTTTAGGGACGCTCAGGGTGTAGGGCTTATCACTTTGTGAGTTTCGTGCTGTATCAACCAATGCCCCTGTCTAGTTGGTCCCAGACATTGGCGAAGTGGAGGCTGAACGTCTATGACGCAAGCCCGCGATTTTGCCGTAGACTACTATGAATCTTCAAGACTTCTGACTCGTGGCATGAGTGCCATTTCGGATCATGACTTCATCGTATATGTTGTTCGAGGGTCTATCATCGCCGTTCGTCATGGACCTTTGGTTCCGATGTTGGGCGCAAGCCTTCTTCTTCCACATAGTAACCAGGGCAAAGTGGAAAGGCTATGCAGTCGAGCATAAATCGCGGCAGTCGTCATGGTCATTGTCGTTCTCAGTCGTGGTCGCAGTGGTAGTCGCAGCAGCACTAGCAGTCGTGGCAGCAGTGCAGCAGTCGCCGTAGTCGTAGTAGTAATCGTCGTCGCCGTTGCCGTCGCAGCCGCGGTACCCACTCCAAGCCGCAGCCGCAGTCGCAGTGGTAGTCGTCCTCGTTGTCGTGCTCGCGTTTTGCTGTAGTTGTGGTTGCTGTAGTAGGTGGCGCTATACTGGGCTTTGGAGCATCATACTTTAGTACTTTGTTTCTTAATGGAACCACTATGAAATAGAAGTTTATTGTTCTCCCTGTTTACTTAAAAGCCCAGTATACGTTTTGAAACGGATACTGGACTTCTATTGGCACTGGTGTTCTTCGGAGGACTAGTTGGGTAAGTTGGCAAGTAGGACAATAGCAAGTTCCCTGAGAATGTTATGTTAGAGAGCTTGGGGACAAACAGTTACGAATAGCAACTTCAGCAGCGATAGCTCCGACATCGGCAACAGCAAGTGCAGTGCTGTATAATTTCCGCACCGAGACAACTGCCTGAGCCCCTACTCGTGTGAAAATACCCCTAAGCCTTAAACCCCCAAATCCTAAACCCCCAAACCCTAAACCCCAAAACCCTAAACCTCCAAACCTCAAGTCCTAAACTTTAAACCCTAGACCCCAAATGCAGAGGAAGTCGTGCCGAAGGCCAACGTCGTGGGCCCAAAGAGTGGGACCAACGGCCAGCAGGCAGCTGTTGCTCGGCTACGAACCCTAAGAACCCAGAGGGATCTATAAGGGTTCCCTTCAAGGGGATCAAGAGCTGGGTTTACGGCTTTATAGGGTTTAGGGTTTATAGGGTTTAGGGTTTAGCGCTTATAGGGTTTACGATTAAAGGTTTTAGGGTTCTGGGTTTTGGGATCTATAGGGTTTCGGGTTTCCCAGAGACGCCAATATCCCTTAACTAAGGAATATACCTTAGTCCTCCTTAAAGGGGTCTTGAGAGTTCCATAAGGGAATGCAGGAATATACTCGAAATTATAGTAGGGTGCCACATATGATCTCAGGAATATTCCTTAGGATTAACGGATATTGGAGTCGTTGATTTCCCTCGAGAGCTCCCAGGCCCTCAGAGCCCAGGAAACTGAAGAGCTTGCACGTGCATGTTTTCTTGCCTTGGTTCCTTCGGCCCTAGTGTAGGGGCCTTGATAATTGCCTTTAGGGCCGAAAATTACCAATACTATTCCCTTATGTCGAAAAGGGTTACAATAAGGGCTACTACAAGTGTTTAGTGGGCGTTAATACTTACCCACACTATTTTGGGGGTTCCTTACTATACTTATAGTATAATTGGGCCCAAAATCCTGTTCTAATTATCAGGCCCCTATGTTGCGCTTTTTAACCGGGGAATTCCGACAGCTGCGGCTTGACTGGCTTGACGTTGCTTTCATGATCGGCTTACGGTTTGGTTCTCGGTGTCAAGAGTACTTACACTTTCCTAGTTTAGCGAAGGGTTTGTCATGAAGAAAGAGTTATTCCGCAAAAACCATACAATGTATCACTCACGAAACATTTACGAGATGCATACCCTTCGCCTACAGTCGGTTTATTGTGTACAGTGCCCTTGGCTTCGGCTGCGTATGAACCTAAACCTCCCGTTCCCTGGACCCTAAAGTGCCCTAAATCCGTAAACCTCAAGCATAAGCCCTAAGTCCCTAAACCCGAGAGCGAGCTTAACCCAGGGGACTTGGGGCTATCCATCATGATTCCGGACCTTAGACCCTGAAGGAAACCCTAAACCCTAAATCCCCAAACCTAAACCCTAAAGCCTATAAGAAGGCTGGAAGGAAACCCTGAGTTCATAAGAAGGCTTGAAGGAACCCTAAACTCTAAAAGCACACTGAACAGAACCCGAGCCCTAAACACTCAAACCTCTAGGCGTGAAGTTCCAAACCCTACACCCTAGAAGTTGCAAACAGAAACACCTACCCTAAACCCGAAACCGCCTAAACCCAATCGGAATGCCAACGAGGTTCCCGACATAGTCGAGGACGAAGCGCCCATAGAAGAGGGCGACGCATCGGCCTCAGTTTAGGGCTAGGGGTTTGGGGGTTTGAGTTTAGTTGAGTGGCGGCGGGGGGTGGGGGGGGCTGCAGTTTCGGCTTCGGAAGTCTTGGGGGTTAGGAGTTTGGGGGTTTGCAGGTTGGCAAGGTGATGGTCCCTTAATGGGGGCTCCTATAAAGTACCCTTGGTAGTATAGGGCCCCAAATTAGGGGATCATCAGGGTGGTTGTCAAAATTAGGGTCCCTTTTAGGGTCCTTATTCTAATACGGCACCTAGTATTTAGGCTACCCCTTTAAAAGGGACCCTCATTTTGACAACTACCTGAAGGACGAAATGACCCTTAAAAGTAGGGGCCCTATACCCATATACTATGATTCCCTATATGGTATATGAACCTTAAACCCTTTTAGGGTCCATTTCGTCCTTAAGGTACCCTAAAAATGTTTTGGACTTTCAGGGCCTTGGGTTCGGGGTGATATCGAGGCTGAGGATTTGGGACCTGAAAAGTTTCTGGTTTGAGGCCCTAAACCCTAAACCCTAGCCCCCCTGGAAAAAGGAGTTCAAAAAAAAAAACCCTAGTCAAAAAAACCCTAAACCCTAAGAGGGTTTAGGGTTTAGGGCAGATTTAGAGTGCCGGTTGTGCTTCACATTCTGGGTACTGAATCTTGCAAGCCTTAGCGTGTTTCAGCAGATTGGCACGCGGTGGTGCTGGTGGTACTGTGTTTCGGGTTTTTGTGGTTTTGGGTGTAGGACCAGCGGAGTCCCCTAGTAGCTTGAAAATACTTAAAGGATCATGGGACTTAGTAACTACGGTTATTATTAGGGAAACTATATTTATAACTACTTATGACCCCAATTAGGGTACTTATAACCTTACTTACTAAGTCCCATGACCCTCCAAGTAGGCCTACATCATCGCATTTATCTGGGCTTGTTCGGGTCATCACCGCTCAGCCCAGCTTCATCAAGGGTCAGCAGGCTGGTGATGAGGATGATGACGGCGGTTATACTATAATTGGTAATTATAGTAGGAGGAGTAGTATGTACAACTGATCGTAGTAGTAGTAGTAGTAGTGGTGGTGACTGGTGCTGGCACTAATAATGCCAGTATTCGTCGTCGTATTTTGTAATTGAATGTTGTTGCCGCTGGCACAGCTCCTATAGATAGCTGAAGGCGCGAAGTTCGCCTTGCACGGCAGTGCTACCGCCAAGCAACTGCAAGAGCATGGGTCGCAATCAGGTGTTCAGGTACCCTAACAAGCGTTAACAATGCTATCGATGCAATGCACAACAGACCTGTTTGACGCTGCCAGTACCGGCTACAGTAGCGATTGCGACACTGCTAGGACGCCCTTAACAGAATGAGCATTGACATCTACATACGCTGTGGCAGCTACAGTCATAGCACGAGCATGTTACCTTTCGTGACGATCTAAAGCCAGAAATATTGGCCAAAGCGACCCTTGTCGCGGCCTGCACCGCATGGCAGCACATGTGTCACAAACACGGGGTCAAAGTCAAAGCCTTAAGTTCAGAGCTGTCATCGCGATGCTGCTCTCTTGCACGTTTACTTGGCATCAGTCATTATGATACTGCTAGCATTGGCGTGACATGCAAAATTGTGGTCGTCGATCGGTGCTTTCGCTGTCTCATCAGTACTATGGCTATCCACTTGTACGCTCACTGCTGATGTTTCAGCTCACTTTCTTCGGCATTAGTTTTTTACACAAGCGGCACCGTTCATGCCACAGTCATGACCCTCAGCACCATCATTTTTTGCCACACGCCACGGCTCATTTACATCCTCAATCTCATATTCAATCCAAGCGTAATTTTATGGTTGTTAATACATTTAAACTGTTATCTTGTTCTGTGAGTTTGAAAAGAGGCCGGTGTGTCAGTATGTTGCTCCTCATGCGTCTGCTGCTGCTGTTGCGGCCACTGCTGACGCTTCTGCTGCTGCTGTTGGTATTGCTGTTGCCCTTCATACTTTATGTGTTTCTTCTGGTTCTCGTTGTTTTTTTCTGTTTTTCTATTGGTTGCTATAGAAGTTGCTGCTGCTGTTTGTTTTGTTGCTGGTGGCGGCTGTGGCGGCAGTGGCAGCGGTGGTGGTGTTTGTTGTTGTTGTTGCTGCTGCTGTCGCCATTGTTGTTGCCATCGCTGTTGGTGTTGCTGGTGCTGCTGCTGGTGATATTGATGTTTTGCTGTTGCTGGTGTTGTTGTTGTTGTTGTTGTCGCTGCTGTTTCTGTTGTCGTTGCTACACATACTTGAAACTGCCATTCCGTGGAAGCCTGCAAATTTGTTTCCGCAGAATGCTGCTCAGCTTTTCTAGTCGATGCACCTCCCCAGCGACACGCACATGCATAACATGCGCCAGCCAATTGCCGAAAATTCGGTATGTTGCGAGTCTGTCTAATAGACACTGTCGCTGCAACATGATTGATTCGTGCTGAAACGAAACAGCTGATTTTGCTTACGGGCGGGAGTTACCATTGTCGTAACGGCATGCGGGCGTCCTGTGCTTTGACGTCCTGAGCTACCATGACGTTGAAGCCGATCGGCCGCACATGCAACGCAAAGATTCACAGTGCTGCTCAGTTGTTTGTTGTTGGCCTTGTTAGGTTTGTTGTTGAAGTGTTTCGTTCCTATCCCGTTTCCAGGGTATGGGGTCTCGGGTTCACATCTCCGAATCAGGTTTTGTATTGCACAACAATCGTCTGCTGCTGGGGAAAGCCTTGCACGCTACAATTTGCAAACTTTTTTTTTTGGGGGGGGCAGCGTTGGTTGCTTGTGATGGTTTTCCACACCGGCTTACGGCTTACAAGCAGCCGACAACCCCGAACTCTGAAACTTGTCCCTCAAGCCTAATTTAATTAGAACTAATTATAGGGAAATGAATGCGCTGTAGACTACAGCACTCATTCCCCAACATGTCCCTAAGCTAACGGAGCAAATTCTGCATACTCGGACGGCGGGGGGGGGGGGGGGGGGGTAGTTTCTTCCAATGCTTCACGGCTCCGGCGGCCGAAGGATGCCTTGTAGCCCATGAACCATAAGGGGTACTTTAAGGGTCCCTTTAAAGGGATCTATAGAGATTCTATAGTAAGGGTATAGGGGTTAGGACCTACTTGGAGGTTCATGGGTGGTTATAAGTACAGCTATAATTAGGATAACTATGCTTATAACCCAGATAAGGGGACTTAACCCTAGTTATAACTACCCCTGAACCTCCAAGTACCCCTTCAACCCTTTTCTGCAAGCAAGGACGAGGAGGATGAATGGCACAAGAGAACGAAAGACGCTACTTTCTGCAAAATTATTGGTTCCCAAAGGCTCCATGTACCCATATAGTAGGTACTTAGGCCTTGAAGTAGCCATATGGGGACCCCTTTAAGGCCTAAGTACCCACTATATGGGTACATGGAGCTCTAGGGGTTGTTAAGGCGTTGGGCTGCAGGGTGTCAGCCCCAGGGATTCCAAATCTATGATGTACACGCGGCCCACGGTCACGGTTGACATTGGCATTCCAGGGCCTCAGGTAGGGTATCTAGTTTGAGTTCTTCCTATGTTGAAAGCTGTAGAAAGAATAGAAGTAGAGTTTCATTGGGATTGAAGGTCTAAGTTTTGCACCGTCGTAGCTACATGAATGTATCCGCACTTGCAGGCCTAAGTTTTAGAGTTTGTGGTTTGGGGTTGAGGTATGCGAGATAGTAGAGGTCAAACACAGCACATGATATACTAGTTAGGGAGGGCTTGGAATGCATTATTCGTGATACTTAGTCGTAAAGCCGCAAAGCTTCTCTATTCGGTTTATCCTCGCCACTCTCGCCTGCCGATTTATTTGGGAGTCACTTGGAGATTGTTCTTGTTTACACGCTTTTTGTGGCAATGTTACTTGTTGGTTGTAGTTGGAAGTTCAATCAACAACAAGCAGGAGAACTTGCTGCATGCCCTCAACCTTCAGCCATGAAATCCTGCGAAATTGAAATCCGAAACGCATCGATGCAGGATCCGGTACGTTTTGGTGACCTTGTTTGCGCATTACGAGATCCTAAAAACACAGCGTGCTACACAGTTACAGATTCAAAAGATGTTGTAGTGGTGTATTTTTCTACAATATGTTCCCAAATCCCAATACGATTATCAATGAGGTCCCTATATTGTGGCCAGAAGGGCAAATTCAGTGGGTATGGCCCAGGGTGTATAGCATGGGTGAGCGAAATGGCCAAGAGGGCAACTTTGCCGGGTATGGTCCAAGGTGTATATGGCATGGGAGGGGTTTAGGGGCGCATCGGGTGCAGGGGTCTTGGGCATTCTCAGATTAAGGCATATTCCTTTCCTCACATTAGGGATCCTTATAAAGTTTTCGGAATAGTCCTTAATTAAGGGATATTGGAGTCTCTGGGTTTGAGGGTCTGAGCGTTTCCGTCAAACACTAGACTACTAGACTGGCGGCTTGTGTCTTTACGTTGGAGCTAGCTTGGCACCTCACAACTCCCAAAACCCCACAGGGTCCCTCAGTATAAATATAGTACAACAAACATTATTACGGTTATGATTTGGGGAAGTATCCCCGGAAACAATACCACGATCCTTTAAATCTTCCATCTTGACGCAGCTCTTTTGGGTCGGTCTAGGCCAGGCTCCTTGAGTTTAGGATTCGCCATGTAGTCTCCATTGGAGTTCGGTTACAGTAACCAGTCAGTTTTATGGTTAGGATCCCATAGCGTGCATTTCGTTCACCAAACAAAGAACTCCTAAGGAGACTGCAGGTAGCTATCCTGAACCTTAAGCCCAAAAGCCTCTCAACCCGTCAAGCCTATTGAACCCAAGCCTTGAAATTTCCAGGCCCGAAAGGCAAAACTTAAAACCCTGAACCTTAAAGCTAAGGCCCTGCCCAAGCCCGAACTTCAAGACCAGGTCGCGAATTCGCCTCCTCTAGCGCCTGTTGCAAGTGTGCTGCCGCCGCCGCCATTAGCTGCACAGGTGGCATAGGGTTCAGGTTTTCAAGTTTGAAACCTCAGCCCTGTGGAGTTGGGATGTAGTTGGGTTTAGGTGCAGATCTCTGGGCTTCGCGGATAGAAGAGTGCAACAGTGAACACGCGGGTGTGTTGAGGTGATTTATGATACACTCAGGGTCCAAGGCGCTTCCCGATGTCAGCAGATCGGGTACGGAGATGCCGCTTTAGGGTTTAGGGTTTAGGGGTATCTGAAGTCTTCAGAGTCCAAGATAGGACGGTTTGTTGGCAATCGCTTCATGCACTGAGGGTTTAAGCCTACCCCCAACCCTGTAAGCCTCAGTCCAATTCGTCATGTAGGCGTTTGTGTAGATCCCAGAGTTTGAGCCAAATTCTCATCGCCGTCCCAAACTGACGGTATGTAAGCCTTGGCAAGAAGAATTACTTGCTGAACAGTCCAGAGTGACCTGAAATTGCCCGACACTTGCGGTGTGTGCAATATCCTCTCTGTTGGATGATGAAGATTTGGTCTACCAGGATGCCCAGGAGTACCCGTATTCCCTTTTTGCAGTCCTAGGTTCCTTATTAAGTTACCCAATACCAAAAAGGGGAGCCCTTCTTATTCCTAGGTTACTGAGCATCCTAGTCTACAAAGCAGTGAGGTCGGTGAATGGTTAGGGGTTTAGGGTTTAGTTAGGTTTAGGGCTAGTTAGGTTTAGGGCTTGGGGTTTAGGGTTTAGGGTTTAGTTAGGGGTTTAGGGCTTGGGGTTTAAGGTTTAGGGTTTAGTGAGGGGTTTAGGTTCCTGTTGCTCGTCTGTTGGCGGTCTTGTCAGCGGCAAAGCAACCCTAAAAGCACGCCAGGCGCTAAACCCCAAGCCCATCCCAAACCCTACTTGGAGGTTCATGGGTAGTTACAAGTACATTTATACTTAGGATAGCTACACTTATACCGCATATTAGGGGACTTGTAGCGCCATTTATAACTACCCCTGAACCTCCAAGTAAACTCCCTAAAGCCCATGCCGGACTCTAAACCGCAAAACATCCCCCAAGCCCTGACCCGGAGGCGGAAACCTATACCTTGAGGCCATTGCCTTCAATTACCCAAACCTAGTTTTTTTACAGGGCGTCTATAAGTTCTACGTTGGGGTTTCTTTGCGAACCTGCAAAACGGACGTTATGGTAGTCTAGACCTTAGGGCTTGTGGTTTCATATATCCTTGCGGCTTACACCTGCGATTCCTAAATCCCAGACCCCGCCAAGCCTATAACCCCATAGCCGACGACCCTAAACCACCATCTCCCGAAGCCTGAAATAAAAACGAAACCCGTAACCCTAAATATCCTACTTTACAGAAACCCTTGTCGTCCTTTCAGAAGAAGCCTCATATTCCCCTTATGGAATTTTTGTCTATGTAATCCCCTTAGAGTATAGGAACGCTCAATCTTAAGCCTTTCGTACCTTTAGCCGTAAGCCTAAACACTAAAGCCTAAGCCCTAAACCCTACAAACCTAAACCCTAAACCCTACAAACCTACACCCTAAACCCTACAAGCCCTAAACCCCAAACCCTACAAACCCTATATAAACCCTAAGCCCTACAAGCCCTAAACCCCACAAACCCTAAACCCCCTAAACCCTAAACCCCACAAACCCTAAACCCCAAACCCTACAAGCCCTATATAATTTCTAAACCCTACAAACCCTAAACCTTAAACCCTGCAAGCCCTAAGCCCTACAGACGTAAAACCGTTGAGCCTAAACTCCAAGGGTAAAAGGAGGGACCCTTAATACGGACCCCTAGGTATATACCCTTAATATAGCTATTATATACCCATTATATAGCCCCATTATGGGGTAGGGGTCCCCATTAAGGGTCCCTCCTTCTCCCCCTAAACCCCCTAAACCCCCACACCCCTAAACCCTAAACCCTATACCCTTGTAGAATCCCTGTAGATCCCTTTAAAGGTACCTGATAAACTCTCGAGGCAGACAAGACGCCCTCGCCATCGCCTTCGCCGTCTCCCTCCCCACCCGTCGCGCCGCCTTCGGCGGCTGCTTCGAAGGCCGGTGTTCGGGTTTAGGGACTTTAGGGTTAGGGCTTAGGGACTATAGGGCTTAGGGACTTCAGGGACTAGGGCTTAGGGACTTTAGGGTTTAGGGTTTGGGGTGCTTTAGTTATTTAGGCTTTAGGGGCTTCAGGGCCTACAGGGTGGAGGATGTAGGGTTTAGTTTAGAACTAGAAGAGACAAAAGAGCCCACCCCGGGCCTCGTCTACTCGTCCGCGCTTTTGCGGCTGCTTGATCAACACGTGTGCCTGCAGGTCGGAAACTGAAAGGCGAGGGATGACTTCAGGAACCTTCAAGCTTTACACTGGTTCCATTCTGTCTTTTGTCTATACAATCTTCCCTCTCCCGAAATGTGAGCTTGAGCTCTCCTTGGATGGTTTTCCACCATTGATCCGCTTTCAGCGGTTTGGTGAGGACATCCGCCAACTGCGCCCACGTGGGCACCCATACTATCTTTCCGTAGTTCAGGATGTCCTCGCGAATGCCCGCCAAGTCGATGGCGAGCCTTTTGCAGCTTGGTACCCTAGGTACTCCGTCTCGTGTGAGGTGGTCGTACAAGCTGCGGCAGTCAGTGAGGAAACGTACGTGGAATCTGGACTTCCTTCTCTCCAGTTTCCCGGTGAGCAGAGTCTCCAGGAAACGTCCAATGTAGTCTCCCGTCTCGGTAGCCGTACAACAAGCCATCGTCTCGGCCGCGAAGGTGGACCGACACACGCGATCGCACGCCCCACTTCGCCAGTCCAGGATGCTTCCTCGGGCAGGCTTGCCGTGAAGCACCCCTTTGTCTGCCAACAAGTAGATGCCTCCGAGCTGGGACGTGATGGAGGAACTCGCTTTCTTGGCCTTGGCCTCCTTCCTGGCAAAAGGACCGTCGGTGATGAGGCCGGCCTCGTCCTCCTCTGCCGTCAGGCTGTAGTAGGGGTCGTCTTGGCTTTGTGGCACGTTCGCCCAGCCGGCATCGTGGAAGCACAACAACACCGCATTGTCGAGGTCAACGGGGTAGAGCTCCAGGCCATTCTCGTGGTGCTCGAGGGCCCTCCGAGCCATCTGATTGGTGAATCGAATATCACCCACAGTCGGCTCCTTCTGCCGTTGTTGACTCATCGAAACACCCACTTGTAGGTCTGGTCGGGTCTGGCTCGCCATCCACGACAATGCACCAATCAAGGACATGTTGTCGTGCTTTTGGGTCTCCGTAGCCTCGAAGTGGTCGGGGACGTCCTTCTCCACCTCGATCTCGAAAAGCCGGGTCATCGCGTAGCTGGCCTGGCTGATCTTCACCTTGTCCTTCTGAATGTCGATGAGAGACCCCACGTAGTCGAAGCTGTCGGCCTCCCAGTCACGAATGGGAAACCGCTCGCTGATGGCCTTCTTCAGAACTTCGCAGAGAGCTCGCTTTCCAACCAACAGTACATCATCCACATGTACGCCGAGGTAGGCCTCCGGCGTGCCCAGGATTTCATCGTCCTGGCCCTCGTTGGCGACGATCTCTTGCACCATGAAAATGCAGTGATCCAAGCTGCTCTGCACCAGCTTGTACCTCTTGCCATCGCAGTCCACCACGAGGGACTTCATCGTCCCTTTGAACTTTGTCCACCAGGCAGCTGGCGAATCCACTAAGCCGAAGATCGGCTTCTTGATCTTCAGGAGTTGCTCGGGATGCAAGCTTCCGAGTCCAGTCCTTGGCTGTCTCAGATACAGTTCTCTCTCGAGCTCGCCGCCGCATAAGAAAGCGGCTGTGACATCCCCGGCGTAGCCTCCCCAGTCGTTGGAGAGGTTGGACGCGAGGATCTGAAGCAGGAGCAGAATGCCCTGTCGGGAGATCGTAGGTGCGTGCGTGCTCAGGCCATCCATGAGGTCTGGGTCGCGGTGTCCCGCGATCACAAGTCTGGCCTTTGCCTTCCATCCCAAAGTGGGGTCTTGTCGTCGTCGGCTCCATAGTTTGTCGCGGTAGGCAAAGCGACTTCCCAACACGCGGTCCCCCTTCTCACGGATGATCTTCCGGCTCTCCTCAATACTCAAGGGTTCCAGGGCCTGGTGCTCGACGTGCTCCTCCCACTGCTTGTTCTCCGCTTGTTTGAAAGCCTCATGCTGCTCGGGAGGTATCATGCTCCACGGCAACTCCTTCTCCAAGGCTTTCTCTCGTCCCCTCTGCGTTTTGGGAAGTTTCATCATGAAGGCCTGGTGCTGTGGAGCCTCGTCGGCGCCGGCGGGAGGGCCTTTGGTCCTATGTCTCTTTGTCACCGGTGCCGGAGTGCTTCCTTCAGGGGGACGCCGTACTGGTTCACCACGGGGTTCTTGGTCGGGAGAATCGGGTCCTTCAGGAAGCAAGACGTGGTCCTCGGTGAGCTCCATGTCTTCGCCCTCGTACATGTCCTCGTCGGCGAAGTCCTGCTCAAGCAATTTCTGGAGGTCCTCCTGTGTGGCGCGCATCGCAAAGGCCGCGCCCAGTTCTTCTCCACTCGCAAGCCGTAGATGCTCCGGAGCCACCAAGTGGCACCTCCCAGAAAAGGACACCCAAGCATTGGGTCCTTCTTTCCCAATCACAACTCCGGGACCGTGCCACTCCCAGTTCTTGTTGTTCTTGGGCTTGCGATAAAAGAAAACATGAGCCCCTTGTTGAAGATCTGGACCTGCAACCCGAGATCGCTGTAGCAGGGAACGTCGCAAGCGGGCGTCGTTCTGGACCCGAAAATAGGCCTCCTTTGCCGAGATCCTCAAAGAATGTTCTCTGGCACGTTGTCGGTCGTGGCTGATGATGTGCTCGACGTGCTCGTCCTGGGGCGTCCCTTTGAGCTCCTCCGGCAGCTTGGGGTCTCTTCCCCACACAGCCTGTGACGGGCTGAATCCGGCATCCCTGCGGAGGGTGTTCATGGCGGTGCTTGCCGCCGTGATGATCATCCCGGCCTCTTCGGAGGAAGCCGACCATTCATCGACGAGTCTCCCCCAAATCTCCTTCCAGGTGCGGATCGCTCTCTCCGCCGTGCCGTTCTGCCAGTGAGCCTGGCCGGCGACGGGGCGGATTTTGGTGCCATGCCACTCACCGAAACGTCCCAAGCCGGCTTGCAGCCCACTCTCCAAGTCCACGACCATCGTTCCTGGAGCTCCGAAAGTGTTGCTCCAAATCGAACAGAAGCTGCTCTCCATGGTGATCCCTGAGTGGCCCTGAAGCAGGCCTGCCGACACAAAGCCTGTTCCGACGTCCACCACAATCATGAGCTCAACCTTTTCCCCGTCGCAGTCGCACACGTAGAATGCATCGACGGCCACCAATTGGTTGAACTCCAAAAGGTTCGGAAGTGTGGCGGGTTTCGCACTCGCTCCTCTCTGGTTCCGATGGCACACCTGACATCGAAGCCTTTTGCAGGCTTCCACAACGGTAGCATCCGCGCCAGCCAAACGCAGGTGCCGAGCCAGATCAAGGTTCGACGGGTGCCCCATGTTCTGATGCAACCGCTTCAAAGACGACCTCACCTCCGGAGCTATCGTTCTTCCTTTATCGAAATGGATCGCCTCGGCACCGCGGGGTTCTGCAGAAAGAGGTTCTCTCGGTCCACCCGGTTGTTCCTGATCTACCACGAGCACCGCCTCGAGACCGGGAGGTTCTGCAGACAGAGGTTCTCTTGGTCCTGGGTCCTCCTCGTAGTGGTCGCTCTCCAAGTTGTGCCCACGTAGGTCCGGATGGCAAACGTAGTTGGTGAACTCCGGCACGTCGCGGTGTTCATCTTTGAGAGAGAGGGGCGGACTGAGATCGTTGAACCGGAGTATTCCACTCTCTCCGGGTCGCCTTCCATAGCGACCTGTGTGCTTCTCGAGAAGTTCGCGAAGAGGCGGGGAGTCCCAAAAAGGATGTCCATCAGCTGCCTCGAAAGCCAGCTTCCTCCCTTGGTTGACCTGCTTGTGGAATGTGGGAACCAATCCACTCAGGAATTCCAGGGGTTGCTCTCCGTGTACCCAAAGCATCGACGGAGCAAAGCCATTGAAGGTCCGGTCGACGTAGCTGATGTTCTCCTCCAAGGGCACGGCGAGGTCGTACTCGTAGGGCTCGACCGTGATATAGTCCCTCTCAGCGATATCGATGGTCTTCGAGATCCCTCCGATCTCGAAGAGGGTAACTGCTTCTGGGCCACGTGACAGAGGAAAGTCCTCTGTCAGACACAGAGATGCCGCGGTTGTACACCAAGTGGTCAATGTTGCCAGGCGGCTGCTGGTCTTCCACAGTCCTTTCCGGACGCTCTTCTTGGGTCGTGGTACATGATGAGTTTCTGGGATGGGATCTCCTCCTGTAGTGACCCTCGGCAGTCCCCGCAAAGGAAAACGTAGATCACGAAGTTCGTCGCGTAGGAGGGTGTCTGCTCTTCCAAACCCGCGCGTAGTGAAGCACGAGAGCGCCCAGCGCTCTCCATCCCACGGCTGAGTCGCGTGGGGCACTTTTCCATCGAAGGTGTGCGGACACTCCTTGGTGCACACCAGATCTCCGTGAAGCCGGCTGCCGTCGGGGCCATCTCGAAGGACCTTCCCAATCCCCTCGTTGTTCTTCACCCAGAGCTCTCCGCCAGTGAAGTCACCGAAGCTGACCGTGGTGACGGAAGTTCCCGGAAGGTTGTGCACATCAGCGTGCACTTGCGTCTCAGTGTCCCGGAAAAGGACGAAGGAGGTCCAGGCTCCGTCGAACTTCTCTTTGGCAAAGGAGTTGATGTAGCGGGTGGTCCATGGGAGTGCCTTGGAGCCCCTTGCAATCCCGAAGAACTTCCCGTAGGTGTACATGCCTCCGAGGAAGTACTGATAAGGATTGCCGCCTCCGCGCCGTGACCCCTTCTTCCCATGCACTTTTCGTAGAGGTAGGAGCCGGGCGATCTCGATGAGGTCGTCGTAGGTGAACTTCTTAAGGGCGAGCTTCTCCTTGGCCGTCTTCTCACACATCTCCGTCACGTCGGGGGCGGCGAAAACACTGTTCACTTCGGGGGGCTTACGTTGGATTACATCCCCACAGCCTCCGGAGTTCATAGAAGAGACGGGTCCACCGTCTGCCGCCTGGTACACTAGATCGAGGTCGCAGTTGAAGTAGTCATCTATCTCGCCGGCCTGATCGTTGAGGTCCTTGCGAAGGGCCTCCTCGCTCACCTCAGTGCCCGTCTCCGCGGGCACATCCTCGCACTCGTAGAAGATCTCCTTCACCTCGTCGCAGCCGGTCTCCTTTGTAACGCCTAGTCCCAGCTCCGCGGGGCTATTCCATGTAGGTCTCGGAGAGCCGCGAGCCTCGCTTCCAGGTCCAGCACCTCGTCGATCACCTCCCCGGGGACGTCCTGCTCCATGGACACCTTCTCCGGACCCATCGCCGCAGTCGCCGTTCGCCGCGCCGCCGGTGTTCTCGTTGGAGCTGCCGCCTTGGCCTTGGGTCGAGCTCCATAGCCCTCTCGAATTGGAGAGGTCCGAATCGACACCTCGTCCCACGATCCCATCGACGTGGTGTCCTCGACATACGGAGTCCGGGCGTTGGTCTCTGGGTCCACATAGCTCCCCGGACGGCTCGAGGATCCCGGGCGTGGCAAACTCGCCTCCTGTTCCGAACGAAGGCGTTCGGCCTGCCACCAGTTCGCAAAGAGGACCAGCTCCTCCGAGGGGTTGTCGTGGGAGGAGACCTCTCGGACTGCCCACTCCCGGTAGGAGGTGGGAGTCTCCGAGAACTTCTTGCCCGAGAAGCGGCCGAACGTCATCAAGCTTTCCCCGCACATGCCGTCCTGGTCCCGGAGAATCCGGAGTATTGTTCCACGGGTCGCATGGGGAGGCAGCTTGTAGCCGAGCTCCATCGCCTTCTCCTTCAGATCCTCGACCTTCAGACCGGAGAGACCCTTCAAGGGAGACTGCTTGCTCGGCGCAGCGCGGCGGTTCTCCTGGATGAGGGACCGCAGCTCCACCGCCGTCCACGATTCGTGAAACCAAAGCCCCCTTGCTCGGGCCTCGGTGATCAACTCCGACTTCGTCAGCTCCCACAAAGTCTTCTGCCTGGTCACAACCGGAGCGGTGAGGAGCTCCGAGTGGGCCGACATGATCAAGCGAGGAAGTCGGTGTGGGAAGTTCGGGCATGGGTCTCCGTCTACGAAACACTGTTCTGCCAATCCACAGCATCGGGAAAGAGGAGTGATCACGGTCATCACGCCATGTTCCATGAACTTCAGGAAACAACCGATACGTCTTGCATGACACAGCTTGTACTGACCTAACGGCACCAAGACTGTTCAAAAGGAGGGTCTTCTGTTCGATATTCTGAGTGTTCCAATTCGAAGGACTGAAGAAGGTTCTCCTAGGGACCACGTGTACCCGAATCAACAAATCCGCATCTTCTATCCAAAAGTCGTTGGATATGTTCGTTGACTTCCACCAGTTGACAAAGCTCTCGACCTTAAAATTGCCATCGAGGAGAATGTTCTTTGTGACAGCGGAGACCTTTTGGGGTAGAACACGTTGGGGCCTGACTTCGGAGCGCCTGGTTTGTGGTCTACTTCACTTGAAGGTTCAACATCTCCACCAACTGCATTGTGATTCTCGACATCAGAGCTACTCTTCGGAGGACTGTTAGCGGGTACTCCATCACACAGTGAGGGACCTGGGGTCGACTCCAATAGTGCAGTAGTCATCCAACTGACAGCGCAAGCACTCGCACAAGCTCCCTCGACAGACATGCCACATGCGATCCCTTGCACATTCAAGCCACGCGAAGCTGGACCCTCCGTGTATTGGCACTCGCTCGGGAAGATCTGTAGCTCCGGGCCTTCTCCGTTTGAGAGGGGCTGGTAGGACCTAGGCAGGGGCACTGGCTCAATAGGGAAAGCCGGGTGCCCAGTATCCGTGACACGGAGCCCCATGTCCACGACTCCGAGCTTCTTGAAGGTCGCAGTGTTCTCTGCGACGTCCATCACCATGCCGAGGTGACCCAAAGCAGGCCTCGACACCAACAGGGGCACTTCGCCGTTCACCACTGCGACCTTGAGGATCACCTTGAACTTCCCGAGGGAGAAGCAAATCGCCACCGAGTACCCGGCGACGAAGACCTTGGAGGCACCGAAGCGAAAGGCCTCCCGGCAAGACATGAACTGTGGTTCACATCCTCGCCTCTTGGCCTCTTCCACATAGTTGTCCACCCAGGCCGCGCCCGCCACGGACTTTGAGCAAGCGGTGTCCGTGATAGCCAGCAACTTCTCAGCCTCATCGCCTCCGAGATCCCATGTAACGTGCACAACATGGCAAGGGAAGTTGGCCTTCACGGGGTCCCGAGCCGTGCCACCTGCATTCCCAGTGCCCTGTCCACTCGAAGGCACCGTCATCGTAGAGGTCGCTGAGCCCTTGTTCAAAGGGCACTCCGCATCACGGTGCCAATGGCCGCGCCTGCGGCAGCCACTGCAGAACGACCTCGATTTCGCAAGTCGGAGTTTCTCGGAAGCGAGGCGACGTAGAGCTTCAGGGTCGCTTCCCCGAAGTTTACTGTTCTCTCTGTACCTTTGTTTGGCTGTCTCGTGAGTCATGTAGGCATTGTACAGATTCTCTGCTATCTCCTCCGAAACAGCCTCGCCCTCGTCAGAAACCTGCTCACCGAGGTGCTCGTCGTGGGAATCCTCGAGGAACACCTCGGGGTCCGCCATGTTCGCCGAGTGCGGCTTCTTGCCGCCCCATTCACGCCTGGGGCCACGGTTCTGGCTCTCCCAGGGCTTCCTGAGGCCGCGGTCGTGCACGATCGCCGCCTGCTGCAAGGGCTTAAGAGAGTAGTTATTATTGACGGACGCCAGAAGGTTGAGCTCCGCGGACTCCTCCAGGCACATCCTGTCGACAAAGACCCACGCGGCCGCGATGTCTGGGAGCTCGCAGCCCACCTCGGCCAGCCGCGCGTGGGCGCGGTCGAAGTCCGCCATATACTCCCTCATAGGTTGCCCATCGCGCTTGCGGAGGCGCCGGAAAAAGTCCGACAGGCTTCGGCCCACTTGTGTCACCTGCACATCCAGGTAGCGATCCTTGATCCAAGAAATCAGGTAGTCGACACCCTCGGGGCTGCCCAGACGATCCATATCTAGGCGCTCCGCATCGATCCAAGCTCTGTCGGTGAGGTGCTGGTACAACGTCAGGCCTTGCTGGTCCTTGCTCATCCGTGTCATTCTCCGCCACGCTGACACCTGCCTCAAGTAGGACCTCGCCGAAGAACCGAGATCGTCTTCTCCAGAGTTCATCGCGCCGGAGAACGTCGGCACAATCATCTTCTCCGACGGGCCTCTGGAGTTCTCGTTGCCACGTCCCGCCTGGGACCAGGCCTTTCCGAGGCCATCTGTAGATGGCCCCCAACCGGGAGGCTGTTGCCCATGGTCTGGGCCATCCCATGCTGGCGGCTCGCCAGCGGAGGTCCTCCGACCCCATTGATCGGAGAAGGTCTCCTTGGAGTCCTTCTCTTGTCCGCTTCCATCCAACGAACCAGTTCCGGTAGACGAACCATTCCTCGCCCAAGCTTCCTCTCGGCCGCCGTTGCGCCCATAGCCGTAGTCGTTTCCCCAGGCCCACCTGGAGTCGTCCCAGCTATGGCCGCCGTATCCCCAGGAGTGCCCCCACTGGCGTGATTGCCAATGTTCACCACTCCAAGCGTCCCATCGGCTGTCCGCCTGGGAATCAGGACCCTGAGTCTGGTCGGGGGTCCACTGCTGCCGCTGCTCACCATGATCATCACGAAGTGGGACACGATGTCCGGGGTCTTGAGCACTGTCACGGACGCCATCACTATGTTGCTGCGTCGAATCGTCACCGAGAGGGGGTTCAGGAGAGGTTCGGGAGTGCGCATAAAAACTCGTAGGGCCGCCGGGCGACATCGAACGGAGGCAAAATTGACTGTACAACCTACTGGAACGCCGCAGCGCTCCGCTACCAGTTTAGAACTAGAAGAGACAAAAGAGCCCACCCCGGGCCTCGTCTACTCGTCCGCGCTTTTGCGGCTGCTTGATCAACACGTGTGCCTGCAGGTCGGAAACTGAAAGGCGAGGGATGACTTCAGGAACCTTCAAGCTTTACATTTAGGGCTTAAAGGGTTTAGAGACCAGGGTTTTGGGGTTTTAGGGGTGTAGGCTTTGGTGACTTTAGGGTTTAGGGCTTATAAGGTTTCGGAATAGGGTTTAGGGTTTAGGGTTCAGGGTTTGGGGGTGTAGGTTTAAGCTTTAGGGACTACAGGGCTTACAGGGTTTAGCATGTAGGGTTTAGGGTATAGGGTTTAGGATATACGGTTTTGCTTTAGGATTGCTGAGGACTTAGGATTCGTTTTTCAGAGCAGTTCCCAGAGAGTTCAGATAGGATTTAGTTCGTGCTGTATGGGCTTATGTAGGAAGGGAGACATGGGTTAGGATGGACCGATCTAAGTATCTAAACTGTAAGCCCGAAACGGCCATCCAGAAAACAGCAGCCGATGTAGTCGGTGACTGCATGTTGGGTTTAGGGGTTCTGAGTTTGATATGGGTACTGGGAAAGGGTGTGGGGTTTAGTCTGTTATTGTTTTCTGGGTTACGATATGCTGTGGAAAAGGGTTTACGGAACACTATCCCTCTAAATGGGCTGGGTTCTTAGGAATCTGTGGCCATTAATACTGTAGCGGAAAAGCAGCATAATAAATGTAGTAACCTGATTACGAAACCTTGGGCCTTTATTAGGGCTCCTTAAATGAATCCTACTATTTTGGGGTTGTAGGCCAGGGTTTCCATATCAGGTTCCTACATTATTTCAGAATTCCCCGGACTTCCCCTCGCTTGCAGGGTCCACTTTAATGGGGCCCCTTCGAGACCTTCATGTTTTGTTTCGCAGGTTTCGCTATAGGGTCTTACAGTATGGTTCCTGCTCCTATAAAGCTTGTACTTTGAGCTTAAAGAGGCTTTGTATAGTATAGGTGCTTTGGGATCGCAGTATGTGCCACACAAGTACATGGATCCCCAAGGGATCAAGAGCCCTCATAACCAGTGTGGATTTAACGTCATTGGACGTTTAGACTAGAGCTTCAGCGACTGTTCTGGTCCCGAGTACAGGTCTCGCTGCTGCTAAAGCTTGTAGGATGGGACTAGGCTGCAGTTCGGGGGCACTTTTTCCAAGCAAGGCAGCCTACCTTACCGCGCTTATGCCACGTGTAGACCGCACGTCGGGGGGGGGGGTGTCTCTGATCTCCCAAAGGGTCCTAGCACCGCTATGGGGGATACTTCCCGAAATCATAGTCGCGACTCCATACAGAAACCTTACGTTCTACAACATAAGAACACCCAGGCCCTTCGATAGGCTCCTTACCGACAATCTGGTTTGTTTTCGGGATGCAGTTAGTTGGAGTACCTGCTCGATTTCTGCAGCTGATGCAAGGACGATCTACAGCACTTGTTGGAAGGAACCATTATAGTATAAGCCCTGAAAGGAATGCATTGAATGCATATAGTAACCCTTAAGGAGGAGCCTCTGAAGACGGTTTAGGGTTGAGGGTTTAGAATCCAGGGTTTAGTTTAGGGTTTAGGGTTTAGAATTGAAGGTTTAGAGTTCAGGATTTTGAATTTAGGGTTTAGGGTTCAAGGTTCAGGGTTGAGGGTTCCGGGTTGAGAGCTCAGGAACTAAACCCTGAAGACGAAACCCTAAACTTCAAACCCCAACGGCAGGTGACTTACAACAAAGCCCTCGCGGATAGCATCAAGAAGTGCTTGCAAGCATACGAGGAGCCTCTGGGAGAAGCGGGACCTAGAAGCTATGACCTGGAGTAGGCCCTTATTCCCTTTTTTAGGGTCCAGGTTCCCTTATGAGCCCCTATAACACCAAAAAGGGCACCCTTTTTATTCCTAGGTTACTCTTGGGTCTAGGAAGCCAGCCGCCGGTTTAGGTCGTAAGGTTTCGGGTTTAGGGTTTACCAGGTTTACTAGAACTGGGCTTATAGGAAACTCCAGAAAGTTGGAATATGGTTTCATGGTGGGATACCTTATAATTTACCATAAAGGATTTAGGATAATCATATTCCAACTTTCTGGCTTTTACCTTAAGGGCTCATGGGGTTTATGAGGAGGCCCTCAGCTTAGGGCCTTAAGCTGGGAAGTATGTTGGGGCGCCTTGTGATGAAGATGCTGATTCCAAGCCCAACAACCCTGAACCTTAAATCGACCCTAGTCTATAGCTCAAACTTAAACTCCTAACACCAGCAAACCCAGACCTCAGATACTAGAAAGAGTCCTCAACGTGGCTGGAGCCAATGCGAGGCACAACAACATCCCGACGCTCAAGTGACCCAAAACTCGAGCGATGGAGGGCGTTTAGCACCTTGGGTTTTAACGGTTTAGGGTTTATGGGTTTACGGTTTAGGGCTTAGGATTGGGTTTACGGTGGATTTGTTATATTTCTCCTGCTAGGCAGCTCCTCAACAGAAGTTTTACTGCCTCTGCCATTGTGTGGGCCCAGCAGTGCTACAGGAAAACTACCAACCCCTCAAAGATCGATGTTAAGTCTGTCGGCACGCTAGACCCTAGTAGACCCTTAAACCCCTCCACCCCTAAACCTTGGTAAGCCCTCGGTAGGCTTAAGACTTCTTTTGGGCATGGAGGCTAAAACCTACTTCAGGGGAGTCCAAAGGTTAAGGCTAGACCCTAACATCCGAGAAGTTTTGGGGATTTAGAGCAAAAGCTGGGTCTCGAATCCCGGGTCCCGGAAGAATGGAAGCCTGTGGCTGGTACTATGGGGGGTTAAACAAGTACCCATATTATTCCGGAGTTTCCTTATTATATGTGTATTATAATTGGCTTCCAAACCCCATTCTAATTATTAAGGCCCCTATACTAGACTCCGAGGTTTACCCTGCTAGCTGAATTTGGTGTTTGGGGCTTAGGGGCTAGCCCGGCTAGCTGAATAAGTATATTTGGCGAATTTTACCCCTTGTAGAGCTGAAATGTCCAGCAGCTCTTTTTTTGGAGGCTTATGAAGTCAGCAACTTAGCTACATACTTTGTTCGTAAAGGGGTGGAGTAGGTTGAAGTTCGCATTATATGCTAGGAAGCGTATACTTTAAATCCTCAACCCTAAACCGCTTACCAAGGGTTCTATATCACAGAAGCCTGTGAGTATCCCCTTACAGTAACCCTGCAGAGCCCAAATAAGCCCCAAAACCCTAAACCTTGATAGTTGAACCCTAAACCGTAAAACCCTGAACCCCAAACCCAGAACCTTATATCTTAAAGCCTCAAACTCTGACTCTACCCCCTAGGCCCTAAAACCTAAAACCCTTAACCCTGACCCCTTAACCCTAAGCCTCTAAACCCTAAACCCTTATAGCCCCAAAACGGACCCCCTAGAATCCCCTTTACAGGAGAAGTTGGAGATCGAAGATCTGGGAAAGGCCTACGGTGAATTCGACAAGGCGTTGCAGGCCCCCGGGTTCCTTTAAGGGATCTGGAAGGGTTCCTTTAAGGGATCTATAAGAGTTCCTTTTGAGGGACCTTTAGGGGATCTAGAAGGGTGTGGTATGTCGATGTCGGGCTTAGGGTATACCTAGACCCTTGAAAGCAGTACGTGTTATTGGATAGTCTGTTCTATGGTTAGGATCCCAAATTCAGAAACTAAGGAATCCAACCAAAGAGGTACTAGCTTTAAGGGTCTAGGTTCTGTGGCATATGATGGAATAGGGGCCTTGAGCATCAGAGTAGAGCACTCTCTAAATGTGTCTATAGGATTCCATGAAGGATGTTACGAGGGATCCGCAACACTAGAGGTGTATCCAATTCTCCCGTAGCCTACAAAACTACTATCATAAACCCGAGTAACTGATTATTGGGTCCTTTGGACCCTAGGGGTAAGAGGAGTTACCAGCCCCCCATTCCTTACGAGTTATAGCTATAGTTCTCCTACTTAAAACCCTACTTACAACTAACCATGAACCTCGAGGTAAGTGGGTGGGGTGGGCAAGTTTCGGACCTTTGGTTTTAGGGCTTTTTTTTGCGGAGCTTTGGAGCTCAAGGGCTGTACCCAGAGATCCCAATATCCCTGAATAAAAGAATATACTTCAAACCATACTCTTAAGACCCCTGATCCCAATATCCCTTGGTACAGGAATATACTTTAAACCATAATAGTAATATTAAGGCCTCTATGATTTAAGGTATATTCCTGAATTAAGAGATATTGGGATCTCTGAGTAGTATTTGGGGTTACGGGTTTCGGGGGCCTGTTGGTGGTTTGTGTTTAGGTCTAAGTCTAAGGGCTCATGTTTTAGAAGTGCTTGGATTTGGTTGAACAGTCGGTTTCTTCTGGTGTACATGTCCCATACACAACTGTTTACAACCATTTGCGAACCCTGGATCCCGAAAAGGTCGGGCGCGGGTGGCGTGGCCCAGGCCGTGCAGCGCAGCAGGAGCAGCTTCGTTTCTCCAGCGGGAAACGATGTAGACATCAGCAAGATTCGATCCCACTCTCCCCAACACCGATGCATCAACGACCTCAAGACCAATTCCGTACCCTACGAGCCCGGAAAGCGCTTCGCTCGTGTAAGCTCCGACGGCGCCTGGAGCCTGTACCGTCGGCTGAGCCAGGATCAATGCCCAGGCCTTGGAATGTTTGTTGCAAGCTGTGCCGAAAACCGAAAGATCACCAGCACCGGCTGTCCGAGATCTTTGCAAATCTACGTGTATAACTGTTTCAATACAAGTGCAGCATTATAGTACAAGTTAAAAAAGTGTAAGCGTGCGGATTGAGTAAAAGTACAAGTTTAAGAACAAGTATAAGAACAAGATTAAGTAGAAGAATAAGAAGATAGGCTAAGAAAGCATCATGGGACTTAGTTATAGGGGTATAAGTCAGTAAGGTAGCTACAGTTAGAATTACATATAACCCCAATTATATAAGATACTTTATAGCCACGAGCGATTGTTCTGTTTGGTGGTGAATTTCGGGCTTCGGACCGCTGAGGTGTGGAAGGTTCAGGCATTGAAGCGGTGCAGTTGAGGTTTAGGGCCTAGGGGTTTAGGGTTTAGGGCGTATGGTTCAGGTTCAGGGTTTAGGGTTTTTGGGTTTTAGGGTTTGGGGCAGGTTTATAGGAGCTGACGGTTCGATGGCGGGGTCAACCGCCCCCAGAAATGGAACCCTAGACGAACCCTAAATCGGCCCTAAACCCCAAAGCTACCACGAACAATGATCCCTGCCCTGACGGCAGGAAGCTCACAAATAACCGCGGGAAATAGCATCTGCCAGATCATGACGATTTCGATGTAAGGCGAGGGTGAAACGAGCCTCTACATAGACTCTTAGCCCCTCAGCTCTGAACCCCAAGCCTCTCTAAACTCTGAGCCCTAAGCCCAACCTCGTTCCAGGCCGGCGAAGGCATCTGTGATCCCCAGACCATCACACTGCCCCTCGGAGCGCATGTGTGATCCGGAAAAGGGTTTTGTGTTGAGGGTTGCGGGTTTAGCTTTTAGGTTTTAGGGTGTACGTGATGTTCAGGGGTTAGGGTTTAGTCCTACACCCTAAAAATTAAACCCTAAACCCTAGGAGGGAAAATTTATAACATTGCTCCCAGACTCCCATAAGCCCTAAGCTCCAAAGCGGTTTAGGGTTTAGAGTATGTGCCGAGTTCATGGCCTTTACTGACGAGTTTCGGGCTTACAGGGGTCTACATAGAGGAGCCTCACCACCTCGGTTCACGGTTTAGGGTTCGGGCTCGACGTTTACACAAATCGCCTAAAAGGCAAACACCGATCAAAGCTACAGAACACACCCCGCCGGAGTTTTAGCAATTATTGCACCTTAAACAAGAATCCAGTATTCGAAATAAAGTTCCTTCAACTAGAACAGAGTAATTATTCCGAAGCATCTGCACCGAGGTTGCTTGTCGCCCTCACCAAGGCGAACAGATTAGCCAACTGTTGGGAGCCCTAGGAATGCCGGTTTTGGGGCTTAGTGACTTGAGGGGTAAGCGTTTTAAAATGGGTTGTAGGGCTTGCACATGTTTCGGGTTTAGTGCCATGCTGGTATTGGGTTGAGGAAAATGGAGTATAAAGAGATGTTCAGGGTTTATGGGTACAGGGTTGATTGCAGGAGGTTAGTCATTGTGTAAATGGATGTTTAGGACGTGGGGTACATGGTGATAGCGATTAAATGTTTAAGTAGGGATGTTCAATGTTTAGGGTTGTATGTTATGTGGTTTTATAGGGGCTAGTAACTTCGATTCTGTTTAGTTGCAGGGTTCAGGGCTCATGAGACTTTGAGGTTCTGGTTTTCAGGTTAGCAAAAAGGCATACCAACACGTCCCCCCCCGCCCCCAACCCCCCACTGCCTTTAGTAGAGCCTAAGCACCCACTATGAAGGGCCATAGGGCCTTTGTCAGAGCTTACTAGCAGAGGGCCTTCAGGGTTTACGACGGAGGGCTTCAAGCTTACCTTAAGGACGAAATGGACCCTAAAAGGGTTTAAGGTTCATATACCATATAGGGAATCATAGTATATGGGTATAGGGCCCCTACTTTTAAGGGTCATTTCGCCCTTCAGGTACCTCAAGGATTCTCAGGCGAGGAAGTCACAGCTGGGTTCATTGTAGCAGTATCTGTATTTTAGTGTAGGGTGTAGGGCTATAAGTTGTTGGGCCCTTAGGGCTGTAGGCCTTGGGGTTGTGGTTGAGGGCTTTGGAGTTTGGCAACTTTGGGATTTGGGGCTATGGCGTTTAAACTGAGAAGTCTGGTGTTGTAATGGCTTTTGAAGTTTCGACTTCGGATTCAGAGTCAGAATATAGGTGTCTGAAATTTTTGGACTATCATCCCATGTTATACTACCATACACCAGAATATGAACAAAACGCTTATTCTACTTATTGAGTCTCCTATATCAGAGCTTGTGGCAGCGCCGACTCTGATCAAGGTTGAGAGCCTGCCTCTTTGGATGCATGAGGCACATAAGCCAGATGCCATACGTTGCGTTTCCTCAAAGCGTCTGCTCCGTGCCCACGAAGGGTCCTGAAGGACGAAATGACCCTTAAAAGTAGGGGCCCTATACCCATATTATACTATGATTCCCTATATGGTATATGAACCTTGAACCCTAAACCCTAAACCCTAAACTTTCGTCCTTAAGGGTTGCTTTGGCCTGACTTAACCTCCAGTCTTGATCAGCCTTTGGGGCCCAATCCCTAGACCAGAAGCCAGAGCCTCCAAAACCCCTTAGGAATATACCTTAAATTATAATAGGATCCCTTAGATGATTTAAGGAATATTCCTTAATTAAGGGATATTGGAGTCTCTGGGAAGCTTGCCTGAAGCCCTCAGCACATTTGGCCGCCTTGGTGTCATCGCCCACTGCTGGGTAAAAGCATCCAGGGATGCAGCGCTACTACTTAGATTTGCTTTCCGAACTCGGAAGAAGGTACCGTTATAATTAGGTACCTAAAATGCTCTGCAACACTATAACCCTAAGGGTCCATAGTACCGAATAATCTGGTGCTTGAGCTTGGATTAGTTCGGGATTTCAGTGAGTATATGAATTATATGAATATTCGGTACTTGGAGCCTTAGGGTGCCCGCAAACCCAGGCGTTGAAACCACCCAGACCCTAAACCCTAAACCGTGCTCGTTTCAGTGTGCGCCAACGAGGCCACAAAGTTCTAGATGCAGCCATTGCCGAGAAGGTGTGGTCAATACGGGGTTTTATGCCAGTCACTGATTTGTTGGCCGACGACTCCATAGTTGAGGCATCTACTCTTCGCCTTCAATTCGTCGAGGATAATTGATAGTGCACTTACTGGCATAATCTCGAACCCTGGGACTCTGAAAATATTGTCAGGTCGTTGTATCAGGGTTCTACTGGGTGGTTGTCAAAATTATGGCCCCTTTTTGGGTCCCTATTATAATACGGCACCTATTATTTAGGATACCCAAAAAGGGACCATAATTTTGACAACCGCCCACGAGTGATTGGAGAGTTAGGCTTTGTAGGGTTCAGGAGTTTAGCCAGGGGTTCAAGCGGTTTCCAGCCTGTTCCAACTTGCTTTTGACAGAAGCGCACAAGCTGTTTCGAGCCTTGGCTGTTGAAGGAGATCGGGAAGAGAAGGCTCTTTGGGGGGTATGAAGCTTCAGGGTTTCGAGGCAGTTTCTGGTTCGGGATGATACAGATCGGGTTGCGTAGGGGGGAACAGAGGCAAAGAAGGTAGAAGTTTTCCTTGATCTTAGACCCGAAACCTATTTTGATGACTAACAGTTTGATCTTTTGGTAGGGCTGTTAGGGTGCTCCTACAGACCCAAACCACAAGCTCATTAGTCCATGGATCAATGCAGAACCCAGAAACCACGCGAATCCTGCGCTTTAAACCGTAAACCTCCACAACTCTCTCCCGCACTCTACCGACCGAATCGAGTGGTGGACGGTGCAGGGTTTGGCGTTGTGAGTCGGTCAGGTTTTTCTCGACCCCAACATGATAGTGACCATTGCCATGGCAGTCAGCGGCAGCCCCAGCGAGACTGTGCATTCGTTCGGTTGTGCCAAGGCTAGAGTGTTTTTGCTAGCGAAAGTTTAGAGTTTAGGTTTCAGCGCCGTTTAGGGCCCTATGAACCAAACCCCTAAACCCCACAGGCAAACTGTTAGCATTTACGGCAACTTGCGTGAGACGTTTGTGGTTTTGCGTCTAGCCTTGGACACGTGACTTTGATGCATTGGGCTCAGCATTTTTGGAAGTTTCCTGCACTATGCGCTTATGTATCTTGTGATGTATATTGCAGCTGCTGTTACTACTATGCATCTCCACTTCGCAAGACTCAAGAAACCACAACCTAATGCCAGCCATCCACCCGCGCACGAGCCCGAAACGAGATCATGCGAACTGCTGTCCTTAAAGGGCTCCTTTAAAGTCTCTGTGAAGGTTCCCCTTTCGAGCGCTCCTTTAACATACGGGCTCTCCCCATGCAATACCACCACTCGCGAACTCTTCCAACTGTCCATGACTTCCCTGCGAATCCGAATCTTGAGCCTTCCTGCAGGTTTAGGGTTTAGGGTTCCTGCAGGCTTTGGTTCAAGGAATCTTCTTGGGGATTTAGAGCTTCAGGTGAAACCTCTAGAATCTGTGGGCAATTAGTGCCCTTCTGCCCTTCTGTGGATTGCCCCGAAAGGTGTCACTCCCACATTGAATGGGGACCTTCATGGGGATCCGATGCCCGCACCCGAATTCCTAAAGCTCTGGACTCCGGACCCTACGGCCCCTACCTTACAGTTGCCCTACTACTAGAAACCGTTGTAGTTTTGTTAACTGAACCCCTATGTTCCCTTTATGCAATCCCTTCTTGTAGGCCCTTCCTGTGCAGGCCCTTTGAAGGAGGGTTTAGGGTTTGGGGGCTTAGTGTTTAGAGTTTAGGGGTTTTGGGGTTTCGGGGTTTAGGGTTTAAGGTGTAAGGAATCATGCAATCCTAAATCGTCAGCATCCATTCGAGACACGAGGCCAGAGAAGTCAGAGTCACAAGGCCCTTCGCCCCTTGGCGGTGTATTAGGGTTTAAGGTTTAGGGCTCAAGGTGCCTCAATAACGAGCATGAACAGGGTTGCTGCACAAAGGTTCCTTTTAGAGGGGCCTATGAGGGCTACTTGTGGGCTCAGTAGACGGGACTAAATGCTTAGAATGGGGTTTTGGGGTGTATATATATATATATATATACATATGGATAGATTTTTTCTGTATATACACATACACATACACAGACATAAGACTCGAAACAAACGGCAATGTTTTGCCTATGGCTGTTTTGCGAGTCATACTACTACTACTACTACTACTACTACTACTACTACTACTACTACTACTACTACTACTACTACTACTACTACTACTACTACCACTACCACTACCTCTACTACTACTACTACTACTACTACTACTACTACTACTACTACTACTACTACTACTACTACTACTACTACTACTACTACTACTACGACTACGACTACGACTACGACTACGACTCCGACTCCGACTGCGACTGCGACTGCGACTGCGCCTACGGCTACGGCTACGGCTACGGCTACGACTACGACGACGACGACGACGACTACGAGGACGACTACGACGACGACGACGACGACTACGACTACGACTACGACTACGACTACCACTACCACTACCACTACCACTACCACTACCACTACCACTACCACTACCACTACCACTACCACTACCACTACCACTACCACTACCACTACCACTACTACTACTACTGCTACTAATGCTACTGCTTCTGCTGCTGCGACTGCTACTGCTGCAGCTGCTACTACTAAGAGTTATCTTATCTGCACGACGACAGCTACTGCTGCTATGGCCCCTAATTCCACAACGCCTTCTCGACGAACTCTTCAAAGGTATGGGGTGTAGGCTTCAGGGGTTTAGGGTTCAGGGTGGACCGTGGTTTAAGTCTTGCCTGACTGCAGGGATTGAAATTGTACAGCAGCTGCTGATTCAGGACTTGGGCTTGGGACTTGCTTGGTTTGGAGTTTTGGCTGTGACTGTGAAGGTTTGCAGGCTGTGGTGTTGGGGTTCTGCGGTGTGGGTTGAGACCAAGTTGAAAATTGGGGTGAATTGGGGTTTACGTAGGTGATCCCTTTCCCACGAAGGCTTTGTTATGTAACCCTGACGACCCTACATACCCTTACTTGACTGTGCAGGTATGTGTTTTTCGAACAGGGTTCTGACTGGCCTCTCATTACAACTGCGCCGTCAAGCCTCAATGTATCGAACTCAGTGGAGGGTAACCTGGCACACTCAACCACGGCAAACATTAAACCTTAGAACTTTCAAAGCCCCACTGTCAGCCCGAAGTCTTACAACTCTCAACCCAGGATATCTCCGGCGAATGGTCTACGAGTGTCTCCCAGAGGAGTATACTCAGGAGGTAGCGCCTGTGGCCGATGAGCAGCTTAGTTTTGGAGCCTAAATGTTTACACTACTATTGCCTACATACAGGGTTCCTTGTTCCATTTATAATGTAGCATCATACATGTTGTAATTATTGATAATTAAGGACCCTGCATTATCTCGATTTTCAGATGTGGGGTTTAGGGGGTAGGGTTCCGAATATTAGAAACCGATACGAATGCTAGATCGCGCGTAGTTGGTTAAGGTCTATTCTTTCGGAAGTTGGTTGGAATCTTCTGCAGAACCATCTTCTACGATTAAAGCCGCTACGTTAGCTTGTGTCGGCATCCCCACGGAAAAGCAAGTATGTAGATCCCGAACTCTTGAGCTGGCCAGCTTCAGTAAACTTCGGAGTATGCACAGAAGCCTTAACTCACGACAGCCGTGTAGTGTAAGAGTATGTTTACTCATGCCACAATAAACATGAAGCCGTAAACACAATGTGCATTGACATATTGTTGCATTCTCGCGTTATGGTCTTCGATTGCAGTCTTGCGGCCTTGCAGTTCGGGGTTTTGAGGTTTGCTGGTTTCGGATTGGGGTAGAATTCGGATAAGGGGCATATAAGGGGGCTTGATGGTTTCGGACCATCAGGGTTTTGCAGTTTCGGGATCGGGGTGATCATCAACCGAAAGTACCCCTTCCTTTGGGGGATCATGAGTTTATTCCATGCACATCGCGAGACTTGATCCTCTCTGACGGACTGGTATTCAACAAAGTCTGCTTTGTTCCCGAGCAGACTCGCAACTCAGAGATCCCAATATCCCTTAATTCAGGAATATACCTTAAAATATAGGGGCCTTGATATTATGGTTCGGTAGATTCCTTAATTAAGGGATATTGGGATCGATGGTTTCCATCACCCACTTGGGCCGGTTCTAGCGGTGAAGGACAAGGACAGAGTTCATGTCGCTTGCTTTCCAGTGCTGTGTGTTTTTGACGGGGGCACTTACTTGCAAAAACGTCCCAGGATGAGCTCTGCTGCACCGGAATTCTTTCCTACTGCTCAATCCCCGTCGGGATACCCTCAACCCTAAACCCTAAACCGTGGATAGCGGTCTTACAGCTCCCGAAGATGAACGCAAGCTGGACTGCGCTTCACCACAAATCCGTTGGGAGGCATCGCAACGAATAGTCCATTAAGACTATTAGGGTTTAGAGTTTACCTGAAACCCTTAACCTAAAATCCCCGAAACTGGTTAATCGCCAAGTTTGACTGATGTGCCTTCATCTTCTAAACGGTGGCTGGACTCTAGCTACTCTAGTTCCCGACAAGGGCACAAGACCTGATGGCATTTAATTGACTGACGCATCTCCTGCCGAACCCCAAACCCTACACCCCAAATCCGAAAATAGGGGACCCTAATATAGTGGCCTAAATAGTAGGATCCTTATTATAAGGATCCCCAAATAAGGTACCCCTATTTTTCGAAAACTCCCAAACCCTAAACCCTTTATAGAACCCTTATGGATCCCTTTAAGGAACCCTCAAAGGATACCTTTAAAGGTACCCCGAATTTTCGGAAACTCTAAACCCTCATAGAGCCCTTTAAAGGAACCCCCCATAGGACACTTACAGCAACCCTTTAAAGGATCCCTCTGAAGGTGCCCCTAATTTTCGGAAACTCCCAAACCCTAAACCCTTTATAGAACCCTCATAGATATAGAGCCCTTTAAAAGAATCCGTACAGTACCCTGATAGTAGCCCTTTAAAGGGTCCCCAAATCTTCGGAAACTCCCAAACCCTAAACCCTTTGTAGAACCACTATAATACCCTTATAGTAACCCTTTAAAGGATCCCCTACAGCACCCTTCTAGTAGCCCTTTAAAGGTGCCCCCCCAATCTTCGGAAGCTCCCAGGTGCAGCTTTTCGATCGGCATTTGTCGTTCATCTTTTCCGAGCTGATGGCCGAGGCGCCCCCTAATGAGGGTCTAGGGTTTGGTGTGGTTTAGGGTTTAGGGTCTAGTTGGGTTTGGGGTTCTAGGGTTTAGTACGGTTTAGGTTCAGGGTTTAGGGGTTTAGGGTTTAGGGTTGAACTTAGGGCTCCCTGCGCCTAATTATTGCACCTTGAACCCTAAAGTAACTAAGGCGGTTTAGGGTTTAGGGTTTTAGGGTTTAGGGGAAGGTTATCTGATAGGCGAACTATCGTTATATTTACTTATGTCCGCAACACAGGTACTTACAACGATACTTACTCCCATCACCAACTCCAGTTCCAATTCCGAAGCCTCAACCCTACCTAGACCCCTCAGCTACCTTCCTAATATACCCCAAATTACTCACTGTTAAGGGCCATAAGGGCTCTATTAAAGAGCCCCTGGGGGTCCTGGTAAACCCTGAAGCTTCAACCCTTAACTAAAGCCTCGAATTTCTATCTTGTTTTACTTTCCTCGAAAGGATTTCCCGTTTGGCACCTGTTGACCCCCGGAATACTCTCTATACTCTAGCCCGAACTTCAGGCATTTCCAGGACGCCACAGATGCCCTTAACTAGAGCCGCTATGGTCCTTGAGTATTTAGGGTACATCAGGCAGTAGTGGGGAGGTCTAGGGTTGGGGGTTCAGGCTTTTTTGGCGGGTTAGGTTTTAGGGCCCTGAACCCTAAACTCTCAACCTGAGTTCTATACCGGACCTGCCCCGTTACCGTGACCCGAAGACCCAGTATGAACGAAGCGGGCTCTGTCAGGTGTTCCTTCAAGGGCTACTTTGGTCTAGGGACTCCTTTAATTCCGTCTTGAGGACTCCTTTCTTTAGGGGTTCCTTCACGGGCCCTTTAGGAATCCTTTAGGGGTTCCGTTAAGGGCTCCTTTAAGGGGCGTTTGTGGTCGAAGCAGATCTTCCTTCTTGGTGCCCGGACGCATGGGGGCATTAAAATCCTCGACCTTAAACTCTTTCTCCTAAGTGTTGGGGTTTAGAGTTTGGGGTAAACCTCAGGGTTTAGCAATCTAGGGGGGCCGTAGAGTAGGGTTTAGGGGACACCTTAAACCCTAATTGATCCCTAAACCCTAACCCCTATTTAAACCCCGAACCCTAAACCCTAAACCCTAATTGATCCCTAAACCCGAAACCCTAATTAAACCCCGAACCCTAAACCCTAAACCTAAACCCTAAACCCTGAACCCTAAACCCTAAACCCTAAACCCTAATTGATCCCTAAACCCGAAACCCTAATTAAACCCCGAACCCTAAACCCTAAACCTTTACCGTTGTATGGAGGGTGCAAACAGGCCAGCTGAACGCACAAGTGAATGCACGCACAGCGACACTGACGCACCCAAGAGTCCTGTCTTCAATGTCCGCGGTGCACTCGCCCGTTTTAGGCAGCGCAGAAAGAAGCTAACCTATTCGCCACATCTCCCTCGCACATCCATCGGAAATCCTTGTGCCAGTCGCCTGGTAAAGTCGGTCGCAGCGACACACCCGGCGAGGGGGCAGGAATGCCAAACCATTGCAGATGAGGAATGTTCTTCTCCTCCACGCCAGGCAGCACACAGAAATTGTATCTTCGACCCAGCTGTTTAAGGGCGGCCGCAAATACCGTCACCAAGGTTTTGATCGGGCACGGTTGTAACTGCTCCAAGGCATAACTCAAGGTACAATATCCCTGTCCGTTGCCGCCCGGTGAGGGCATCGGTGGGGCCATCCCAGTTGTCCAGGTGAAGTGAAATGCTAACTCCAGATAAGAGACCTGCGCCGCTTGGTATGGTGGCACCGGCTGGCACGGCCACTCCAGGAGCCCAATCCAATCCAGTAGCCCATTGCCAAATGCCTCGCCAAACTGCCAGCCATGCCAATTGGCCTCAATGTGCTCTGGGAGCTGACAGATTCCGTTGGAAATCCGCCAGCTACCAAAACACTGCATGTAGGCATCTATGTTGTCAGAAGTGCTAGCCGCGGTCTGTGATTGGTGACGCCGTACGGAATCTCGAAGCTTGATGTCCAACACCCCTACATCCAGCAAAGCGCGGCAAAAACTCTGTAAAAAGGCAGCTTGTGTTGCACAGTGACCTGCAACCTGATCCGCAGTGTCTTGAAGCACCTCTGGCAGGTCTTCATAGGCTTGCTTGGCGGCCGCGTCTGCGGCATCATTTCCCGCCGCCAGCCATCGCTGGTATTGATCTGCAACCTGCCAGTCTGCTTCTGTTTGATGGGCCTTCACCTTGTGGACGAAGCAAGGGCCAGGCGGCGTCCAGTAATTGATCCCTAAACCCTAAACCTAAACCCTAAAGCCCAAACCCTAAACCCCAATCCCTAAACCCTAAACCCTAAACCTAAACCGACTCGGTGCGAATAAACACTGGACCTAACTCGCCTTGCGTAGGCTGACGGCTGTTTTTGCCGCATGGAGAACCGAGACTCGAATACCCTCGTGAACTTAGGCGCTCCTTTTTGGTGTTTGGGGGGGATTAGGGTTTCTTCTTTTTCTTCTTAGATGGATCGTCGAGCCGTTAGGCGCTTCTTTTTGGTGTTTGGGGGGATTAGGGTTTAGTGATTAGCGGGTTTACGGCTTAGGGGTGTGCGATTAGCAAGGGTTACGGGGGTGGATGTTAGGGTTTTTGGTTTGGGGGCCCGGGTTTTGCTTTTTGGGTTTCGGGATTTCGAGCTTGATGGCTGGGCGGTTTGAAGCTTGAGCTTATAATGCTCCGGCCGTAGAGTTTGATGCTACAGGATTCAACATGGGAGTTTTTGGAAATTAGGGGTACCCTATTTTGGGGTCCTATAAAGATCCCACTGTTTAGGGTACTATTTTAGGGTCCCCTATTTCCGGAAACCCCCATATAGGTCTCGAATCAGCTGGCACATCATCATCTCGAGAATGCAAGCCCGAAGCATGCTTCATCAATGTTCCATGCAGGGCTTTGATTTGCGGGGTTCCGGGTTGACGACACCCTCAGCAATAAACCGGAAACCACAAGCCCTCGAACTTGCGCACCGTGGAAGTAGACTCCGCTGTGTCGTTGCCTTGCTTTGCTCCTTCACTACTACAGGATGCGAACCATAAAGCAGATTATCCGAGAAAAGAAATGAAGCAACTACCCTAAGTCACCCTCGGCCCTAAACCCCTAACCGTAACCTCTACACCGACAAACTCTCAAGTTGGAGTCTAACAGGGCTCAGCAGTCTCAGAGAGCCCTTTCCTACAGTGGGCCTGCTCAGTTTTGTGTTCTTTTGTTGCCAAATTCCCGCTCCAGGATAAGGTTTAGGCTTTAGGGCGTGGTTTGTTTAGGTTTATACAGCTTAGGGTTTTGGGGTGTAGGGCTTTGGTTTATAGGGTTTAGGGCTCGGGATTATGGGTTGTTTTGGAACTTGTGTTTTATTCAGGGTTTGAGTTTCGGTGGCACTCCCTTGGGAGCGGTCTTCTCAGAGGTGCCAAGGCAATTCGGACATCCCGAAATCGGACCCTAAACCCTAAACCCTAAACCCTAAACCGCAGAAAAGACAAGGGGCCGTAATGTAGAGCCGGACAAGGAGGATCACTGTTGCAATCAAAGACCCTGATACGAGCCCCTAAAGTCTAAGCCCTAAACCCAGAGACTCCAATATCCCTTAATTTAGGAATATACCTTAAGTTATAGTAGGATCCCTAATATGATTTAATTTAATGAATATGCCTTAATTAAGGGATATTGGAGTCTCTGGGAACCCTCACCCACATCTCGGCTCTGAAAACTGCTTCTACCCCGGCCAAACACTGTGTAGCAGCGCGAACCTTGCATCCTAAAGCCCTCAAGCCTCAATTCTATAACCCTAGATGTTGTTTATAAGCCTCAATGCACAAGCCCAACCTGGACCCCCAAAGTATGCAGAAAAGTTGCCATCATGTTGCCTGTTTTGGGAGTTATGTATATCCTTGACTTCCTTAACCTCTTTGTTTATCAATCCGTAAACACTAAACCTGAAGCCTTGCAGGCCACACTGAGCTCGACATGCACATGCACTGGGAACAGCCTTCCACCCAGAGAGGGAGAGCTACGGCTCAGGGGTTTAGAGTTTGGGGTTTAGGGGTTTAGGGTTTGGGGTTTAGGGATGTAAGGTTTAGGGTCTGGAGGTGTAGGGTTTGGGGTTTACGCGTTAAGGGATCGGCTTCAGGTGGCTAGGGCTGTACTTGTGGTTTGGGACCAGGTTTGGTTTCGTAGCAAACATGAAACAACACCAGCAACGACGATATACACAGCTTCACCGAACAAGCAAGTGCAACATGAGGACGAGCTGCGCTCATCGCTTCTGGCCTTCATTGTCACGTTACTGTGCGGTCATGTTCGGAAGCATAGGAATGCGTATTTACATATGCACGCATGCATCTGTCCACCAACCTGCCTAAGTACTTACCTACCCAGCTCTCTGTCTGTCTACCTATCTACCTATCTGTCTATCTTTGCGTCTATCTACCGTTTTTACCTGTATGTGTATGTTCGTAGGTTGGTAGGTATGTACGTAGGTATGCGTACTACTACCATTACTCCCACAGCCCAGCTCCACGTGCCGTAGCACTCGAGCAAGCTTGGCCGAATCTTTGTTGGTTTGTTCGGGCGGGATACCTGTCTATTCTGTATGTATATATATATATATATATATATACATACATATATTTTGTGTGTGTATGGGTGTGCGAGTGCACTGAGACCCCCCCCCCCCCGCGCCATCTTCATGATGGTGTAACACTTCGAGTTACTCATTATGGCAGCTGAAACTATGATCCTTAACAACAGCACAGAATGTATGTCAATGTAAAGCCGCAGGGATGGTTAAGTTCTGCCCACAAGTCGGTCTGAGGTTCCGGGCTTTGGTTCAAGCACGCTCGGGGTGATTCGGTTTTACGGTTCCAGGAAAAGTAATGCAGCACATCTTGCAAAGTGGCAGCTTTCGGTTTTCTCTTGAAATCCGGGCTTTGCCGCGACGTAGATCGGACCAAGGTCTCGAGGTACTTCGGAGGCCTCAAAAGGTGGGATGAAGGTAGGTGGGATATTCCCAAACGAGAGTCCTTGTATAAGGGATCCTTGATCCTACCCACCTTCATCCCACCTTTTGAGGCCTCCGAGTACTAAAGACGAGTCGCGCATCATTGTTACGTGGTGTTGCGAAGACTTTCTTCCATTTGGGATGTCCTGGATTGGAAATGGACTTGTGGTTAACAAATGAAAAGGTGTTCCACCCAGATTGGGTTAAGCAGCCGACCAGTCTGGCGTGCAGCAAAAATAACGACTGCATTGAGGAACATGTTTCACCATGATCGCGACAACCAGTGTTTACATCGTCATTGTCATCATCATGTCTATTACTACTGTCAGCAGCACAAGCACTTGCTCGCCGTTATCACTACCACCGTCACGGTTATAATACTTTGGTCCAGGACTTCGGCCAGTGTTGCGAAGAATGGCGGAAGGCTTTCCCTAAGTGTCCATGTACCCAAATCGTATACACTTTTGGCCTTAAAGTAGTCCCTATATGGTACCCACTGTGTGGCCGAAGTATATCATAGGAAGCCAAAAGGGGTTTTAGCCTATGGGGGTTTAGTAGGGATTAGGGTTCCCATAATAGGGTTCATATAAAGGAATCCCAACCCCAAGAATCTTAAACCCCCCCTTTGGCCTCCTATCAGTAAATACGATTTGGGTACATGGACCCTGGGGCTTTCCGACAAATAGCACCACAGCAGTTTTCAAAGTTCATTGTGGCAATTTGGGAAACTTTCGGGTTCCTTTAAAGGGATCCTTTAAGGGTTTAGGGTTTAGGGAGTTTAGGGTTCCTTTATAGTGATCCTTAAAAGGGTTCTATCATGGATCTATAATAGGGCAGAGGTACCTATCCATAAATACATTTCACTACCAACCAGTGAGAGTTTTGAACTCTGGTTTAGGGTTTAGGGTTTAGGGTGTAGCTTTCGCATGATCGTGGGTTGCATGCTTCAGGGTACAGCAGACGAGAATCAGTCCGGGTGGGTGGCTTGCGAAGGATACGAGAGCCATGGCCATAAACAGATTTAGGGTTTTACGGTTTAGGGTTGAGGGGTTTAGGGGTTGAGGGTGTAGGGGTTTAGGGTTCAGGGGTTTAGGGTTCAGAGACATCACCGGAGGCAGCTCTTCGGTGGTCTCATGTGGTTGTTCCCTAAGCCTAAACAATACACCCCAAGCATCCCTGGATCCTACTTGGAGAATCATCGGACTTAGTAAGTATGGTTATAAGCACCCATTAGGGGTCATAAGCAGTTATAAGTATAGTTACCCTTGATCCTTTAAGTAGAGCCGGTACCAGAAGGGTTTTGCTTCACCAGGGTCCTGTATGCACTACGAGGAAGAAAGTGCTGTGTAGTTCAAGTTTCTTCTTCCGTAATTCCAGGGTGACTTTAGAGCTAGCTTCAGCTAAGGCATCCGACAAATTTAGAAGACAGGAAACTTAAGAACTCCAAAACCCAATAACGGAGTCAGCATCTTGCAGCCCACGCGTTGCAAGGTCCAGCTCGCAGAGCTACTCGCTCTATAACAGGGCGGCATCTTGGCCTGCACCAGGGAGGCTTTACCTGTAGGCCCCAAACTAGTTCCTTGTCGTGGTTCATATATAGAATCCCATAAGGTAATCCCAAAAAGGAACTACTATGCGGCCTATGGGTAGAGACAATAGTGGCAGGAGCGCGAAGTTTCAACACCCATTGGAGAACTGCGGTATTAGGCCTGTTTCTTATAAGCCTCAATTCCAAACCCTAACTAGCCCTCAGCCCGCACTGAAGCATCCCGAAAGTTAGTGGCTTATCAGGTGTCAGACAACCGTGTTTACATGGGCCAGCTCCTGAATTTAGCATGCCTTTTTGCGAGATTTCGGGAGTTTCCAAAAATTAAGATACCTTATTTTGGGGTCCTTCTAATAAGGGTCCTACTATTTAGGTACTACATTAGCTCCCCTATTGTCGGAAACTCCCAGATAACCCTCAAGGTCTATATGTACCCGTTGGCCGTAAAGTAGTGCCTTTTTCTGGTACTTGGGGCCAAAGCATATACCATTTGAGTACATGGACCCTTATAAACCCTAAACCCTACAGAACCCTTACAGCTGTTTCATCATGAGAGTCTCCAGACGAGGCCTTCCCACGCATGCCAGGGCTGAGCCCCCCCCCTCAGAAGTCCCCCGTACATGTTTAATATAGACCTTGAGGGTAATCTGGGAGTTTTCGACAATAGGGGACCTTAATATAGTACCCTAAATAGTAGGACCCTTATTGTGAGGACCTCAAAATGAGGTATCCTAATCCTCAATTAGGGGATTGAACAGTCTGGGCATCAGCTATTCAAGTTGTCAAAGCATGGCCAGATGGACCCTCCGTGGGGAACAGTCGTCTTCACTTCCCCTGGCGTCAATCTCTCACTATTCCGATGGTCACGGCCCATGGCCCATGTTGACTCACATAGTTACGGGGTGCTAACCCATTCTGTAAGATTTGGGGCTACAGCGGGCTACTATTCCATAGGTTCATGGATAGAGTCTCCATCAGGTGGTACATGGTTTACACTTTTGCGGATATTACCACCCCCTATGGAACTGAAAGTTCAAAATCTCTTTGGGATTATGTCTTCAGTCTAAGAAGTACTTGCATCTTATTGCATTACTGTCTCTGGTAATTCGGTCGTATACCCCTCGGAGACTTAACTCCCCGAAAGCCAGCACACCATCTTCAGTCCCCAAACTCCTAAGCCCTAAAATCCTCTAAACCCTAAGCCCCAAACCTCTAAACCCTAAACCCCTAACCCCCTCAACCCTCAACCCTAAATCCCTTAATTCTAAATTAGACCCTAAGCCTTAAAAATCCCTAACCCCTAAACCCCTAAACCCTTCATAAGACCTTAAATTAGAGCCTGAACCCTAAATCAGACCCCTAAACCCAGGACGACAAAGGCAAGAAACTCTACCAGCCGACGGTCTTCGGAATGGGTTTCCAGAGGACCGACGTCGCGTTGATGAGTCGGAGCCCTCAGTTTTCCGCTTTTGGGTTAGGGTTTTAGGGGTTTAGGGGTGTATGGGTTTAGTTAGACCCTCGGTTTTCCGATTTTGGGGTTCGGGGTTTGGGGGTTTAGGGTATAATTAGGGGTGTAGGGGTTTACGGTTTAGGGATTTAGGGGTCTAGGGTTGCGCTTCAGTTACAAGGACCCTAAAGGTGAGGGTGTCTTAGGAACCAACGCCCATCTGAAGGTAGGCTTGCACGTTAATGATTGGTCCGGTGGCCCCTTACGTCCGAGTGGGCTTGGAAGTGTCTCTCGCAAACCCTCCGTGAGGGTCCCTACCCCCCTAAGCCCCAAACCCCTACACCCTAAACCCCTAAAGCCTAGGCCGAGGCAAGGAGGAATCTTAGCACTGAAGCTTTCGGGCCTGGTAAAGGTCGGGCATAATCGATGTCCTGGAGATGGGTCCCAAGGGTCCATGTGCCCACATAGGATCCTTCAAAGGTTCCTATAAGGGTTTTTTTCAGGGTTCTATAATAGGGTTTAGGGTTCAAGGGTCCATGTTATATGCTTTTGGCCCCAATGTACCTATATAGGGACTACTTTAAGGCCAATGTATATACTACTGTATTTGGGCGCACGGACCCTTAGCATGGGTCTAGCCTCACGAGGACGAGGGGAAGATTTCCAACGCACAAATTGCGCTGAAGCAGAAGGGTCTGAATACCAGGCTGTACCTTTCGTCTCGATTGTAGTTCCTTGTTTGGTTTAACCAAAAAAGTAATTGGGATCCTATAAGGTAGCCCCAAAAAGGAACTACAATGGAGACTATAGGTAGTGGACCTTTGCAATCCTTAGCTGTGTTTTTGTGGACTGTACACCAAAGCACTAGTTCACAGACTACTGCCTCTAAGCCGCTACAGCCTCTGTTGTAACCTAATAGTACCCCTTCAGGAACCTCTGAAGGAATCCTCAGTCCAATTATTCCTTCGAGTATGACTCCTATAGTCTCCTTCGGAATTATTCTTGTTTTTGTTAATACAAAACCCAAGAGAATATAGAAAACATTATTTTAAGTATTATGGTTCTAAGGGGGGGTATAGATTCAGGTGTCGACATCTCGTACCCCGAGATGCAGAAGCGCGTTCCGCAGGCCTGGTGTGTGAGGTGCTGTGAGAGTTTGGGGGTTTATGACTTCAAGGTTAGAAGTTATAGTTATAGGGTTTGGAGCTTTGGGATCCAATTTTATGGCTTCAAGGTTAGTCGTTACAGTTATAGGGCTTAGAGCTTTGGGATTCAGTTTTATGGCTTCAGGGTTATAAGTTGTAGTTATAGGGTTGAGAGCTTTGGGATTCAATGCTGAAGGTGATAGGGCTTAGGGTTCGGGGTTTAGCGAAGCATTAAGGCTTTGCCGATGGGAGGCTGTCAAGAGGCACCTGGTCTACTTGGAGGATCATGGGACTTACTTAGTAAGGTTATAGGTACCTTAATTGGGGTTATAAGTAGTTATAAGTATAGATACTAAGTCCCATGATCCTTTAAGTAGTTTGGATCCAGGTTACCCAGAGTTTTGAATTGGAAGTCTCTCGGACTTACTCTGTGCATGAACTGTCTGGCTTACGCGGGTCAAGCTAAGCCTGTCGAGATCGTGTAGATATGATGCCTACAGGTATCCAAGAAATCTTCAGACTGACAGAGTAGAGTTTCACGGCGAAGATGTGATACATATCCGGGGCAGAAGTGTTGAAGTCTGCTTCCTTACATTGAATCCTAAACTCCACCAGGACTTGTTCCAGTGTGGTTTGTTGCTTTGAGATTTGTGTAGGTCGATGTGCACTCAGACAAAACGCGCCGGTCCTCTGCGGCCACATTGCATAATTCTCATGGCTGCAGCACAGCATCTCAGCAAACCCTAAGTCCGTTTGACCCTGAAGGCCGCACACCCCTGGGTATTCCCTAAGGTTATAAGTCCCCTAATATGTATAGTTACCCTCTTATAAGCCCCACTTGTAGCTTATTACGTAGTATCAGGCTCAGGGTATTGAGTGTTGCGGGGTTTGGGACCTCAAGGCCCATGCAGCATTAAAGGAGTAGCAGAGACTCCGGCATCCCTTAATAAAGGAATACACCTTAAGAACATAGTAGGATCCCAAAAACGATTTCTTGAAAACTCCTTACTTCAGGAGTAGTGGAGTCTCAGGGCATAGCTCTGGAAGCCAATTAGCCCATACTTTGGGATACTAGACCATAGCTGCCACAGGGTTTGTTTTTGCGAGTGCAGAGACCGCGCACTACTATACATGTACCTAGGATTCGACTCGCCCGGTAGCTCCTGCGATGTATATGTTTCAAGACTTTCAACCCTTCAAGCACCGCACCTCTACTTCCAGCAGAGTTGATGCAAGTATGCCGATCCTAGACGGCGGCAGATTCGATCGGTAGGATCCTTAGATTCATGACGACAGCTGCTGCGTTTTAGTTCCGGACAGGATTACGAGCGCATTCGCGACGGCGCGGAGGTGGAAATTATCAATTCTGCGTCGCTTTGCCCGCAGGTGCCCTGATCCCTAAACCATAAAACCCTAAACCGCTCATCCATCAGTTCAGTGAGGTGGGCACAACATGCCAAACTCAGCCTCGCTTCTTGTTGCGATCCAAGAAGCAGTGCTTACTTAAGGGGCACGGCGCCCCACACCCTTCACAACCTCTAGATCATAGGCTCCTACATGCCAGTTTCAGTAAATTCCAGCAGCCGGCACACCAGCAACCGGCTCCGACGACTTGGCCGTGTGCTACAATAGAACTTCCCACAGGCCCTTAACCAAAGAAAAGATTCTCAAGGCTTCACAAGCTGTATATGGGTTGACTGCTTTGGCCCGAGTTGCACGGGTACTTGGACTACGGGCGATGTTGATTAGTAGGGCAAGCCTGAGCTGCAGAAGGCGGTTGAGCCTAAGTCTTACCCTAAGGCTCCATGTACCCATATAGTAGATACTTAGGCCTTAAAGTGCCTACATAGGCGCCCCTTTAAGGCCTAAGTACTTACTATATGGGTACGTGGAGCCTTTGGGTTAGCCTATGTCCTGAACCATGCAGCGATGCTGAGGACACAGCCTGACAAGACGGCACCTCTTGGCGTGAGATTGACATCGCCGCCGAAGGCCACTGATTCTATTGTGAGGTTTAGGACCCAGGTTGCTACATGTCCCAAGTCCGAAACCTGTGTTTGGAAGCCGGACAAACTAATTTCGCTCTTTGGGTCACTCAAAAGCTGCATGTGAGAACTAGTATCGAAGTCTCCTGGGCCGTAAACATTGCGCGCACCTCGTGGAAGCAAGCTGCCGTAAGAAGCTTTCCAGGCCGAGGCACATACAGGAGTTTACTTCCGAGGCTTCTAAGGTAGAGGTGTTTGCACCCGCAGCACAAGTAGGAAGACACCCAGCCCACCTCGAACAACCTTTGACAGATGGTCCGCTCTCATGGCAACACTTTCGGGTTTTGGGTTGAAGGGAAGCGAAAGTGCTGCAAGAAGTGGTTTAGGGTTTAGGCTTCCGGGGTTGGGATTTCGGTGCCGGGGAAAAAAGCAGGCATCCAAGCCATCGAATTCCGAAGAAGCCTTGGCAGGTGCAGTTCGGAGAAAACATGCTCCTGGGCTTCACTTAGGGGGTCTATCTTGATACATTTCCGGTTAGGGTTTTTTTATCAAAGACGAAGTCAATAGAGGCTTCTAGACACTACGCCCTGTCCTGTTGTACGAGGTCCCACCTAAGGCTGTTCCATCCGATTGGGCATGGGACGCCGCAGTTCGGTTCGGACATAAGGTTGTCTGGGGTCGCGCCACGCCCAGAGCCAAAGATCCGTGAATAAACATTACAGCTTGAGTACTATGAAGGCTTGAATAGTACCAAACTTACCTATTATTGGTCCCCACTTTTAGGCATACAAAACAAACCACAAAACCCCGTGGTAATTAGTCTTGTTATGGCCGCTATAATGTGCCAGGTTAGTCATCGACTTGTTCGTGGTTTGGTGGTTGAGCTCTTCAGAGACTTAGGGGCGCGAGATCCCTTTGAACAGTTCTTGCTGGCCGCAGCGTTTCGTGCTGTCCCTAAACCGTGAACGCCCTAAACAGAAACCCTTAACTGCGCACTGCTGAGGAGGAGCCCGAATGGGTCGAACAGATATGGGCGGTTGTCAAAATTAGTGTCCCGCTTTGGGTCCCTATTATAATACGGCATCTAATATGTAGGGTACCCAAAAGGGACCCTAATTTTGACAACCACCCATGTGGGGAATGGATAATGACCCTAATCGCGAACCCCATGAACCCTACAGTAGAAGCCGGAAAGTCAGAGTATCGTTGTTCTCATGCCCGCAAGGTAAAGTATGGGGGATCATCCGAACTCCCTGTTCCAACTTTCTGAAATTCTCAGACCATTGTATGTTAAAACTCTCTTGGGCACTTGTGCTCCACATGCCCCGAAACCCTAAGCCCTAAACCTCAAACCCTAAGCCCTAAACCCTAAACCCTAAGCCCTAAACCCTAAACCTTAAACCTCAAACCCTAAACCCTTAAACCCCTAAACCCCTAAACCCTAAACCCAAAGCCTTACACACCAAAGCTCTAACGCCTTGAAGTCCTTAGCTCTAAAGCCCCGAGCCGCTTTGTTCACCCTGCACTCCCCTGAGAACTCTACATGCTAATGTAGGGGCCTTGATGATTAGAATAGGGTTCTCTTTCAAGGGATGCTTAAAAGGGTTCTATAGTTGATCTATCTGGAACTATAATATAGGTGCCTTAATAATTAGAATAGGGTCTTGGGGTATATTTTGCTATAGCTATGATAAGGAGACCCCAAAACCCTATTCTATTTATTCAGCTCCCTACTTTACACTCCTTAACACCCTGTCCCCTAAACCCGGGTGCTGGGAAACTACGAAAGCCTGAACCCTAGATTTGACCGAGGACCTATCGACTCGATCGCCTTGCAAGTACAGATCAGACCAGGTCGGAGTTCGACGAGGGGAAGAGGGGTGGACTTTCGGGGCTTAGGGTTGCTATAGAGTCTTTAAGGGTAGCTATACACACGGTGTTGAGAAGTCATTGTTTCAGGGCAACTATACTGGTGTATGGAAGCTCTAAAGGGGGGACCTTGCTCCTTTAGCTCAAGGCAAACGGTTTAGGGTGTAGGGCTCAGGGTTTAGGGCATTCGTTGCAGAGTTTTGGCTAAGTCACGGAGTGAAAGTCTACTTTGTAACATCTTTACATCCAGATCCTGAGCCCTAAACGCTTAAACCCTTAAGCCTGTAGTTATATGTATTGCCCGTGATATTGCTATCTTTGTTTTCAGAATTTCTGGTCGTCGTCGCCACCGTTGCCGCATTGCACAGGCACAGTTTACTAAGCACTAGCTGTTTGCCCAGATGCACTGTTGTCCTGATTGACAGAAGTTGTGCTACATAATGTTGGTTAGTAGTGTTAAGCTACACAGTAAGTAAGCTTCAGGCTAGCAAACATCAAGTTCAACAATAGTTCCAGTTATCCTTGTATGAGCACGTGCGCAGGTGTAGAAACCAGTACTTTAGGCTGCATGTTTCAGTGCATAGGTAGTCACCCGGTTTGTTTGCAAAAGCGAGATGTCCCTACCTACAGCGAGACCAACACCAGCTACATTGAAAAACAGAAACAACTGTTTGACCAGCTATTGCATGTAAGAACACCAGGCTTCGTACTCTGGGAGCGTTCGGCGCGCATCTGCTCAAACGAAAAACACGGTTTAATGGGTCCAGGGTTTAGAGTACGGCTTAGGGCTGAAATCCATCAGTTCAATCACAGCAGTAGCAGTGGAAGCTGAGCACATCACAGTGCATCAAGCTCGGACACCGTAGGGCTCCGCACATCCTGCGCCTCGAGCTCAACCAGGATAGTATTCAGTAGCTATGTCGGTTTGTCTGTAGGAAAGTATATGGTTATCAGGCTCGTGAACCGATTAGGGTCAATGTGACCCAAATAGCACGATCATCGCCTTGCCAGCCTTCGCCAAAAGCTTTCAAACTTGAAGCTGCAACAAGGTACAGGTCCTCTGTAGTCTGTAGCCCCTAGGTAACCTAGATGCAGAAGAACCTGCCCCAGGTACCCTCTGCTAGTGTTGAGATGCCCACACCCACAGCCCGAACCCTAAACCCTGAAACTTGAACCATAGAGCTTTCCTTAACCCTACATATCCTAAATTTTTTAAGGTCGTATATCAGAAAGTTACAATGAGGAGCCCTGAAAAGGTAGGCTTCTTAGGGCCAGGTGTGCTCTTGGGCCGCCGACCCGGAGAAATGGAGCTCAACAAGAATCAAAGAGGAAAAGGAGGGACCCTTAATGGGGACCCCCACCCGAAATGGGCTATATTATGGGTATATAACGGCTATATTAAGGGTATATACCTAGGGGCCCTTATTAAGGGTCCCTCCTTTTACCCTTGGAGAGAAGGATGAAACCGTAGAGAGTCCGACTTGCGAGGCGAATGCTGGAGGCGTTGAAGGTCATCCTCAAAAACCCAGCGCCCAGGGCGAATGACCAGGGTTGAAGGTTTTGGATTATGAAATTATAGGTCTAGACTTTAAGTTTTGGGTTTTGAAAATATAGGTCTAGACTTTGAGTTTTGGATTTTGAAATTATAGGTCTAGACTTTAAGTTTTGGGTTTGGCAGTTATAGGTCTCAACTTTAAGGTTTGGATTTTGAAATTAGGTTTAGGCTTTAAGTTCTGGATCATGGGGTTGGGTCTAGTCTTTTGAGCTTGGGGGTGAGAAAGAGAATGGCCGGCAGGCTTAAGGCGGATGTTCGCGAAACTCTCTTGTTGGTGATGGTTCCGCTTTTGTCGCTTTTGTTTGCGAGTCTGCAGTCCAGAGTGATTTCCATGGCACCTAAACCATAACCTAAACGCGCACACCCTAAGCGTAGACTCCAGTCGTGGAGATACTGTTCTTTGTGACGCGGCGCTGGCATGCAGGACTCGTAAGACTTCGTCGGGGTGTGCTTGCAGTTTGCTAGCTATAAGTCTCAGGCCCCAAGTCTACAAGAGTGGGGTCCGAGTTTGTTTTCGGGTTACATGTTTCGTTCTACAACGCAGAGGGAGCCGAAACATTTCGGAGCTTGACAATTGCGCGCCAAATGAGAGCATGTGTCAGCATTTTGGTTTGAGAGAATGCTCAGGCCTTAACCATAAAGGACCCCTAGTAGCCCCAAATCCTTGCCCTACGCCCTAAAGCCCCAAAGCCTAAGCCGTGTTGTTGAAGAGACTCAATCCCAAAGGGCCCTAAGTACCCATATAGTAGAACGTAGCGCTTCTATAGTACGAAGTACTATTATGACTTGGGGAAGTACCCTCCCCCCAAGAACAGTACCTAGGACCCTTTAAGACTGACCCTCGACGCTGGACCGCTTAAGCGCTTCAGACTTGTATCGTTTCTCTTAGAGATCCGATCAAGGAGGTCATAGCTAAGCGCAGGCCCTGACCTAAACTCCTCGGGTTTAAACTATAAACCCTGGCATGCCTTTGCTTCGCTCACATGGCTCTCCTAAGCCTGGCAGGGAGCTTCGGATCCTCGGAAACTAGTCTATCCGAGTCTTTGAGTCCTGTTGCTGCTAATTGTGTTTTAGTGGTACAGCAGAAGCCAGAAAGTTGGAATATCATTATCGGAACCCCTTTAAGGTAAATTATAGGGGATCCTACCATTAATCCATATTCCAACTTTCTGGAGTTCCCTTTAGTGTTGTTAAACCTAAATGCCTCACCGAGTTATGGCAGAATACCGCCCAAGAAACATGCTGACGTCCGAGGCCTACGACCCCTCTCCAATGATTCCACATGAAGTCCTCAGGACGCCTTCCTGCACTGGAGCCGTTGCAGTAAAGTTCCCCAAGGGTCCTTCAAGGGTTCCTATAAGGTTACTAAAAGGGTTCTATAACGGGGTTTAGGGTTTAAGGGTCCATGTAACTATATAATAAATAGTATATACTTTAGCCCCAAAGTACCTATATAGGGACTACTTAAAGGCCAAAGTATATACTATTTGGGCACATGGACCCTTGAGGTATAGCTGTTTAGGGTTCAGGATTTTAAACAAACTGTTTTGTTGTCTTTGGATGCCAACCTCTTAAACCCTAAACCCCGACACTCTAAGATCCTAACCCTACAGCATAGTAGGTTATGACCGCCATAATTGCAGTGTGGGAGTATAGCCCCACCAAAACAAAAGCAATGGGAGCCACCGACAGGCCTGCGTGAGGCTCAAGCTTCACGCGGAAAAAAAAAAAGGTTTTAGGGTGCAGGGCTCCAAACTCGTAGCTTGCGGACTAACAGATGCCTGATTTTTCATTTTAGGCCCAGGCCATATGCCTGAGCTGGCGGAGAGTTCGGCATCCTACAGCGAGTTGGCTTTTAAAAGCTAAACCACCTCCGGCTCTACAATCCCCGGCAGCAGCCCTACAGAGAACCCTAGCCTGAGGCCTGAAATCCAATTATCCCGGTGATTCATAGAAGCACCGAAAGCTTTGCAGCTCCCTGAACCTTAAACCGTAAACCCGAAGCCCTGTTTGATCAAACCCTACACCCGAACTAAACCCTCACCCCAATTAAACCCGAGGAAGCTCATCATGAGCAACTCTACACTTTTAAAGCATCTCGCAAAACAAGCACCCTAACACCCTATAAACCCTAAACCATTAATTGATCAATTAGTTAGCTAACTAGCCTAATTACTTGCTCAGTTAAGTTAATTCGTTACTTAATCCCAAAGGCAGCTCATCATGAACCCCGTGGACAAGACTCTGAAGCAGGCTCAGAGCAATGAGGGCGTTTCCCCAAATAGGGGGTACCTGGGTTTGGGGCCCTTATCATATAAGGATCCTACTGTTGATGATATAAATCCTGCATCACCTTAAGGACCTAAACTATGGGAATTATGTTAGATTCCTTATTATCAGTCATGCAGGATTTCTATCATCAACAACACTGTTTAGGGTGCTTTTTTTGGTCCCCTCTTTTTCCGAAACCCCATGAGCAGCCTCAGAACCCTCAGAATCGAGCTGGTTCCAACATCAGGGCAGATGTTACCCTAAGGGCCCCAAGGACTTAATAACTTGGTACTTGGGTTTAGGAGTTTTTTGATGTGTAGGGGAGTATTTGGGAGAGTATGTGATTATCTTAGTCAGGTATTCGAAACTTTTGAGTTAGTGGTCTTAGCCGTGAGCCCTAAACCCGGAACTGTCGGGTTCGGTAGCGCTGAATGGTCGTGAAATTTGGATCGTTTTAGCTCTCAGGTTTGAGGGTATAATAAGGGTTTAGGGTTTAGGGTTACATTTTGCCGGTTCAAGGTCAAGAGTAAGCCTGCAACATCGAATGTTCGGTACTCTCCAGCTCTTGACTGGGCCTGAACCCAGCTTATGCGTAGTTTGCTAAAGCAGTGAGGCAAGGTGCCAGCACACATGAATTAGAATTGAGGCATGTTGAGGCTCTCTAGGTGGCGACACATAGCAAGAAGCCCTGCTTACTTGGAGGATCATGGGACTTAGTTATATATAAGTACCTTAATTGGGGTTATAGGTAGTTATAAGTATAGTTACCCTAATAATAACCTTAGGTACTAAGTCCCTTGATCCTTTAAGTAGAACTAAGCAGCATCCTTTGTAGGTCGTCAAAGCCTTGCGTGTGAATTCAGCAAACCCAAACCCCAAACCCTTAAGATGTGTGTAGAGTGTGGAGCACCTCGCACCGGAGGCACAGTTCTTAACAAGGAAATTAGTGAAATAGGTGGATCTGATTGCTGCTCAGCGGCTTTAGGGCTAAGGGTTTCATTCGGCTTCTCACTTGCGAGTTGGGGTTCAGGGTTTGGGGTCTTGGGAGTTGGGGTTTAGTAAGTTTGGTTGAAGATGCCCCTGGAAGTAGTCCCCTGAGCTCTAAACATCTCCTGTCTTGTTTAGGGGTCTTGTATGAGGCAATCATACTAGGCAGCCCCAAAACAGTGGGAGTTGTTGAGGCTCCACCCCCAAACCCCTGTATACACCCCTAAACCCTAAACCCACCACCTGAAAGCAGGCGGGCTTGCAGAATTTGCCTCTCGAGTCCGTGGACTTTAGCGGCAGCAAGTCAAAGCTGGATGGCCTCCAACAATTCAACCAGGAGGCCACCCCAGATGTGTTCGCGTTGAGTTGCGCTTTTTGTTTGAGGGCGGGGGCTTTGGCTTCAAGAGGGCGTTGTTAGTGTCTCTGGTGTTATCGCATCTTTTGGGGAGTTTAGCCTGGACTTTGATTCTCATCCTCTAGACTTTCTCATCCTCTAGACTTGAACCTGTACCGTGGCTGGCTACATCCGAACCTGCCGGATGAGTAGCCGGTCGCGTGGTCGGTGGATTCTTGGAAGCGCCGCCTGCGCCAGTCTTGGGTCAGTCAGGATTCTTTATACATTCTCGATTTATTGGATCTCTCTCCCCATGATTTGCGATGGGGCTTTAGGATTTCGTTCGACGAGAAGTCGCTTCGCGGCCCCCGTATGTCAAGCACTCGCAGCATGAGCAGTGCCTTCCAAAACTCCGACATCATCAACACCCTAAACCTTCAGACGCAGAGTGGCCCTAGATACCAAACATCTGCATCCAATCTGCACCTGCCGCCTCTGATCACGCAGTGCACGCCCTCACTCCATGTATATACTTCGGCCTTGACAGGTTTCCTATACACGCACTCTGAGACCTAAGTCTATTCTATATCCGAAAGGGGTGCTGGAGTTACTATGCTCTACCATTAACAGGCCCTTTGGGTATATGGAAAGATCCGAAGGTGAAACATGAGCCCGGACCAGAAGTCTCATGTTTGTTTCATACTGAGGCCAACGGCTTATTTTATTTCAATTATTAATTACCATGTTAGGAAACTGCGGGTTACTGGGTTAAACACCGAAGCTAAAGTTATACACCCTAAACCAGGACCCCCGAATGGCCCTTTCATGGAGCCCTTATAGTGGGTATATTGGAGGGTAGTTTGGGGGTCTAAGACTAGGACCTAGAGTAGGCCCTTATTCCCTTTTTTAGGGTTCAGGTTCCCTTATAAACCCCTTTAAACCAAAAAGGGCATCCTTTTTATGCCTGGGTTACTCTTGGGTCTAGAAGAACCCTCAACCTTGTAGTAGTTTATACCATTTAGGAGATTGGAGCCCTCCTGGGCTTGCTGAACCCCAGAAAGTTGGCACATACGGCTGATGGACCAAATCCTGCATTACCCATTATAAGGAAGATACCATAATTCCCATAGTTTAGAGTCCTTAGGGTCATGCAGGATTTTGTCCATCAACAGTAGGTTTAGGATGAAGAGTGTTGGGATCCCCTATACTTTACCCCAGGGGCATGAGCATACGGATGTTCCAACTTTCTGGCTTCTACCTATAGTCTCCATTGTAGTTCCATTTTTTGGTTAACCAGTTTTATGGTTAGGATCCTATAATAGAGATTTGGGTTAACCAAAAAAAGGAACTACAATGGACACTATTATAGGATCCTAACCATAAAACTGGTTAACCAAAAAAGGGAACTACAATGGAGACTATAGGTACTATAAATGTGGGCGCTGTGGGGTTGCGGTTCCAGGTGGTCACAGGACCCAGGATCTGTTCCAATATGCAGGTGGGTGGTTGTCAAAGTACCTCCCCCCCTATATAATATAATACGGCACACTTAATATTTACCCTAAAGCCTAAACCTTTAGGGTACCCAAAAAGGGGCCCTACTTCTGACAACTACCCAGGTTTGGAGATCCGACGGGGCATGTAACCCATCATGTCGTATTACACAGGGAATGTGCGTTAGTTCCCATACTTAAAGGATCATGGGACTTATAGTAACTGGGATTATAAGTCGGGTAACCACACGTATAATTACTCGTCACCCCAATTAAGGTACTTATAACCTTACTTACTAAGTCCCATGATCCTCCACGTAGTTCAGGGCACCTAGGGCTATGTCGGGTTTTGTCCATGAACAGGCTTGCTGTCGAAACGACACTGACCGATAGAGGCAGTGTCCGTATGGTGCATAAGCTGAGGAGAATCGTGCAAGCTTCAGGACCAAATAATGCAGGGATGCGACTTCCAGCAGGAGAATCTTCAATTGAGGCCAAGCTCTATACCCCTGAAGCCTAAGCCCTAAAGAATACGTAGCCTTCGTTTTCAGGTTTGATACCGTATGTCTGCGGCCTTACTCATATAAGGACGCTTACACTTAGTCTCATCCCAAGGACCTCGCGACCAAAACCATAAATCCGCAAGTCAAGAGTTTAGGGTTTATATGGGTGGTTGTCAAAATTAGGGTCCCTTTTTGGGTCCCTATAATACGGCACCTATGATTGAGGGTACCCAAAAAGAAACCCTAATTTTGATAACTACCCATATGTCTTCTGTTGTCAGCAAGGCCAAGCATGTTTATGCGCACTTGCTCAACAAGAGCCAGATTGAAGCGCTAGCTCCATGGCCATGGACGAGAAACCCCCAAAACTGCCCTGAAACCCCTGCGTCTTGAGAGGTTTTCGAGCCTCAAGGCTTTAGGATTTGGGTTTTGGGGTCTTTTAGGGTTTAGGGTTTAGGGGTTTGGGGTTGAGGGCTTTAGGATTTGGGTTTGGGGGTTTAGCGCTTCAGGGTTCTTATGGTTTGGGTTCAGAGTTTAAGGCTTTAAGATTTGTGGGCCGTGGGGTTTTCTGGCAGGGTTGAGGGATCTGCATAGGGTTCTCGAGCCCTCACAGCGCCGGAGTTTTCTGGTATCCTTATCGCGAAACCCTTACCTAAACCCCCCAAGGTAGGTAAATTAATGGCCCAATGCCATTATTCTACATACTTTGGGGGTCCAGGTATGATATTCTAACTCTGTAGGGAACCATGCAGGCAAATACCCTAAGGGTCCATGTACCCATATAGCATATACTTTGGGCCCAATGTAACTATATAGGGAGTCCTTTAAGGCCAAAGTATCTACTATATGAGTACATGGACCCTTAGGGATACATACAAATGGATGACGCATACAGCCAGGCAGATAGGTTGGAACCTGTGGATTGCGACACAGAGAAGGACGTAAAAAAGAAGCATCCAACAAGTCATGCTCTGAAACATCGCGGTGTGATCGTCTTGCAGCACCCGGAACCCTATACTAATGGTTTAGGGTTTCAGGGTTTAGGGTTTAGGGTCACCCTAACGGACCCTCGTTTTTTTGGAGAACATGCTGCTAGCTCCAGGCTCGCAGGGTTCTGGTGTTGAGCTTCCGGGTTGTTTGAATACATTCGTGCTTTTGGGGGCGTTTCAGAGCTTCAGGGTTTAGCGTTTTCACGAGTTTAGGACTTCGGAGCTCTACCTGTAGTCTTCATCGTAGTTCTTTTTTGGTTAATTCGCGACTTTTATGGTTAGGGCTAGGGTCATATACTATAAACAAGCTTGGTTAACCCACAAAGAGGAACTACAATGCATACTGTAGGTAAGTTGCGAGGGTTTCGGGCGTAGGTGCGTCAGGGTTTCGGGTTTTCTCTCGAAAGTGCTTCGGGTTGCGGGGTCGGGCTTTTCGAGGGCTTGAGGATGGTAGGGTTTGTAGGACTTATGGTGTATATTCCTTATTATGGGTCATGCAGGATTTCTATCATCAACAGTAGGGTTTAGGGTTCATGAATGGGCAAGGGGGATGTAGGATTTAGGGCCTGTTTAGGGTTCAGGGTTTAGGGTTTATAGGGGTTAGGAGGTGTAGTCCTCCAAGTAAACCAATGACGCTTTTCTTTTGAACCGGTTCAACAGCTCAGCTTGGCGACTCGGGTTACGTGGTTTTACGTTTAAGTTTTGGGGCTTGTGGTGTCCCGTTGAATGTTGAACTCCGCGCCCTTAAGCCGAATCTCAGGTTTTGTCTTCTACTCGGCGGCTGACGCTGATTCAGGGCCCCCCCGGAACTGGTAAGACCACGACAGCAGTTCAGATTGTCGCGGCAATGGTCCGGCAACTGGGCGTCGAAAAGCCCTAAGCCCGAATCCCTAAGCCTTAGACCGGGTATCACGGTTTAGGGTTTAGGGTGTGGAATTAATGTACCCCAGGCCTTCCATCATTCATGAGCAGTGCAAAGTTTTGCTTCTAGGTAGGTAGGCCTTTAAGACAGTTTGTCCTTTCGCTGATTGGGCCTGCGAGGATCCATCTACGACAAGTTCTCAGAGGCTTTAAAGTTTTTGAAAGGACCAACCTACTGAAGCCTAAGCTTCCTATAAGTTGGGGACCTTCAAACGTTGATGTCGACCAGCTCTAGTGTCATGAAACTGGCTGCTTCCCGCATCTTGTTCTCGAGACCCACGGCACTATAAATCATGGGTTTAGTGATACGGTTTAGGGTTTAGTGTGTTTAGTGCTTAGGGTTTGATCGGTTAGTAGTAAATCAGGGTTTGATCGGTTATTCAGCTCACCCCGAACCCTTAGCCGCCGACAACAAGCATCAAGACAGCATAACCCGAACCACTTTGATCATATTCCTTCACCGGGTGCCCAATCCTATGCCCTTAAACCACAATTCCTAGGTATGGCTTGGTGGATCTACCAATTCTTGTTACTGCCGACAGTAACACGGCCGTGGACAACTTAGTCAAGGCACGGTGCCGGTTTGCAAGGATTCTAGTGCAAGTTTCAGGGCTAGATCGATGAGCTGATTGGAGTTTAGGTCTACTGGTACAGAACCGTGGCGTCATGTGGTTGAAGAATTGGTGTCACACGAACACGAGTCCGGGGTTTGAGTCTTGCGGCTGAATTGCACGAACCCTGGCCGCACTTCCAAAGCATATGCTGCAGAAGCATAAGCTGTTGCACCTGCCCTAACCCCTAACAGTGTAACCCTAGACCCCTTTTGAACCACAGCGATAAGTGAGTGGCAAGCCAGAGCCGCCACAAGACAAGGGCCACGAAGCCAGGTCCATCTCAAGCCGTGGTGACGGATATGGTGTTCCCCAATGGGTCCTAGGTTCTGCTATGGGGGATACTTCCCCGAATCAGAACAGTAACTCCCAATATAACCCTACATTCTACGAGATAGGTACTTGTGATCCTTCTGGCATGGGTTGTTTGGAAGACTAGTACGGCACCCTTTTCAACAGGACCTAAAGCGGACCCGAATTTAGAGAACTACCCAAATAACAATCCACCCTGAACCGGGCCCCTATTGCCTGAGTGAGGGTCCTTGGCTCCTGATGTCAGTGGCAGGGCGGCTCGAAACTTAGGGTTTAGCGCGTGTTCCCGTCAAACTTAGCATATCCATAGTTAGTAGGAGACATGCCTCAACATCCTGATCCAACTCTTAAGCCCATAAAGAGAACCTTGAGTCGAATGCCTTAATCCCGAAGTCTACCCCCCCAATACAAGCTTCCGCAAGAGCCTCAAGCCATCTGAAGATCTACAGCCTTCAATTCCTCCGCGCCGGTGGCCTCCCATTCTCCCACAAAGCAAACAGCCCCAAGCCTTCGCTCCAAACCATGAACCCCCTCACGCTAACCTCTAAACTCTGACAGGGTAAGATTTGTTTTGCCCTAACCTCTTTTCTCTAAACCCTGAAGAGCTACCCCAAACTCCCCTAAGCTTGGCCCTTAACCCTACACCCGAAGCCATTTACCCTAAGCCTCCGCAGGGCATCGGAAAGACTGGGGTGAACATCGTCCGAGTCGGTCGGCCAGAGGCCATCCGCGAAGATGTGAAGGCTTATGCCCTTGATGGCCGCTGGAAGGACGGTTTAGGGTTAAGGAGGGGTTGGGGTTTAGAGGTTCAGGGTTTAGGTTTAAGTAGGGTGCAGGGTTAAGTAGGGTTTAGGGGCTTAGGGTTTAGGTTTGAGTGGGGTGTAAGTAAGGGCGTGAAACTTTTTCTGCAGGGGCACGAAGACTACAGAGTAGAAATGAGTAGAAATCCCGCTCTTGCTAAACGCTCAAAAACAGATGCAAACGCGGGAGCCCTTCCGTGTTTTGTGTGAGTGTTTGCTGAATTTGCAATCGTATTGTGCATGGGGGCTTCTAAAGGGATTCCTAATACCCGAAACCCTAGTCCCGAAGGCAGGTTTGGGTTTTGGGTGCTCCCAGATTTCCTGGAAGAAGTTGCTGTAAACCATACCAGGACCCGCAAGGTGCCCCTGATAGATTAGAGCTCCGGGGTACAGGGGATTATTTAGGTTTTATGGGCTGTAAGCTTAGGCAGGGTTGATGGGGGTCGAGGTGCGGTGGGCTGCATAAGAATTCTCGAGCCTGTGCGCATGTCTAGGCTGTGACTCAGCTGAGCCTCCCAACCCTAGCATCTGCCATGATCAGGCCACAAGCATGGTGAGCAAATCGACACATATGCAAAATGAATTCAGTGCGGTCAGAATAGGGGTTTGTGTTATCGTCCTTCGCTTTCGCTTGTTCTTTCTCGTTATCTTCCTCTTGTTCTTTCTCTTTCTCTTTGTCTTTATCTTTGTCTCTCGCTCCCTCTCTCTCTCTCTCTCTCTCTCTCTCTTTCCCTTGTTATTTCCCTTCTTCTTTCGATTCTTACTTATGTACATGTGTGTATACTTGTGAAATAGAAGTGAAATAACAAGTATGTATATCTACATATACACACGCATATACATATATATATATATATATACACATCAGTTTTCAGTCTGGTGTCATAGGGGTCTGATGGGTTGTGTTTCAGGATAAATTTTTCTGAGTAGTCATAGAGTAAGCATCCGCGCTAACTGCAGCCTTGCGATCATGAAGGGAGCAAGTATGTTCATCGCGGATGCCCTTCCCGCAAACCCCTTGAGGCTACAGTGTTTCGATACCCCTAAACCCAAAACCCTAAACCCTAAACCCATGTTTTGGCGTTTTTGGCCCCAACAACGCACTGGCATATGAGGCCTTGGGGTTGTGTTCAGCCTTCTGGACTGGTTGAAGGCGAGATGCCCATGTTTACAATGCCCAGCCTGTTCGTTCCTAAATAGGTAATCTTCTTGTCGTTGAAGGGCATCCGAAGACAGAACTAGCCTTAAGTACGACGGCGGACTGCAAAACTAAACCCGAAATCCGTAAATCTCTTCGCCAGTTTGCAAGACAGCCCCGAACCCGAAACCCTAAACCCTCTTCGCTTCAGGACCTTAAGAAACCCTGTTCGCTTCAGGACCTTAAGAAGGCCGAGGTGGTTTGTGCGACATGCATCGGTGCATCCGGCACAACCCTGGACAAGGCGCAAAAGGGGTTTAGGTTAGAAGCTGCCCCCACCCTGTAATAGTGGTATAATAGGAGTATAATAGGGGCCCTAAAATAATCCTATATAATCCTTATGGTCGCTATTACAGGGTGGGGGCAGCTTCTAAGGTTTAGGGTTTAGGGCCTGGGTCCCAAGAACAGGTAATTTAGAGATTCAGCCCAAATTCTGCTAGAAGAAAGATTCAGCCAAATTTCTGGCAATGAAACTTTGAGTCGAACATGATGAACGGCACTATAGAAGCCTAAATACTATTTTGGGGGTTCCTTATTTTTAATGTAACATATTGGCCCCAAAATCTTGTTCTAAATATTAAGGCCCCTATAGTACTGGGCTTCGTGTTCAGTTCGATGCTAGACTGGTGTGCAGCATGTCCCAAATCTTTTCGGTTTGGCTTTCATTTTGGGATTTGGGGTTTAGGGTTTGGGGGGCTTTCATGTTGGTTCCGGATGCTGTTTAGTACATGTTGCTTTCAACCTGTTTGCGTAGCCTCACAGGCAGATCTTACAAGTCAGAAACAGTTGAGCTGCGCCGTGCACTACATGGCATGCTAGGTCCGGGACCTCAGTGCACATAGGTCCCGTCTACACGAAATACGTTGTCTCGCACAGCCTCTAAATTCGGACCTCCCCGCTGCTTCTCCAGGGGTTGCATACAATTTTTTTTGCAGCTATACGAGAGTTTCCGAAACTAGGGTACCCGAATATAGTACCCTAAATAGTAGCATCCTGATTATAAGGATCCCAACATACGGTACCCCTAATTTCTGGAAACTCCCATACTTGCGCAAGAACAACCCCAAAGCCTTCGCCTCAGACTCTAGGGTCCCTGTATTAGGGAACTTTCGGATTTCTGAAATTTGAAATCCGGATGAGTCCGGAGAAATGCACAAACCGCAGCTGATCCCTGAAACAAAGAAGGCCCCGAAAAGCCTAGTACCCAAGAACCTCCATTGAAACTCCAATGCCTCTATTCGAAGTCAGCCTCTTGGGTTTAGGAAGTCGAGGATAAGATGGCAACCTGATTAAAACCTTGGGTCCTTAATAGGGTTCTTCCTATATATATATATATATATACATATCTATTGTTTTGGGATTATAGGGCCAAGGTGTCTTAACGAAGTTCCTATGTTTGAGTTTACTGGTCAAGCTTTGGGTTTTGGCTTGGGATGTTTTTGCAGGTTCGTTTTCCCACCGTCATCGTGGACGAGTGCACGCAAGCAGCGGAGACAGCAGCATTGGCTTCTTCGTCGCAATTTGCAATTGCCAGTAGCCCTGCCCATACTATGTAATGAAGTGTGTTTTTTGTTTTTTTGGGTGGGGGGGGGAGGGGGATCAGCCAATTCAAGCTTACTTACTTTCCCGTGGTAAGTAGCCATAAAGACGGGAACTAGGTAGGAGGGGTACCACTGCAGCGCCTTAATCACGAAACCCAAGCAGAAAGAGCAGCTGCATGTGATGGTCTCGGCACAAACAGCATCCTTCTTGGTGTCTTTGAACAACTATAAGTCTGAACTCAAGAATCGGGGAACTTCAGCGAGCCCTTTATCAGGCCTTGAGGGGATATGCGCTCAAAGAAGGGTTGTTGCTAAAATTGTCTAGGGCTTCCTGCCGTGATTTGAGGGGCACCCCCAACTAAGGATACTGGGCTCTGGGTACATTCCAAACCCTCGCGCCAAAATCCTAAAGCCACGCCCCGAGCCCTAAAACAGAAACTCCTGATAACTACCAATATTGTTCCTGTGGGTTCCTTACTGTAACAAAACTAAATGTACCCTAAGCCGTCTTCGACAAACTCAGGCCCTACAGAACACTACAATCAGCACAGGATGATTGTTGACCCAAAACCCTGGTATAGAACCCTTCTAGGAACCCTTAATAGATCCTTTCATGGAGCCCTATTTGAGTACATGGGCCCTTAAGGAGTACAATCACCGCAAGATGTGAGTTTCCGAAAGTAGGGGACCCTAGTATAGTACCCGAAATAGTTAGCAGAATCCCTTCTTATAGGGACCCCAATATCATCAGGTACCCCTCACTTTCGGAAACTCCCATTATGGAATATACCACCATCATGGTATCCGGTCCCAGAAGATCGTGGTTTTGGGAACCCACAATGGCCCCAAAGTACGAAACCCCCAAACCCTAAAACCTTGTGGCACCCCTACAGATCCCTTAAACGGGCCCTGAAGCCATACTACGTCCCATGACCCTCCAAGTAGGGAATACAATCACCGCAAGATGGGAGTTTCCGAGAATCGGGGACCCTAGTACAGTACCTTAAATATTAGGATCCTGGTTATAGGGCCAAAAAATGTACCCCTAATTTTCGGAAACTCCCAAACCCTAAACCCTGTATAGAACCCTTTAAGGAATAACGGATCCCTTCGAAGGTGCCCCTAATTTCCGGAAACTCCCAGATGAGTGTTGAGGTGCCGATCGCCAGAGGTTGCCAGCAAGCAATCCTGATCGGTGACCAGTGCCAGCTGCCACCCACAGCCCCCTCGGCTCTGCTTCTCCGGGGCTTAGGGTGTAAGGTTACGGCTTGGGGATAAGGGTGTTTGGGGTTTTGGCTTAAGCTATTACGCCCGCAAAATGGTTTCGAAAGCTTCACCCGAAACCCGATTTCAGGATCCGAAACCGCTCTGTTTCAGATGATAGTCCCTACAGAAAAGGGGGTCATCGCCTGCTGTTGTTTTTTAGAACGGGGGGTCACAGGAAAAGCTTAAAGCCTTAAGCCCCAAACCCAAACCCGAAACCTTGCACCCTATAGTAAAAGCCAGAAAGTTGGAATATGATTATCCTAAACCCTTTATGGTAAATTATAGGGTATCCTACCCTGAAACCATATTCCAACTTTCTGGAGTTCCCTTTAAACCTAAACCCAAGCCCCAAGCGCCAGGTCTTGTCTGATGTCGCCGAGACAGAAAATCTCGGCGAGTCGATGTTTACGCGGTTGGTGACGCAGGGCGTTCGGCCGGAGTCTTAGTTAGCATAGGTGCCCTCTTAACAATAAAATGTCAGTAGCATTTGTAGCGACAATTTCAAGCAGACCCATAGTGGCTTGAATAGGGTTCGTTTACGGTTTCCGTTGTAATGTTCGTATATACCTGGGGGTAGAATAAGTTCATAGCCTTGGGGACTGAGAGGTTAGGGGCTCAGGGTTTCAGAGAGGTTTAGGGTTTAGGGGACATGGTTCATATACAAGGACAGTTGTTCAGACCTGCATATGTCCGACATAGCCCTTCTTGCCCAAACTGATCAACGGAATATCCCTTGGCCCCTAACCCACGTTAAGAATCGCTTCGTTGCTCTTCGGGCTAATAGCAAAAAGCTATCTCTTGATCTCCAAGTTTAGGGATTCTGATGGTTCAGCCTTTATTGTGTTCTTAGTCTCGGGCTCTTTAGGCTTAGGTGGTGAGGGTTTAGGGTTTAGAGTTTAGGGCTTCGGTTCAGGATGATCTTTATGATGGTGGTGGCACTGGCAATGGCGACAATGAGACCGCGCATGACGATGATGATCATGACTGCTTATGATGGAGGCCAATCATCACGATGAGTGCGCAACATGCGGTACCCATGAACGTGTGTCTTCTCGGTTTCTGGCTATAATCACAGCAATACTAGTCATATCAAAAAGTAATGATGGCAATAATAATAAACAGAAGAAGAATAATTAGTTGTTGACATTGATCATGAGCATGATTATCTTCCATGCGGTTCTAAGCCTCTTCTTGCGTCAACACTGCACTTGTTGGACAAACGTAGAATTTCACAGCGTGACGACTTCGGCATGCGAGGCTCTTGTCTGTGGGTCCTGTGAGTGCCAGGGCTTCAGGTGCTGATGGACAGGACGGTTTAGGGTTTAGGCTTTAGGTTTAGGGTTGAGGGTTTAGGTCCACTGGTTTGACCCGTCCCGGGCTAGCTCGAAATACAAGCCGTTTGAGTAACAGTGACAAATTGCGGCATTTCCAAAACTGCTCAGTTCGTTTGGGTTTCCTGACTTAGGAAAGAGACTGGCGAGCCCCACCTTCTATCGACTGGAAGAGGAATGCCGGGCCTAGGGTAAACCACGCATGATTGCTAACACGGCTCAGGGTAGGAGGCCAATGATACTTCTTCCCGACAGCCGTGGACAACCTGAAGGCAAGACCGGTAAACTACTCCACCTCAAAACTGAAATCCTATATCGTAAAACCCAACAACAGTTGATGATAGAAATCCTGCATTACCCAGATTTAGGAATATACCATAATTCTCAGAGTTTAGAGTCATTGAGGTAATGCAAGGATTTGTATCATCAACCGTAAGCACTTGTCATTTAAACGGGAATGAGCTTCTCAGGCCCTGCCTTTTGGACACCCAGTACCGCATGCACCCGCTGGTGGCAGAATTTGCCTCGGCAGCTTGATCGAAGCAAGTTCGGGGTTTAGGTTTTTGTTGGTGTAGGGTTTAGGGTTAAGGGTTTAAAGCTTAGGGGCTTGGCGTTCAGAGGTTATGGGTGTTTTGGTTTCGAGCTTGGGCTGATTCGGGATCTTCGCCCTGAAGATCTCTGCTTATGGAGAATCGCAACTCATGGTTTAAGTTTGAGGTCTTGAAGGCTGGAGACAAACGCGTCAAGGTTATTCTGGGTGACCCTGCGCAGCCGGCATCTCAAAGGGGAAACGGAGGGACCCTTAACGGGGGGGACCCCTACCCTTTAATGGGCTGTATAATGGGTATATGATGGCTATATTATGGGTATATACCTAGGGGTCCCTCCTTTTACCCTTTGAGCATCGTCAAGACGGTTCAGGCCGTAGTTCCGGGCCTAGGCACTAGTCACTAGAGGCTTCAGACTCATGTGGGAGTTTCCGAAAATAAGGGGTACCTTATTTTGGGGTCCTTTTAATAAGGATCCTACTATTTAAGGTACTATATTGAGGTCCCATATGTTTGGAAACTCCCTCGCTGGGGTTCTGAATGAGAGTTCCAAAGTTGTTGGTCCCGCGCCTACGGTGCCACTGTTACAGCGATTTTAGCAAGCATCCCAAGCCCTTATAACCTCTACGTCCCATCGTCCCAGGCGGCCTTCTACAATGGGCGGCTACAGAAGCTGAGCTGCCTCAGCTGTGAGCCAATAAGGGTGATCCCAGCCAGTCCAAAAGGGATTAATGTAGAGGCTTAGAATAACTACCAATACTATATTGATGCTATTTTGGGGGGCTCCTTATCAATAAAGCTACTATAGAGTACAATATACACCAGGGTCTTCAGAACCCTAGTCTATTGTTAAGGATCCTACATTAATTCGGGCTTGCAGGATGCACAACTGGAAAGGAAGGCAGGGCTGTTATTCCCCATGGAACTTCCCATAGGCCCCATAATTAGCAGGTCCTTTTTGGGATTACTTTAAAATAGATTCTATAGATGAACCACAAGAATTAACTACTTTGGGGCCCATAGGTTCCCATCTCATCTGAGATAATGGTTGCGAAAAGGTGACGTCAACACCTCTTCTTGCTGTGCCTCCTCCGGTTGATGATATAAATCCTGCATTACCTTAAGGACCCTAAACTATGGGAATTATGGTATATTCCTTATTATGGGTAATGCAGGATTTTTATCATCAGCCGTCCTACCACTAAACTGCTTCCCCTACTCCTCCCACTGCTACTGCTACAAGTCATTACAGCTGCGGCTGCGCATCACCAAAAATCACAAATATGCAAAATGCAGAGCGGTCGGTCACTGTGATGAGTTTAGCTCGTTATCTCTCGAGTTCCCGAGATTGGAGTCCCGAGATTGTCCTACGTCGGTTTCGCACTTCTGGACCAAAAAGATGAAACGCAGTAAGTGAACTCCCTTTAAACGGGAGCCAGAGTCCAAGCCAAGTAAGGTACATCTAATTTCCTGAAACCCCTGAACGTTTTAAGGAACCCTTATGGATCCCGTTAAAGGTCCGAAGTTTATCCAAAATGCAGTGCGGCCAGCAATCCCCTCCTTGCGAATAAACAAGGCCGTTGAAACCATTGGTTCTTCAATAGCGAGCCTTCTGATGTGTTTTTTGGCCGTCCTGTTGCACCTAAAGCCTTAAAACCCCAAGCCAGATTCCGAACCGCTATGTCAAGCCCGAAATTCTTAAACCCTATGTAAAGATCCTGATGTGAAGGCTTAAAGTAAAAGCCAGAAAGTTGGAATATGATTATCCTAAACCCTTTATGGTAAATCATAGGGTATCCTACCCTGAAACCATATTCCAACTTTCTGGAGTTCCCTGTAAATAAATCCTTAACACCGACTGCGTTGGGCTATCGCTGCCTAGCTGTGTTGTCGCTGAGGAACGGCGTGTCTCACATCCACCGCAAGCCGCCCGAGGGCTTCCCTTGGCCACAGAGGCCGGGGTGTAGGGTTTGGGGGTTTAAGAGTTTGTAGTTTAGGGTTTAGGGCTTTAGGGTTTGGGGTTGAGGGGTTTAGGGTGTCTGATCCGGGTTGTAGGGTGTAGGGCCCGCTTACTGTTCAGTGCTTAGTTCAGGGCTTAAGGTTTACAGAGATCTTACGCTACTTATTTTACGCTTCCTGGTATTGGGTTTGAGGGAATCCCTTTCGATTTTTTGTTTCAGAGGTTCCCACGACACAGTCTGTCTAGTTCCGGATGTAGCATGGTACATGAAGACTTTTAACCTACATCTCCCAAAAAGTGGGAAAGATCCGTTGCAGCGATCCTGAACACAACCAAGGTGTCGATTTGCACGAAAGACCTGGGCAACTTAACGTTGAACTGCGAGTGGTTCTTCTCCCTAAGGCTCCATGTACCCATATAGTAGATACTTAGGCCTTAAAGTGCCTACATAGCCCCTTTAAGGCCTAAGTACCTACTATATGGGTACATGGAGCCTTTGGGTCTAGGATTCTGTTTCAAGCGCTGGGGGCGCCTTCGGAAAGACCGCGAGGAGAGACTTCAGGGTTCGGAATTGAGGGCTTCAGGACTTGGGGCTGTCTTTAGGGATCTAGGGTTTAGGGTTTAAGGCTTTAGGGGTTTAGGTTTAGGGTTTCGGATTAGGATTCAGGGTTAGGGTTTAGGGTTTAGGGTTTAGGGGTTTAGGTTTAGGGTTTAGGGGTTAGGGTTGAGTGTGTAGGGTTGGCGGTGTGGGGATTTAGGGATCAGGAGGTCCGAGTTGCTGTCCCAGTGCGGCGTGCTCGCCGTGGGTGGGTGAGGGTAAGGTTAGCGCCCAGCAGGGTTTAGGGTTTAGGGTTCAAGTTTTCGGTTTGGGGTCGTTCTCGACTGCCCTGGAAAGCCTGAAATGACAACCCTATTCACGACGCTGGTCTTGCTTTAGGTCTCCAAGGTTTGTGGTCTCCGGTCGATAGAGCAAACCGTAGGGCTCCAAGTATACAAATGGGTAGTTGTCAAAATTATTGTACATTTTGGGGTACCCTAAATTTAAGGTGCCGTACTATATTAAGGACCCAAGAAAGAGACCATAATCTTGACAACCACCCAAACAGCGCAGCTACTTTGGGCCGGGTCTACAGTCTTTATAAACCCTAAACCATAAACCCCTGCTTTGGTATATTTGGAGACCCAGGGGAAGTAGAGCGGAACCATGAACATGGACAACCTGGACCGTTCAGTAAGGGTTTTAGAATAGCGAGGGGCTCAAAGGATGCAATTAGAGGGGTTCCGCGGCAATCAAAAAGCTTCTCAAGTTCAGTATGGTCGGCATTGAACTCGAGGGAGAGCGCATGGAACAGGGTTTAGCAGTTTAGCAGGTTAGGGTAGTCTGATCTCCACGTGTGGAAGGAAAGCGCTATAGATGCTATAGTCACTATAGCCCTTATACAACTGCAAGCAATAACATATACCCCAACACGAACCTAATTGTTACCTTAAGGGTCCAAATGACCCAATAATTAGGTACTCGGGTTCAGGATAGTAGTTCTGTAGGTTACTGTTTTGGACAGCATACGATAATTAGGTACTTGGACCCTTGGGGTTAAGGTCTTGTTATTGTCCGCTCATGAGGGTTGACTCGGAAGATCTTGACAGTGTCAGTAGAGACGCCTTTATCACCCTAGCAATATCACTAGTTCTATCATAGGGATCCTTAGGGGTGTAGGGGGGAGGGGTGTAGGGGACTATATTTCCTTAAGTAGGCCTTATTAGTCCTTATTATGGGCCTTAAGGCCCCCTAACCCCCCTCCCCCTACACCCCTAAGGATCCCTATGATTCTAAGAAACCTAAACCAAGCAACTCCAATGTAGGCCCTCCGCCAGAGTCAGACCCTGTGGGTCCAAGTAGCTAATTGTCATAGACGACGCTATTGAATGGGTTTAGGGTTTAGGGTTTAGGGTGCCTTACAAGTTCTTATCCTGAACCGAACTATGTAAGTGTTAGGTCGGTCGTATCCTAAGAGCTTCAAGTGCAACCATAGCTCTCTGAACCTGCTTATAAAATTGTCTGAAACCCCATAAACCTTCAGTGTGGGAATCTTGTGAAAGTCCCGAATTATGAACCTTCAGTGTTGGACTCTGAGTATGAAAATACCGAATAGACCATCTGTCAGTCCTGCTCCAGTATACTGCGATACTTAAACCCTACTCATTCTATGATCCCTTAGAGGAACCTAGCTAACCTTCACCGTTACCGCAACTCTCATGAAAGCCCGTGGTACATCCACATTCCCGGCCGCCTCATGGAAGGCACATGCCCGTGGCCTTTATCAACTTAGAGAAGTGTGAAGAGAAGCGCGAGGGGCACGGCTCTTCCTACATCAACCCAGCAGAGGCGTCGGGATGTGGCGGGGGTAAGGGTTTGGGGCAGTTTAGGGTTTCTATAGGATTCAGGGTTTGGGGACTTATAGGGTGTGTGTGCTAGATTGACATGATCACAGTAGTTTGATACAGTTGTAATGTCAACAGACTCCGAGTCATATCCCAAAGCACATTGCAGTCTAGCATCTCGAACTAGATTGAATGGGGCCATAGCAGGTCTTAGTCCTCTGAATTGATCGTTCCTCTGGTTTCCAACCTTCGACTTATGTTCTCAGTTTTCTTTGCTTCCCAAATTACATTGCATGTTCTGACACTGACCAATCACAGTGAGAGAAATACTAGCATGCAAAGTGTTATTTGGAAGTACGCAACTAGAGTTACCGATACGTTAAGACTACACACACTGAGTTGGTTCAAACAAAAATTTAACTTAAACGCATAGCCCTGCGCCCTAAACCCTAAACACTATTAACCCCATGCATTAACACTATTTGAATCTTTAAATCCCCGTTAGCCCTAAACCCAAAATCCGCACCTCGCAGCACTAAACCCTAAGCCTGTCGGTGCAAGCACCCAAGGCTCTTTCCCCCCCCTCATCTCTTTGCCCTGAGATGTCACACACCAACCAACCAACCTAAGCCGTCCTGCTGTCATCCGAAGCCCTCCACCCTAAACCCCTAAGCCCCTAAACCCCTAAACCCCAAACCCCAAGCATCCTAGAGCTCCAGACGCCCAAACCCTGAAACCCTAAAACCCTGAAACCCGCAACCCTAAAGCCCGCAAACCCGCAACCCTCACCCGAAACCCTACATCATAAAGCCCTCAAACCCTCAACTCACAACCCTAAACCCTCAAAAGCTAAAACCCTAAAGCCCTAAACCCTAAACCCTAAACCCTAAACCCCTAAACCCCTAAACCCCTAAACCCTAAGCCCCAAGCCCTATAAACTTTTCAGGCCGAGAAGACCATGTGGGCGCTTCTCGAGGCTTTGTTTTTTTGGGGGTTTAGGGTTTAGGGTTTAGGGTCTCAACAAGTATGCAGTAATCGACCGTCCTTCACTAACCTTACTAAGGTGTAGTGTAGGGTTTTCCAGTTAGGGTTTATTTCAGGCTCTAGGGCTTAAGGTTTAGGCTGCAAGGTTTAGGTTTTCAGGTGCAAGGTTTAGGGTCCAAGGTTTTGGGTTTAGGGTCGAGGGTTCAAGACTTCGGCGTAAGGTCTATAGGATTTAAGGTTGAGGGCTCGTGGTTTGCAGTGCAGGACTGCAAGGATCTTTTGTGTCAAGGTTTCGGTTGCTTAGCTTCGTCTTGTAGGCTTCGAGCGGCATGGGCAGCCTTCAGTGTTGAGGGCCTCAGGACGTCTCTACGGTTTGGGGTCTAGGGTGGTATGACTTGGGTACGGCCCCCACTCAGTAATAGTTGAATAATATGCATAGTGTAGATATATTAGGACCTTAGTAGCCCTATTATTATAGACTCTTACTGTATGGGGGCAGTACCTAAGGTATGACCTTTCAGGCCTCTGAGTGTTTGATTTCGGGGCTTGTGTAACAGGCTCCATGAGCATACCAACACCTCCGGCTCAAATCTGCGTAACAGAGTCTCAAGTAGAAAAGGAGGGACCCCCAATAAGGACCCCTAGGTATATACCCATAAGATACCCATTATATAGCCCATTATAGGGTAGGGGTCCCCATTAAAGGTCCCTCCTGTTCCCCTTTGAGAGTCGATGTCTCTTTGGCGATGCTTGTCGTACCTCGGATTCCGGGCTAGAGGTTGACCAGGCTCCATTGAATTCTGTTCTATTGCCTCCAGTTTTGGTGATTCGCTTATGCCCACTCCCCGTATTGGCTGCAAACTCAACTTTTCAGCTTCTTATAAGGTAGTCGATTCTGAAAGTTTCAACTTTTTTCCCTTGGGTTTTGGGCCAGTGACTCCCAACACTCCCATCTCCAGGTCACCAAGAACGGTAAAATTGGCCCGGAGGATGTTGGCATTGTGCAACTTGTCTCGGAAGCGGCTGTTGAGTGGACTGTACTCCAATGCAGGTTCCCCGAGGGTCCGAATACACAAATAACAGGGGTTCAAGGTCCGAAAACCATTCAGAGTATGGATTTTAGGACCTGAAACCCCACGATTTGGTTGGTTACTTGGACCCTTTGGGTTCAGGCTTTGGTGGATGTTGAAGGTTAGGTTTAAGTTGAGGAATCGTATCTACGGTTAGGTTTGAGGAATTAGGGTTGGGTTTAGGATGCCTGGGGCTGTCCGGCCTTCTGCCTGAAATGCAAAAGTATAGAAGCCTAGATGATTTTGAATATTATTCCTTGGTTCTTTGGTATGGTTAACACTAGAAAGGAGCCCCAGGCTCCGTTGTATCTATTATCTTGGGGCCCCTTACTATAGTCATGGCTTAATGTACCCCTATAAACCCTAAACCGTAAAACCCTATTCCAATTATTATGACCCCTACAATGAGCTCTATTTCTTGCAGGCTTCAATGACGGGTGTGTTCAGGCTTTTAGGGCTTTCTGGTTTAGGGTTGGGACTTTAGAAGGTTTCTGGTTGGGTTTTTTTGGGTTGTAGGGTTCAGGATTGGGGTTTCTGAGGTGCACAGCATGGTTTGCTCTCGCTCAAAAACTGCAGACATCCTTATCTCGCGTCCCGTGTCCAACTGTCTCATAGAGGAGCCCGAAGGGTCCACGCGTACGGTCTGTGGGCCCGTCTGTCTGTCTGTCTCTCTGTCTGTCCATCCATCCATCCATGTTTCTATCTTTCTGTGTTATCGAACTCTGCATGTACATATATATATATACATATATATATATATATATATATGCACACATGTAACTCATTTATACCCTAACTGAGGTGCCAACATAGGAACCTTCTCTAAAGGCTATGTCAGTAGTGGGAGGTACATGCTGTCGAAAACCTACACCCACAAAGCGCCACGCAAACCTTAAACATTGAAGACGCCGAAACCCACAAAGCGTCACTTTGTCCGAGGACTCCTTACAAGGGCCAAGTGCGACTCTTGAAGAAGCTCATCAACGAGCGGCCGGGGCTTCAGAAGCACCCTGGCAGCTTTGCTTTGAGGTTCGGGAGGTAGGGTTTTTCACTTCAGGGTTTGTTTTTGGGGGCTTAGGATTCGGAGCTTATTTATGATTTGCAGTTTATGGGCTGATGTGTTGAATGTTTTCTCTAGGTGTCCGGTGGGCAATCTTGAATTGCTGGGCGTAATTCTGATCCTTGTATCAACCCGGTTACCTACTGTTCGGGTAAGCGTATCAACACCAGAAGCCCTTAACGTCAAGAGTTCTATGGATGCTGTGGTTTGCCTTCTCGGCATCTTGGCTCCCAGGTTTGATCCCCCAACCCTACTACCCCTGAAGCACAAAGTCATGTTTGAGCCCAAAACCTGCAGGGTAGCCAACACCCTCTACTTGGAGGTTCAGGGGTAGTTATAAGTAGGGTTATAAGTCCCCTAATATGGGTTATAAGTATAGTTCCCCTGCTTATAACCCTACTTCTAACTACCCATGAACCTCCAAGTACACCTGAAGCCCTGGAGCCTTTCCCAGTACCGAAACCTGCATAGCCGTGCAGGTTCCGGTCCGGCTTGGAGGTGGAATCCGTGGACAGATTCCAGGGCCAAGAGAAAGAGGCCTAAATGGCTTCAGAATCAGCTTCTATTGTAGTTCCTGTTTTTGATTTCGCCAGTTTCGTGCTTATGACCCTATAAAAAAGTTAACCCTGACAAGGAGGGAAGGACGATATGACCCGGTTCCAAGAAGGGCTTCTGAGAGGTTTAGGGAAGGTGAATGGGGCAGTTCATTTTTTCTAGGAGGTTTTGGTTTGCGACTTTACAGCCCAACTTTGTCTTCATGGGGTCTGTGCACATGGGCTCCGCGAAACCAATACCTGCAGCTTCAAATCCTCATGCATCACTCAGGCTCATACACACGCCGTGGTCCTTCATGGGCTTTCCTGGGTTTCAGAGTGGCGCTTAGCGGTTAGCGTTCAGGGTTTAGGGATTTATGGTTTAGAGCTTACAGGGTTTAGGGTTTGGTGGTTTACGGGTTTAGGGGTTTAGGGCTTTGGATCGTGTTTGTACATCGAGTGCTTCCCGGCCAAGAACCCTCGGCCCGAACCATCTCTCGTGCCAGGTGATTATCTTCTGCGCAGTTAGAAACAATCGTGGCTGGCCTGCATTTTCAGGTGCAGGGTTAATTGTTCATGATGTATAGTCAATGTGGTCTAATAGAGGTGGTATGCATTTCTTCGGGAAAGGACAACGGAGGAGAGTTACGCGACAAAGCAGTCCTAAAGAAGAGCGCAAACGTGCGCACTCGCAAGCTGCGTTCCAACATATGTGTGCATTAAATGCGGGGATAGTAGAACTACCTATGTATATTTAATATGACTGGTTTAAGACCGGAAACCCTCTGAAAGGAACCCTACTCTAGTTCTTACGGCCCTGTACCACAGCACCCTAAACCCTAAGCCAAACCCTAAACTCTTAAGCCCTCTTAGCCCCAGTTTAATCTCTAGAAGCCCATATAAGCGCCAAAGCACTCTAAACCCCAAGCCCTGTTCGATTTTCGAATCCCCATTTTCCCTTCCTACTTACCTTTCGTGAGTAGGGAATTGAAGAATGGTAGTAATAGCAGCTATAATTGTACCCCATTCCTCCATTCCCTACTAACCAAAGGTATTTTTTCCCTTCCTAAGGCGAGGGTAAGGTCGGCTTCTTGTGCGACTGGCGTCGGCTCAACGTGATGCTCACGCGAGCGCGTATCGGCCTTATCGCTTCCTGGCAGGGTTTAGTTTGGGGGTCTGTTTGGGTTTAGAGTTTTGGGACATGTTGTATTTGGGGGGGTTGGAGTTTTGGGGGTTGGGGTTTTTGGGACTGGTTGAGGGAGTAGGATTCAGTTTAAGCACCAGGACACTACTATTACAAAGCCTTCGGGCCGAGCATTGAATCCGAAGATGGAAAACTCAGACGCCGAAGTCACCACCTGCCAAAAAGCCTGAACCCCAAACCCTACACCCTAAACCCTAAAGCCTCGTTATTAAGACCCTAAATCCTACATCGTACTCACCCCATGTTTCTGGATGTACGAAGTCTGTGGCCTACTCGACCTCAAGATTTATAGCATTGAGAGGTTCAGGGTTTAGGGCTGGATAGCAAATCCGTTTTGGGTTTCTTATGCTGGATTAGGAAGTACCTTATACAACGACTTAAACCTAAAAAGGCATGCCTTCAGGGTTTCTCATCATGGATTTTTTTGAGCTCCATGCACAACACCTCAAACTCTAAAAGGTAGGCCATTAGGGTTTCTTATGCTGGAACATGTTCTGAGTTCGTCACGCAGTGCCTTACTCTCAGAAAGGTAGGCTTTTAGGGTTTCTTATGGTGGAAGATATTGTGAGTTCCTTAAGCCATGCCTTAAACTATAAAAGATGGCCTTTGTGTAGGGTATCTTATGGTGGAAGATATTGTGAGTTCCTTAAACCATGCCTTGAACTACAGAAGATAGGCGTTTTTGTAGGGTCTCTTATGGTGGAATATATCGTGAGGTCCTTAAACCATGCCTTGAACCCCAAAAACGGTAGGCTTTGAAGGTCCGGTTGGTATTTCGAGCTTCGGACTCCGCCAGATCCGAACCTCCCCACCCAAGACTCCGAACCCCGAAGCCTTGCTGTTTGGGGTTTAGGATTTAGGGCCTTCGAGTTTAGGTTTTCAGAGAGGGCCTTCGAGTTTAGGTTTTCAGGTTTAGGATTTAGGGTTAGGGTCAGGGTTTGGGGATCGAGGTTTAGTGTTTGAGGCGTGGGGCTTAGGGTTTAAGATTTTTCGGCTTAGGGTTTCGGGTTTATGGGGTTTCCTGCCAAGCGTGGGGCCTTGCTTTCATTAGGAGGGTTTGGGGGGTATTTGGAGGTTCAGGGGTAGTTGTAAGTAGGATTATAAGCAGGGTATTTATACTTAGAACCCATATTAGGGGACTTATAACCCTACTCATAACTACCCCTAGCCCTAAACCCTATAACCCGACTATACCCTAAACCCTAAACCCTACAGGTCCCTTAAAGGAACCCGACTTATAACTAACCCTGAACCTCCAAGTAGGTATCCTTGGCCCCCGCTGCATTTGGAATGATATTGGAGGGCCAAGCTCTACTTTTGCCGACCAGACTCCAGACTCTACTTTTTAGTAAGGTCCCTATCAATCCCATATCAGGGTTTATAATGTAAGAACCGGCGAAAAGTCAGGGTTTGTAGTAGGTCTAGGTATACAACGAAGAAGACTGCATCAACCCTGAACCCTAAACCCCAAACCGCAAGTTTCCAGGTGATCGGAAGCCGCAGCACTCTCATGTCCGACCCACTCTGGCACGAATGGCTTATTTGGGCGGCGGCGCGTGGCGCCATCTGTGGCTGATCTGCACATACTGGTTGGTGGTAGCATGCTCATTTGCCATGTGAAGCCGGAATGGCTGATCCTTGGGGTGTTGCATGTTGAGGGGCAATGGCTCTTTTGGGTTCGGGGTTGGAGCTTGCGGATCTACATCCTCGGGGATGCATGGATCTGTGGCAGTGTTGTTTCGGCACGGTGGGGCAGCAAGTTTCGGTGTGTAACGATGCATGTCCATAGCAACTGCATCTCTCTGGGTCCAAAGTACCTAATAGTTCGGGCAGTGAGTAGCACCGTAGGTTAGTATCTTTGCAAGTTTATAGCTATTCGGTTCGAGGATCTGTAGAGTATAAGTCACATGCTATTCCAACGAAGATAGAGATCGATCCGGGTATGCTATTTCTTTGCGAGCTCAAATCTATTGTGAGACCCCAAACCCTTCACTGCAGTATTCTGTTTTTTGCGTTGTGAATCCCATTATCAGGCTGCTTGGAGCAAAAACTCAGCCCTAGGCCCTATACACTCACCCGAAGATGGTACCATTTTGGGTTAGGGTCTGGGGTTACGATTGGGATTATTGTGTATAGGATTGCTATTCGGTTACATTATGGTTACTACCAGGCCATTGGTCATCACATAACACAAAAGGTAACTAGGATGCCCAGTAGTACCCTGATTCCCTTTTTGTAGTCCTAGGTTCCTTATAAAGTTACCCAATGCCAAAAAGAGAGGCCTTTTTATTCTTAGGTTACTGGGTATCCTAGGTAAGGAATCGGGTTTGGGGCTTAGGGTCATGTTTACTATACCGACTATACACCATTTAGGTAGGGACCCTTCAAAAAAGGCCCAGAAACCCGAGCCCCGAGACCCTCCACCCTTAAACCAGAAGTCCTAAGCCCTTAACCCTCAATTCGGGAGTTGCCGAAGATAGGGGACACTAATATATTATTCCGGAGAGCAGGACCCTTATTATAAGGACCCCAAAATAAGGTACACCCCCCCCCATTTCTGGAAACTCACTAAATGCTCCGGGATCTTGAACTATGGATACCCAAGCCCTAAACCCTATAGATCCTCTGTAGATCCCTTCAAGGGGCCCTTAAAGGATCCTGAAAGGAACCCACTAGAGTCTCCGCCCTAATATTTTCGGAAACTCTCTAAATGGTCCGGGACCGGGATCTTGAACCCTAGCCGACCTCCAGGTGGTGAGAGTGCAAAGGGCACGTGGGTGCCAAGGCCGTCTGACGTTGCACTCGAAGTGGATTTGGGGTTTGGGGCTTTGGGGTTTAGGAGTTTAGGGTTTAGAGTTTGCATTTTTGGGCTTGAGGTGGCTTTTAAGATTGCAGTGCTTTTTAAGATGGTGGAGGGTTCGTTTGGGGTGGCAGGGTTGACGGTTTACCTGGGTGGTAGCTGCAGGAGCCTTAGATGTTAAGCAGAGTCCCTGAATGGTAGGTCCGCATCCTACAGACCCTAAAAACCTGCACTTTGAAAGTTTAAGCCTTCAAACCTGAAACCCTGAAGCCCAACACCGGCCTGAGATATAAAATTTCGCGACGTTGCTGGGTCGAGCTATTTAGTCGTGGGGCTTAGGGGCTTGAACCCAGAGACTCTCCATTATCCCTCAATTAAGGAATATTCCTTAAATCATATTGAGGATCCTTTAATTTCAGGTATATTCCTTAATTCAGGGATATTGGAGTCTCTGGGAAGCTCTGCAGACGGTAAGCTGAGGGGATTGAGAGCCTGGGGCTTGCAAAGCCCCAACGTCTCCATTGTAGTTCCTTTTTGGGGTTATCTTTTAGGATCCTGATCGCAACACTAGTTAAAACCAATCCACGGAACCAAAATGCAGACTATGTGTAGGTCTTCGGATGGACAGCCCGACTTCAAATGCCCTAAATCCTCGTCCGCTCCCATGACGTGAAGCCTGCTTTTTAGCACATCCTAAGCTGCATCGACGAGGCCCGCTAAGAGAAGTAAGCTCATAGCTACTCGTAAGGTCCGGTCTACTCCGAAGGCTGTGCCAGCTATTCACGGCGCTTGATCATGCATGCCTAAGGTTCAGGGTTTTGGTCTACAGTTTCTGGCTGTGGTTTAGGGTTTTGGGATTCCTTAAGTCCGTACGGTTCATAAATCTGAACAGTATTGGGTGTCCACAGATCTACGAAGCAGTTTTCTTCAGGTACCTCGTGGATGACCGCGATGGCATTTGGACAGCGACTTTGCCACATTCTGGGGTTGCAGGCTTTGAACGATGTTCTGGTGCAAGGTTCGTGCTTATGATTATGAAGTCGAAGCGTGTTTGAAGGTGTTCTTCCGCGTGGGCTTCGGAGTATTGGGTTTGATGAGGGTAACCGAACACATGTGGGTGGTCGTCAAAATTATGGTCCCTTTTGGGGTACCCTAAATATTAGGTGCCGTATTATACTAAGGACCCAAACAGGGACCCTAATTTTCACAACCACCCAACCCTAAATGCTAATGTAGGGGCCTTAGTAATTAGAATAGGGCTCCTTTAAAGGGAACCTTAAAAGGGTTCTATAGTTGATCTATCTGGGTACTATAATATAGGTAGGGTTCCCTTAAAGGGAACCTTAAAAGGGTTCTATAGTTGATCTATCTGGGTACTGTAATATAGGTAGGGTTCCCTTAAAGGGAACCTTCAAACGGTTCTATAGTTGATCTTTCTTGGTTTTATAATATAGGTGCCTTGACAACCACCCCTAAACCCTAAACCCATATATGGGCCCTCTTATAGAGTCCCTATAGATCCCTTTAAAGGCACCCTTAAAGGAACCCTTATAACTGCAGAACCATGAACCTCCAAGTATACCCGGACCCATAGAATCATTCCTGAACCCTAGCAATAAAAAGATAAGTCACCAAACTCTGAAGCAATGAAAAAAATCAAGTCCGCCAACACCCCGAGGTCAAGCAGAGTGTCATCGAAAGTGTTGAGAAGGGCATCGCGCCGGCGAAAGCCTCCGCAGGTTGCCTGCTTCAGCACTACCTTAACGGTTGCTATAATGGTTTCCACAACAGTACCATAACGATTACTATAATACATGTGCCATGTAAGGTGTCCAGAATTTATGGTTTAGGGTTTTGAGGGTCTTGGGGTATTACAGAGGGTTTCAAAGGCTTAGGCTTAGGATATCTGCTTCAGGATTTAGCGGCTATTGCTGTGTGCTCTATCTGTCTGTCTGGCTGGCTGTGTGCATGTCTGTATGCATGTACGTATGTACGTATGTATGCATGTATGTATGTATGTATGTATGTATTATGATAAGTGTGTATGTGTACATGGATGTTATATACGTGTAGATATCTCTCTGTCTGTGTGCGTTCATGTGGCAGTGTCTGTGTATATTTGTGCATGAAACATGTTCATACTAAGTATGAATACACACATACAAGCCTTCATACATACTCTTTGGTATACAGCTACACATGTGTGTGTGTGTGTGTGTGGACAGTTGCGTTTGCGTCTCTTTCTGAGTTGGGCACTTCAGTTTCGACGTGTGAACAGTAGAAGCCCAAAGGTTGGAAACCCAATAGCCTTAATTCTTAAGAGTAATGTATTTGGAATCCCAGCACTACTTGAGCTTTATCCGGTTTCCAATTTCATAGGGATTACTGTAGGGTACTTTAATAACTGCTTATAACCCCTTATATTATAGCCATACTTACTAAGTCCAAGTAGGGGAACTTTATGGGGATTACTGTAGACTTGACCGAAGCCATGCTTAAGTCGGAGCCCTCAACCCGATAGCTTCAGAAGCAGATGCCCGAAGTTTTTTGGGGTCTTTAGGGTTTAGGGTTGAGAAATGAGGCTGTAGGGTTTAGGGTTGAAGTATACGGGCATCAGAATGCGAAGCTGCGAGTCTAGGGAAGGTACTGGAGTTAACTGCCGTAAACCCAAATTCCTAAACCTTAAACCGTAAGGGTCGCTTTCCATGCTCTCGTTGGCGCTTTGGGTCGTGGATGCCAACCAACTCGACGCTTACCTCGAGCTCCCGGGCGAGACGTTCCGAACGCACGCTTTGTGGAATTTATCTCCAGAGCTGTTGCGTTCAAGCTTCATGCCGTCTTTCAGCGCCGGCTCCGCAACCATATCAATGTTAAGGAGCTCGACTCCTACCTTGCTGCTGAGGAATCCCTTTCTCCCTTCGCCTGGGAGTCTTCTCGGACACTTTCGCTCCTTGACTCTCAGGTCTGCCTTGGGGCGCTCCTCAAAGGGCGTTCCAGTTCTTTCTCCTTGAGTTCCCGGCTTCGTTCTTCGCCGCCTGGACTTCTTTTCTTCAACCTCCACCCGCACTATGCTCGCATTGCCTCTGAGGATAACCCTAGCGACGATCCTACCAGAGATACACTCAAAGCCCTCAGCTCTGCAACCGAAGAAGCTTCTAGGACTTAAAAATCCCCAAGCTCCTAAACCTCACAACCCTAAATCCTAAATCCTACACACACCCTCCACCCAAGGCCCAACAACCCTAGTGAAATCCTAAATCTTCAAAATATTCCGTAGCCCGAATCTCTGAACGTCTGGTTTGGGACTTCTGCACTTTTGGGCTGTGGGCGTCAGAGTTCCGGGCATCACGTTTGGGGGGTTTAAGCTCTTAGGATGTAGGGCTTTCGGGCTTTGAGGGTTTAGGGTGCAGGGCTTATAGGGTTTATAGGGTTTAGGGGTTTAGGGGTTCAGGGGTTCACGGTGTAGGATTATAGGGTTTTGTTTGGAGGCTCCCAAGCTAGGTTCATGGTTTCGGGCTTTGGGTTTGGGCTTAGGATCCTGATCCCTAAACTAGGCCATAACGGAGCCAAAGCAACATCCAGATAAGCTAAGGTTCTTTTTACGGGTTTAGGGTTTAGGGTTAGGTTATTCGATCGCTCATTAAGTCTGTGCCTGGGGCTAGGGTTGTCGTAAACTGTGAAGGGACTACAGTATGCGTTCGGTTTAGGGTTCAGGAGGACCTTTAAGGTAATACTGGACTGGACAGCTGAGAGGGTGCCAGATGCCATAATGCTTAGAACAAGTTTCGGGGTATAATGTAATGAGAATGAGGAGCCGCTGGGAATATTGCTTATTATTAAGGCTTCTACACAGCGGCTCCCTCACAAGCTTGTTAACTTGCTCATGAACACGAAGTTTAGCCCCTAGGGCGGTAGAGTAGTAGTAGGAGTAGGAGGAGAAGGAGGAGTAGTAGTAGCAGTAGCAGTAGTCGTCGTAGTCGTCGTCGTGGCTATAGGTTTTTAGTTGCAGGGATGCCCGCGGAACTGAACCGGTGTGGGTCTATAAACAAATACATGCCTGCTCCTTCCCTTCGAGAACACACCCTGAAGACTCATAGGGTTTAGGGTCTAGGGGTTTAGGGGATCGGATTTAGGGAAATGTGTCAGGCGTGAAGGAGATAGAGCCGCAGAAAATACAGCAGAAGGAGGAAGACATCTTGGACAGCTGGGAGGACCCCGTTTGGAGTCCAAGGTACCTTGAAGTTAGCACGAAGGGCCCATCACCCTTCAGAAATGTTTCTGGTGCACAAGCGAATATATACATATGCGCTCATGCACAGGATGCCCCGCCATTAATCTCCGATCTTGATGCGAGTACCATACTACAGTGACCGGAGGCTGCACCACAACCATGAGAAAAACCGGGTTTAGGGTTTAAGGGGTTTAGGATTTAGGTAAGCCTAAACCCTAAACACTGACGCCGCTTTTCCATGGCCGGTGGCTTTCGCTAAACCGGAAGCAAGACGGTTCAGGGCATGGGTTACACTGACTAGTTTCACGTGCCGGTATGCTACTGCTGCAACTGCTGCTCCCAATGCTTCTTGTTTGTATACATATACATACATATATATATATATGCGTAAAGATATTATGTTTTATATGTATACGTGTGTATACGCAGGATAAAGCTTGATGTCATTCTCCCGAGCCGAGCCATAGGTCAATGAAACGCAAAAAGCCCTTGGCCAATACGGCAACCACTGGTATGGTGCTTCGGCCTCAAGAAGCTTCCAAGTATGAGTCCACAGTCTTGGGTTTTGGGCAAGACTCCTAAGCCCCCGAAACCCTAAAGGCCCTGAGCCCCAAACCGTAGACCCTAAAGACCCTAAACCCCAAACCCCAAAGGCCGTAATCCCTAAACTCTAAAAAGCCCTAAGCCCTAAACCCGTACGAAAAAACTCTAAAGCCCTAAACGTACAAAAAAAAATCCTAAAGGCCAAAGCCCTTAATGTGCAGGATATGGAGAGCCCCATCATGACGCCGGCCAATGCCAGCCAGCCGGGGGGCCTCGAAAAGGCCCTCGAAGAGGCTCCGGGAGATAGGGGCTAGGGTTTATACAGGGTTTAGGGTTTAGGATCTAGGATTTAGGGTTCGTAAAAGGGTTTAGGGTTTAGGGTTCGTAAAAGGGTTTAGGGTTTAGGATTTTGGGTTTAGGATTTACGAATTAGGATTTAGTTTAAGGTGTAGGGTGTAGGGGCCTTAACAATTCCCTTTAAAAGGGATCCTTAAAGGGGTCTCTAAGGGGTCTATAATAATAGGACTCTATATCAGAGGCCTTAATAATTACCTATACTATTTTGGCGGCTCCTTATTACAAGTCTATCACGTATACTGGGCACCAAAACCCTATTCCAATAAAGGCACCTATTTTACAGGGATTAGGGGCCCTTCAGGTGGGGGGCTTACAAGGTTTTCAGTGACATTTTAGAGTTTCATACGGGTTCTGCATGTGTTGGTTGGTTTGGGTGTTGTGAGAGTAGGTGAGGATTATCTAGAGTTTGAGGGTTTGTTTGTTTAGGCTCTGTGCGGGTAGTTGCGGGGTGAGGAGTCTGATCCAACATGTCTCAACCGAATACCGCCAAGCCGAAACTCAAACTCTATCCACCCCGTACTCTCCAATTCGAGATCCTAGCTTTATCGGGCTAAATTTATAAACCCCCAAACCTAAGTCCTGAACCCCATGAGCCCCAAATCCTAAACCCTAGAACCTAAAGCATAAACCCCAGACCCCTAAATCCTAGACCCTAAGCCTTAAAGCCAAAATTATACAAGATGCCCTTAAAACAGGAATCACAAAAAGACAAAATCCTGAAAAGAGTGCCTTTAAAAAAATGAAGCCAAGCCTAATCCCTAAACCCTAAACCGAGGCCCTAGAACCTAAACCGAGGCCCTAGAACCTAAAGCCTAGAACCTGAACCCTATAAACCCTAAACCTAAACCGAGGCCGTAGAACCTAAAGCCTAAACCAAACCGTCACAGGACCCGACGGAGCTGCCCGAGGCCGTAGAGGAGACAAAGCAGCCAACACAGGCCCCGGGGCTTAGGGCTCCTTTAAAGGGGATTGTAGGGGTTTCTTTTCAAGGGCTATAATAAAGGGCTATGAGGGTTTAGGGTTTAAGGGTTTTAGGGTTGTTTAAGGCTTTGGGGTTTAAGGTTTAGGGTTATACGGTTTAAGGTTTAGGGCTATGGGCTTTAAGGTTTAGGGTTTAGGGCTATGTCTAGGGCTTGAAACAAGCTTTCACTACAGGAATCTATAGGCCTCTATTTAGGGTTTTACAAACTACGCCTTTTCGAGGTTTTATAAGCTATGGTTTTAAGGATCAGGGGTCTAGGATTCTGGGTCTAAGTCAGGCGTGAAGACAATTTCGGAAAGTATAGTTTTTGTGCACAAGTGTCGGAACTTGCAGAAAGAGAATTAGGGGACTCCTGTGCAGCACATCAAGTTCTTGGTAATATTGAAGGTCTCAGAAGACCCTGCAACCAGGGTTTGTAGCAAGTTGCTTCTTCCGATGAGGTAGGGACCAAACCTCCTGGTTGCAGGAATGGAGATTACAAAGAGCTTTCTGAGCAAATACGTCATACCCTTCCACAACGCGTTAATCGCCACCGGTCATACTCGAAACGCTCACTATGTAGCCCAGTAGTACCGTGGTGCTCTTACCCTATTATGGGGCCTCCAAACTAAGACTGAATCTTCGAACAATGGAACCCTAAGCCCTAGTTAAACGTTACTGGGAACCTGCCTGGCCAAGGTTTGTTTTTCGGGAACCGTGTCGTGATGATATAATGATAAAGGCAGTAATCAGGACTCGGAACCCTATGTATGCATATTATGTATACACAGACATATATCTATAGACAGACCCATGTGTGTGTATATATATATATACACATGTATGTATGTATGTATATATATATATGTGTGTATACACATGTGTATAGATATATGTGTGGTAAACACAGAAATACACATAACATCACATTAGTAAATGCTTTACGATGTGTATTCTTGTAGTTTCTAGACAGGTCTAAATACCCATATGTATACAGTATACATGTACATGAACCCTTCAATGTTGATGACCCTTGCTGCAGGCGAAGCTGAGTACGAAGCTCCAGAGAACGCCTGTGGACTCCGAACTACTTGGTCGGTAGAGCGGAGGAAGATGAAGCCCATGGAGGCTGTTCAAAGTTTGCCGTACCAAGAAAACTCTAAACCCTCAACCCAAACCCAAAAAACACAGATACTTACATGCACGCCGTGTCTGCTGAAGGCCGACTCATCTAGTTCTGGCTTTTGCAGGGGTGCTCGGGCTGTAACAAAGAGGCTGCAGCTGCCGTGCTCCGATTTTTCCTGCAGAGCAATATTCTGTCTGGAGTCACCCAGGCGTCGCGCAGGGTCCGAAATCAAGGGTTCAGTATGTGTTGCCTTCATAGATGGCTGTCGAATCAGACGGCCTTAGACGATCCGACCTAACTTGAAGCCGTGGTGCGTGCAAGTGAACCTGCCGCTCTCCTGTCGAGCATGTGCGAAAGTGCGAGTGCGCAAGTGCAGAACGGATTGCAGGAACGTTCAGAGCATTTCCGGATTGAGCGCCCCGAGAACTACCTTAACCCTGAATAACCTACCTTTTTAAGGTTCCTTATCATGATTTCCTTATATAAGTCCTTAAAAAGGTAGGTTATTCCGGCTTAAGGTAGCCTTTGCACACTGGAGCCGCTCCTAAAGCCACCCAGAAGCCGTCAAACCTCGACACAACTAGATTGAAGCATGCGGGACTCTCAGCACTGCAGTAAGACTTAAAGTGTCCATTCGTAGACGACGAACGACCGCAAAAGATTTTGTTCCACAGGGTCAGTTTTGTCAACTACGCAGTAATCTAAGGCGAACTGTCAAAACCTCTCGTTTGTTTGACAAGTCAATCTGCACAAAGGTTCTGAAAGACTGGCCTTTCCGGGGAATAATGTCGGCTTGTGCCCGCAAAGGTTATATGCACAACTAATTCTGGCTTCTACGAGTAGTCGTCGCGATGATCTGCAACGTTTCGCTCTGAAGCTTGAGTTGATGGGCCTGACTTTGGTGCTTTGGCTGAGGTTGGGGAGAAGACTAACCATAGGCCCCCCAAGTAGTTCCTTTTTGGGAGTACCTTATAGAATTCTAAATATGAACCCCAGAGAGTACTTTGGGGCCTTAGGGCCCTTAGCGTAGCCGTGGCATACCAACAGCTCATGAAACCCTGGCGTCCCTGCAAGCATGTGGTTGTCACATTCCGCTGAATTGGTACCGGACTGCACGAGCGGTCGTCAACAGCTTCAGCGACGCAAAAAGTTCGGAGAACACGAAAGCTCCTTCAGTAGAGTGTTAACTTTAACCTAGCAGAACCTACTGTTTTGTGGGTAGGGTCCTTCTAAGTTTCATATTCGAGTTCCTACTTCTTGTCGGGTCCGTATGAGTAGTATAATAATATAGTTTCATATTCGAGTTTATAGGAGTAGGTTAGGGACGGAACGCTTCAGCGCCGGACAGCTCCAGGTTCGCCAGCTTTAGCTCCAGGGCCCGAGGCACTAGCAAGCCCCCCCGTTATGGCTGCTACTAGTAGTAGTCGTAGTAGTAGTAGTAGTAGTAGTAGCAGAAGTAGCAGTAGTAGTAGTACTACTACTACTACGACTACTACTACTAGTACTACTACGACTACTACTACTACCACTACTACTACTACTACCACTACTACTACTACTACTACTACTACTACTACTACTACTACTACTACTACTACTACTACTACTACAGCGCATATCAAGGAGATTAATTGCAATTTCCTCACAGAGGGCCTCGCCGAGGTCTAAACGATCCTTGGGTGCAGGTTTTGAGGGTCAAGACAATCCTGCGCTGCGGCTGTGGCTCAGTATAGCTGCAGTGCATACTCCTTGATGATGCAGGTGGGTGGTTGTCAAAATTATGGTCCCTTTTTGGCTCCCTAATATGGTAGGGCACCTACATTTTAAGGTACCCCAAAAGGGACCATAGTTTTGACAACCACCCAGGTATTTCAACTAATCCCGCACGCAGTTCAAGGCCTATAGTAATGATGTTTTTTTGATGAAGGCACTCGCCAAGTTGGTGTGAGTTAAAGATTTGTGTGCACAGGAAAGACGACCACGATCCCGGACCCAATTCGACTCGGAAACCCTAGGCCCAAATCCTTAAACCCAAAGCCCCAAGCCATTAACCGCAAACCCTCAATCCCCAGTCCCGAAACACAAAGGCCCCACATGCTAACCCAAGTGAATCCATAAGTATATACATGCAAGCCCATCAACCCTCAGCCCGATACCCTTTTTGCCTCATTCGGCGATGTCGGAGTTTACAGTAGGCGCTGCGACACAAGACGAAACCTGCAACAGCAGGCGAAGCCGAAGATTGATCCGGAGTTGACGCCGGCGCAGCGAGCGGTGGTGGATTTGGTGTTGCCCTCCGGCCTGCAAGCAAGAAGCAATAACAACTGACACAAAGTTTCCCTCGCTGCCGCATATAGAACACAGGTGCTACGTATAAGGTCCACCGTGAAACATCCAGACTGTGTTTTCGCTCCCTCTCTCGCCCTCTCTGCGTTCTCTCTTTGTCCTGTTCCTTTCTTAGTGTTCTCTCTCTCTCTCTCTCTCTCTGCGAGCTTCTGAATACTTTCGTGTTCAGTTGCTGAGGCCTGGACTCCGAGGTTTCCCTTCGGACTTTCATGGTCATCCGGTTTACCCTAAGGCCCCAAAGTATTTCCTTTTTGGGGTTCATATTTAGATTTCTATCAGGTAATCCCAAAAAGGAACTACTTTGGGGCCTATGGGTAGAGGGAGTAGAGCTGCACAAAGTCGCCTAGGACATCTGTTACAGGACCTGACATGGTTTAGGGTTTAGTCAGCTAGAGATCAAGCTGAGAAACCACGGCAACAACTTCGCACTTGTCCTGTACCCTGGCTACTGCGGAACCCTCGAGCTTGGAAGCTCTGTACTCACGCCTCAGAAGATTTCATTAGTAGCACAACTGCAGAGCTCAATTCTAGTCAAGTTCTCTTCTATTACAATTCTCATAGATGCCTTACAGACAACCCTAAACCCCAAAACCCTAGACCCCTAAACCCTAAACCCCTATGTAAACCCCTAAACCCTAAACCGCAGTGTACGCTAAACCCGACTCGTCGGCTTTGCTCCCTTGAGGCGCGGAAGGAGCTTGTTCCTCACAGGCGCGTGGCTCTGAAAGCAAGTCTTAAAGGACTCCCCAAGTACCCTGTCATAGAGCCCTTATGGTCCTTAGACATGGGTATTTAGGGTACATTAGGGGGTACTTCGGGATTCTAGGCAAGCCCACTAGGTTTGGAGATTAGTTGTCGTGCAATTCAGAGCTTGGGCCTTCCCCTAAACCCTAAACCATAAACCCTATGCGAAAGAAGTCGAACAAACCGACACCTTACACGCCTTCATAGGGTTCGGTGATCTAGAGATCAAAGCTTCGGGTTGAGGTTTGGAAAGATAAGAGCTTACTGTTGATGATACAAATCCTGCATTACCCATAATAAGGAATATACCATAATTCCCATAGTTTAAGGTAATGCAGGATTTATATCATCCACCGTTATCAGGGTAATGTGGCTTAAAGCTCACAGCATCGGGCTGAGGGGTGAAGGCGCTCGTGTATGGGACATTAGGCGCATCGTTGGTAGGGGTGTAGGTTGCCTACTATATACGCATCTAGTTGCCATTGCATGGTTGCGGTGTGGCTACTTGAGGCTCGAAGCATATACTGCCTCGTACATGGACCTGTAAAGCCGTTCAATGCCAAAAACCCTCATACAGCCGCAACATCCATGGCCATTGTTAGCTTTACCGAAGTGGCCTCCATGCTCAGCAAGTTTATTCGGAGTATGTGTACAATGTGTGATCAACGTCAACCAGGAGGTCTAGGTAGAGTACTGCCCCAAATTTCCATGCCGATGCTCAAACAAAACACACACACACACACACATGGGAGTTTCCGAAAATTAAGGGTGCCTTATTTTGGTGTCTTTGTACTAAGGATCCTACTTTTTATGACATTATATTATATAGGGTCCCGTATTTTTCTGAAAATTCTGCATCCATCGCAGGCGCTGCCGGAACAGGGTCCTGCTGGCTACTTCCTGGATTGCCGGGCTCGAAGTCATTGGATTTTCGGACCCAAAAGGGTTTAGGGGTTTGGGGTTTAGGGTTTAGGGTTTAAAATTATGGTCCTTTTTTGGGTCCCTGATATAGTACGGCACCTAATATTTAAGGTACCCCACAAGGGACCATAATGTTGACAACCACCCACTTGGCGAACTTGCGGTAGGGATTCGGGTGCAGGAACCCTCACAGGATGAAACGGAACCCGAAATTGTAGATCTCAACTTCAAGACCCTGAGCATCCCTGAACCCAAAACTACTAAATCAGATCGCCTCACCTACTTAAAGGATCATGGGACTTAGTAGCTAAGGCTACTATTAGGGTAACTATGCTCAAAAGCTACTTATAACCCCAATTAAGGTACTTCTAACCTTACTTACTAAGTCCCATGATCCTCCAAGTACAGGTCTTGCAGGAGTAGAGGCGGCCAGGCGGAAACGAGCTCTGGAAAACAATCAAGTAACCAAACTCGCTAAGACTAAGTCTCCCAAGGCCTGAGGCCTCAGTAATAGAGGGGCAATAAGTAGCTGTACCGTTTTGTGGGCTCCTTATTAATTAGAGTTATAGCATAAACCCTGCCTATTCCAATCATTTCTGTAACTGTAAGGCCCCTACCTACACTACTCAGTGGAGTCCTGAAGCCCTCAACCGTCCCTGGAAATGCTGTCACCCGCATGGTTGAAGGCTGGTGGACTCTTTTGTTGGTTTGATTTTGGGTTATGGTTTCTTTTATAAAGGGACCTCGAGATATAAAAAGGTGTAAGTCTGTGCATCTACAGTGCTGCGACTGATCTAGGATAACAGATATATGATGTGCTTTCAGTCAAACCGAAATGCTATAGTTACCTATATATAGGACCCTATTATCGATCCCTTATAGACCCCTTTGAAAGGAACCCTTTACCCCAAACCCTACTCTAACTATCAAGGCCCCTATGTTACATGTTCATATCTAGAACCCTGTTATAGATCCCTTATATACCCCTTGAAGGATCCCTTTAACGGGAACCCTATTCTAATTCTTAAGACCCCTAAGTTACATGCTCCTCCAGCCAGGAAGTCGCTAGTTCTCCGTGCTGTGAACCGCGAAGCCAAACGGCAGGTGCCATGCAAGGGTTTAGGGTTTAATAGGGTCTAGGGTTTAGGGTTCAATGTTTATAGGGCTTATAGGGCTTATAGGGTTTATACGGTTTATAGGGTTTATAGAGTTTATAGGGTTGGTAGGGTTGAATAGGGTTTAGGGTTTTACCTATGTAGTCTCCATTGTAGTTCCTATTTGGGAGGTTACGTTTTCGGACAATACAAGTGGTTAAACTAAACAAAAAACGGGAACTACAATGTTACAATGGAGAATAGGTAGGGTTGAGGGTTTAGGTGCCTGTGTTGGTCCGTGGAAGTCCAGGATCTGGTGTCTAGGATGCTCAAAGTCCTGGACATGGTTTCGTGGCCCAGAGGCAAACCGTAACTAGCATTCGTAGGTGGTACGGTTGATGATATAAATCCTGCATTACCTTAAGGACCCTAAATTATGGGAATTCTGGTATATTCCTTATTATGGGGAATGCAGGATTTATATCATCAACAGTATCAAGCAGCGTTAAGACCATGGTTTCAGCAGCTGTAAGGTCATCCTTCTGTCAGCGTACACCAGCTGTGAACCGCAGCATTTTGGCCGGCTGCATACTCCCTGTACCCTCAACCCTAAACCACTCTGAATCCTAAACTCTAAACCGTTAGCCCTAAACCCTGTAAGCCTGTCCAGGTGGCACTGACCGCGCCCACTGGCGCAGCAGCAGATGCCTTAGTCTTTGCAGGACCTCTGTAAGGTGGTTAAGCAAGCTCAATCGGGTTTTGGCTCTACAGGGCTTCATCCGGTCTCGATCGGCTTTGAAATCCTCAACGTTTCGTCTTCAGGATCTCAGGTTTAGCCCAGAATGCACGGAACCTTCTGGGTAAGCCAGCGTAGGTGTTACAAGCTTCATGCCCAAGAAGAGGCCCCAGTTTTCGGGATGCTGCGCCCACTTTGAGCTCAGGTGGTTCGTTGTTGTTGTTGTTGTTGTTGTTGGGTTTAGGGTTTAGGGTTTAGGGTTGTTGTTGTTGTTGTTGTTGTTGTTGTTGTTGTTGTTTTCGAAAGCGGAGGTTTGGTGCGTGGGGTCAGCTTCCGAGAGGCTTCATGGGCTTGGGATTTAGGGTTTGAGGTTTACGGGGCATGGGTCGTCAAAGGAAGTAGACCCCTTCCTACCTACTCTAACCCTAAATTCCTAAGAGCTTAAACCCAAAAAACCTGGAACCTTGCACGCCAAAGCGCCCAGACGACCCCAAAGCCCCGACTCGCTGAAGCCCCAAACCCCGCCACCAGTGAAGCCCTAAACCCCTAAAGCCCTAAACCTAAAATCCGACGCAAAGCCGTAAAACCTAGATTCTAAACCCTAAGCCCTAAATACAGTCCTAAAATAGGGGCCTAAATAACTAACTACCAATACTATTTTGGGGATTCTTTACTATAGTTGGGCCCCCCGACGCTGTTCTGGGCCTCTATCTATATAAGGATCCCTTTAAAGAGACCCTATTCTAGTTATTAAGGCCCCTATCTATACAACCTTATTATCCATCCCTTATAGACCCCTTAAGGATCCCTTTAAAGGAGCCCTACTCTAGTTTATAAAGTCCTAAGCCCTTCAAAGGCCCTCCAGATCGGTGGGACGACTCTCCACTCCTGGGCCGGCATCGGTCGTGCGCAAAGCTCAGATCGCCCCAATATCCCTTAATCAAGGAATATTCCTTAAATCATATCAGGGATCCTACTATAATTTAAGGTATATACCCTAATTCGCGATATTGGAGGCTCTGGGCGGTTCTCTTGGCTTTATTCTTGGAGGTTCAGGGGTAGCTATAAGTAGGGTTCCTTTCAGGGATCTATAGAGATTAGGGTATAGTATAGGATTATAGGGTTCAGGGGTAGTTATAAGTAGGGTTACCCCTAATATAAAATGGGTTAGAATGTTAGAAGTAGAGTTACCCTACTTACAACCTTACTTATAACTACCCATGAACCTCTAAGTAGGACCTAGAGGAGGCCCTTAGTCCTCCCCTTATATGCCCCTTTACACCAAAAAGGGCACCCTTTTTATTCCTAGGCTACTCTTGAGTCTAGCCCCTACTATTTCATCAGGGCCCTTTTAGGCTCCTGTAAAGGTTCTGTCATGGGGCTTCTGTGAGGGTTTGAGGGTTTAGGGTTTACAGGAATTAGAATAGCTTCGTCACGGGTTGCACAAGGGTTTATAGGATCTTTTGGGGTGTAGTAGGGGCCTCAACAATCTTAAACAGCTCTGAAGAGTATGTCTGGACTATAAGGGGATGTTGCTTCGACCTCTCCGACTCCGTTTTTAAAGCCGCTATTATCATATGGGAGTTTCCGAAAATAGGGGACCCTATTATAGTACCCTAAATCGTAGGATCCTTATTATAAGGACCCCAAAATAAGGTACCCCGAATTTTCGGAAACCCCCCATATCGAAGGCCCCTTGGGTTTCTGTACGCGAGGTCTCTTCGAGGGTTTTAAGCTTTAAGGTTCACTGAAGGGTTCTATGAAAGTGTTGGAGCTATAAGGTTTAGAGGCCATGTTCTTTTCGAGTGTGGGCGGCTAGGGTTCTTGCCATGCTTCCGAGAGAGCCAAACCAGCCACAAGAAAAGGAGATGACTACTGGCTTGAATTATACCCATAGTTGAAAGTTAGATACATTGGGAACGTACGATAAGATCATCATACAATACGATAAAGCCCATAAAAATGCGAAACTGTGCAAATATCCTACACCCCTAAGCGCTAAACACGAAGTACTGCAGTCTACGTCGTGTACCGATGGATGGCCTGCAACCCCTGAACCCCAATGCAGCAGACCCAAGCCCCAAAACCAAAGTCATAAAATCCCTACACCTCAATAAACCTTGATATGCCGTTAACAGACCTGAAGCCAAAAGCCTCGCACCCTAAACATCGAAACCCCTACGTAACCATAGGCCCCACTGTAGTTCCTTTTTGGGATTACCTGATAGGATTCTATATATGAACCACAAAAAGGAACTACTTTGGGGCCTATGGGTAATCCCTCAACCCCTAAACCCTAAACCCTAAACCCTAAACCCTAACCCCTAAACCCTAAACCCTAACCCCTAAACCCTAAACCCTAAACCCGAGAGTCTCAGGGTAATGGATCGACTGCGGAGCTTGTCGCCCGCGTCTGCGCCGCTTGGGGCCTCGGATCCTGGATATAGGGTTCAGATTTAGGATTTAGGTTTAGAGTTTGGGGGTTAAGATTTAGAGGTTAGGGTTCAGGGTTTAGGTTTAGGGGTTTGGAGTTTTGGGGGTTTGGAGTTTAGGGGTAAGGGCTTACGGTTTGCGGTTTTTGGTGTAGGAGTTTAGGATAGTTTAGGGTTCAGGGTTTAGGGAACTCTTCGTGTTTAGGGTGTTCTAAGACTTATGGCTTCTATATTGGGTGGCATAAGTAGCTCCAAGTAGTAAGTTCGTGTTTACAGGAGCATGTGATCGGGCGGATGGCTCGGGGTTCGCAGCTTCGGGCTTGGCACTGAGGGTTACAGGGTGTAGGGTGTAGGTTTTGGGGTTTAGGGTTTGAGTCGTGGAGTTCGGGGTTTTAGGTTCTAGGCCTCCGGCACTTTCATTCCTGGCTTGGTAAGTAATAGCAAGACCCAAAAGCCCGGATCCAGACAGGAGCGACGAATTACTCCGGGGAGTTCTTGACAGTTCGCTTACACAGGCCCCGGAAGTCCTATGTCAGGATCTCTTTGCTCAAAAGGCCCCCAACCTTGCTGTCTTAGAGTTTAGAGTGCATTCCAAACTACCCGACACATGAATTCCAACATGGGCTTATACGCTCAGAAGAGGCACTGCCACCTCGAAATTCAGCAGTGAGTTTGGGACAAGAAATCTGAAGACTCGGACTCCACAAGGGTCGTGCATGCCTGGCTAAGGACATTGACGCCTGCAATCGCTGGGTGTTTGCTACACTCTTGGTGATTGATGAGGTGCGGGGCAGAGCGTGTGAGAGATCCCTAAACCCTAAACCCTAAACCCTAAACCCTAAACCCTAAACCCTAAACCAACAGCACCCAAGAGCGTCCAAAATCCGCCCCCCCCCGAACCCTGAAAGTCCCCAAAGTGATTAAGAGGCTCGAGCGTCTAGAGGCTACGGCGACGGAAGGTTCTGCTGAAGATGTTGCATCATGTTTGCGCACATCCCCTCCGGAATCCGCAAGAGAGTCTGCCACGCTTGGAATCGCGATTTGGCGGATCGCCGGCTTGCTTTCAAAAAGAACCCTAAGGGTCCATGTACCCAAATACTATATACTTTGGCCCCCACGTACCTATATAGGGACTACTTTAAGGCAAAAGTATATACTATTTGGGTACATGGACCCTTAGGGGAATTCTAACCAAAACGGCTATCCCTTGCAAGGCTCGGAGTTAGAGCCTTGCCCGGAACCTGAACTGAAAAATCGAAGCACCGGGGTTTGCAAGTCTAAGTCCAGACCATAACGCCTTAAAGACGTCCACACCCTAAACCCTAAACGTCTACGAAGCTTGCGTAGGTGTTCCAAAGACATTCACTCTACGACGGTACTCCAAACCTTAGGGTTTAGAGTGTTTCAGACCTTAACCTTATCGGGCCGCTGAACCACCCAAGCTCCAAAGCTTAAAAACGCCCTATCAACTGTAGCAAACCCTTCAAAACCCGGCCAAAAAAAACAGAAAATCCAAATCAAGCGTTTGTAAGCCCTTACAGAATGTGTCATCAAAGATACATACATATATATATATATAGTCATATATATATATATATATATATAGACCCTTCTAAACCCGGAAATGTCCGTGGCGTGAGGTCTCCATGCTTTCTGCTCGGCTCATGGATGCTTTAGATGCCGTCGGCCGGGCTGCGCGGGGGAAGCCGAAGGAGGCTCGCTTCAGGGGTTGTAGGGGTTTTAAGGTTTAGGGTTTTAGGGGTTTTAACAGCTTTAGGGGGTTTAGGGTTTTAGGGTTTTTGGGGGTTTCAGGGGCTTTAGGGGTTTAGGGTTCAAGGGTTTTAGCGGTTTTGAAGGGTTTTAGGGGTGTTGTTGGGTGTTGGGGGGGGTGTGTCAAGCTTCAGGGGTGTAGAGGATTTAGGGGCTTTCGGCTTAAGAGTTTGGATTTAGGGTTTCAAACTCAAACTTTTGGATGTTTAGGGATGTTTGGCGGTGTAGGAGGGTTTAGGGCTTGCGAGGTTGCAAGTTACTTGCTACTTAGTAGGTGCTAGGGGGATTGTGGTTTGATGCTATAGTATGCATGGCTAGAGGCAAGGTAGAGGTCTGAACTAGTGCATCGTCGAAGCGTCCCGCAGTAGGCGGTGTTTCGTGCAGGAGTTTAGGGTGTAGAGCAACTCTAAACACGGAGTTTTTGCCGGATGTTCCAAAAGCAAGGTACCCTTCCTGCAGACCCTATGAGGGAAGCGCCTCGATTACCCAGATGAGACCCCTAAGTTTGTGACCTCATGTGATGCACCCTACACGTGAGCCCATATTCCGCCCAAATGGTAAGTTCTTCAATCCAGGGCCTGATATCCCGAATTCCCGATTATTGAGACAGAGCACTTGAGCCACAACTACCAAGACCTAAAATCTAAACCCTCGAGCCCAAACCTTGAGCAGCCACAAGCCACAAACATGGAACCGCAACATAGACGGCTTACAGCTCAGTGTCTAGGTTGAAGGGCTTGGATCTATGATTTCGGAAGTTGGCTTTGAGACTGAGACTGTAGGACCTAATGCTTTGGTATTCAGACCTTGTCGTCAGCCGACTTCTTCGCATGGATGAGGTAACATGACTCATCATGCTGTTCAAGCATCCGCCGGCAAATCGCCTCTCGGTGCCATGTTAACGACTATCCCGGACGTGGAGCACGAATCCGACACAGAATCGGTCGGTGCCTGCGGACTTTAGTCTTTTGCAGCTGACAATGGTAGATCAGATCATCATGGTGTTGATGGCATCCATAAGAAACGGAGGAGCACTGGAGACGTTACTGGACTATGCGGGCATTGCGCATCAAGAGTTGCATGACACCCAAACATGAACGAAGTCAAGGACAACGCCTGGTACGCAAGGGAACTGGGACTGGATACAGGTCCACAAGTTGCCGCGTCGTCTTCGGCACCGGGGCGGACCAGGAGTATGACGACAGTTGGTTGTTTGCTCCTGATTCTGATGATGATGATGAGGCTGGCGCAAGGTGAGTATTGTACACCGCCTCCGAAGGTCGCTTCAATAATCAGTATAATTCTATTCCCTCCCAAACTTCATTTAAAATCATCAACTGAAGAGTATCCCTGCTACACTGGGTGGAACATCAAGTTCGCGAAGCACATGACTACCAGAACTGGGAATCCAGGCACGGATCATTCTTAATCCGTGTTCCTGTGCTTAGGTTCAGGGTTTAGTTTTTTAGGGTGTACCTGGACCCCCAATAACCTATACCGTTTCAAGGACATATATAAGGAAGTCATGCTAGGGAACCGTAGACAGGAAAGTTTTACAGGGTCCAGGTAGCTCGCATGTTATCTTTATTTACACCTGTCCCTACAACTTAAACCCCAAACCCTAAACCCTTGAACCCTAAACCCCTAGAGTCCTAGCTACCCTTGTCTCCCCTATCTCGACCGCAACGAGGGCCTCTCTGGACAAATAGTTCTTACATCCCCCAGCCACGTGCCGCAAAGCCCAAGGTTTAGGGTTTAGGTTTCAGGGTTTAGGGTTTAGGGGTTGCTCTATTTCCCTGTTTCCTCCAAGTCGACCTACATATATATATATATATATATATATATATATATACCTCAAGGTTGGCACTAAACCCTAAACTCAAGACCCTTGGCCCTAAACTTTGGCCCTAAAGCCCCACTTCATCCCTACCAGAAAGTCAGAGAGTCGAATCAGAGGCTTTCGGCGGTTTGCAGCTGCTTCTGTGCAGTTGCCCTAGTCGGATCTTCGAATTTCCAAGGGCAAAAGGAGGGACCCTTAATATGGACCCCTAGGTATATACCCTTAATATAGCTATTATATACCCATTATATAGCATACTAGAGGGTAGGGGTCCGCATCAAGGGTCCCTCCTTTTCCCCTTTGAGAATTGAGGCACTTGAGCTACTTGCTTCTTCACGGTTGAGGGTTCAGGGTTTAAATCGAGTTATCGTGCGTCTGGTTGTACACACACACATGCACATACAGGGACACACGCACACACATGGGTTTAGTGTTTATGTGTGTGTGTGTGTGTCTGCGTGTGTGTGTGTGTGTGTGTGTGTGTTGGTTGGTTGGTTGGTTGGGTGGTTGGTCGGCGATGCTTCAACGCATAAACCCTCAATGCTGCGTGGCAGCTCAGAAGTGGTAGTTCGGGTTAAGGGTTCAGGAAATCGCAAGCTTCTTCGGGCTGAGATATTGATTATAGCCGCCACGCACCGCAAGTATTCGGAGATCACAGTGCCGGACATTCGCAAGGGAAGGCCTTGGAGGAAGAATTTCGCAGTCGCTGTCTTTCCGGGTACATTTGAGCATGTGATTTCGTTTTGGGCCTGAAGGGCTTGTGGAGGTAAAACCTCGTCTTCCTCCACCCTACTCTCCTAAACCCCCAACCCCCAACCCCTAAACCCCAACCCCCAACCCCTAAACCCTAAACCCCCAACCCCTAAACCCCAAACCTCCAACCCCTAAACCCTAAACCCTAAACCCCTAAACCCCTAAACCCTAAACCCTAACCCCTAAACCCCCAACCCCTAAACCCTAAACCCCCAACCCCTAAACCCCAAACCCCCAGAGCGTCTGCCCGCCAAGGTGGCGACTTTTGCCAACTTCCTGCGCCAGAGGAACACTCCTGGGCTTTCGAGTCGAAGGCCCCTTCAGGGATTCTAGGTTCCTAAAGGATCTATAAGGGTTCTATAAAAGGATCCTTTAAGGGTTCCTTAAAGGGATCTATAAGGGTTCTATAGAGGGTTTAGGATCCTTTCAGGGTTCCTTAAAGGGTTCTGTAGGGGTTCCTTAAAGGGTTCTAAAAGCGATCTGTAAGGGTTTAGGGTCTACTAGGTTCCTGTAGTGCCCTTTTGCCCTTTGTGTTTTAGGGCCACCTGACTGAACACTAGCAAAGGGGTACCCTTATTAAAAAGGGGCTACTTAGGATCCTAGGTTTCAGGATGCTCAGTGATTGTAGGTGGTGTACTGCACCCACCCTGTACTAGTTAGACAATACTTATAATACAGTTATGGAGAAATGTATACATGTGTATCTGTATATATATATATATATATATATATTATATAAAGATAGCCCTGCATATGATCCGCTAATATGGAGTGTTACAGGCTGGCCCAATCTGTATTAGTGGGTTATCAGTCCCCTGATATGGGTCATAACTATGGTTATATCCTACTCATAGCCCCACTTGCAACCAACCATGAACCTAACCCTGAACCACCCTAAACCCGAAACCCTAAACTTGAAACCCTAAACACTAAACTTTAAGCCTTACCCATAGGGCCCAAAGTAGTTCCTTTTTGGGATTACCTTATAGAAATCTAAATATGGACCCCCAAAAGGAACTACTTTGGGGCCTTAGGGTAAACCCTTACATGGCCATGAGGTTTAGGGCTTAGCAAGGCAAAGGGTCACTTGGAGGATCATGGGACTTAGTAAGTAAGGTCTAGGGTTCCTTTAATAAGAGTGAGTACTATAGGCTTTTATAATGGGGTTCCTTAAAGGAATCTATAGGGGTTCTATAATTGGGATCATGGGACTTAGTAAGTAAGGTTATAAGCACCTTGATTGGGGTTATAAGTAGGTACAAGTATAGTTACCCTAATAGTATCCTTAGTTACTAAGTCCCATGATCCTTTAGGCAGTCTTACCTTGAATTTAGGGTGCAGGGTTTAGGACTTGCTCCCGTATTCGCCGCCAGCCGCATGTCATGAGAAGGTGCCTATTGCTGGGTTCTACGGATATGTATGTCTTATAATGCATACACACATACTTACACATTTTCGTTTATGTCGATATAATATTTGGTTTAAGTTAATGTTGCTATAGATATGGTTCTTCACAGACACATATGTTTACATAAAGCCATAGATACAAGATATATATATATATATATAGGCACACACATATACACACATATGCTTACATACATATATGTGTACATACACATACACACACACACGTACATATATATATATATATATGGACACACCCCCCCCATGACCTACCTCGGCCTCTTTTCCATTGTAAATACCGTCAAAACCTTCTCTTGGCAGGGATTCGCGTTTGGCATACGATTCGTGTTCTGCGTAATTTTCGGGGATGATACCTTCTCTATCATGGCTGATGTGAAGTCATGTCTCTTTACAACGTCGTGCCTACTCATGTCCGCTTTCAAATTCGTATGCCTGTATTCATAAGCAAGAAACATTAAAAGAAACCATACGATACGACGGCGGACACCAAAAAACAAAAAATCCAAAAATCCAAAGCCTTTCTGAGGGGCCCGAAACTTTTGGATTTTTTGGTTTTCCTAGGTCTTTTTTGTTTTTTTGGGCTTTGCCTTGGCGAAACCATGGCTTTTTTTGGATTTTCGGTGGAAAACCAAAAAAACACAAGGTTTTTTTGGTTTTTCTGCTGTGTCTCTCGTGAAAAACCAAAAAACACCTGTGTTTTTTTGGATTTCTGCTGGAAAACCAAAAAAACCTTGGATTTTTTTGGATTTCTGCTGGAAAACCAAAAAAACCTTGGATTTTTTTGGTTTTCTGTTGGAAAACCAAAAAAACCCTAGGAAAACCAAAAAATCCAAAAGTTTCGACCCCCCTGACAAAGGTTTTGGATTTTTGGTTTTTTGGTTTTTTGGATTTTTGGTTCTCGGAGCCTTAGAGCCAATACAGCGCGCAGCATGCTTGATCGGAAATGGTTTCGTTGTTTACGCGCAGTAGTCTTCAGATGTGCATTAGGCATTAGTGTTAGTATTAGTATCTGCGTTCTAGCGTGTTGATTCGTGTTACTGTTAGTGTTGGTGTCAGTGTCAATGTCAATTCCAATGTCAGCGTTAGTATTAGTCTGAATATAAGTCTATACAATAGGTGTACTAATGGTAGTGTTAATGTCTAGTGTGAGTTTTAGTATTCGTATTAGTCTTGGTCTTAGTCTCTGCCTTATTCTTAGTGTTAATATTAACCAGTGTATAGTCTCATAGTCTATGGTAACATTGGAATAGTAGTATACGAGTATATTATTTATTGGTATGTGAAAATACAGATTCTTTGGTACATTGATGTGTCTGTTTTTTGTATTTGGTTTGAACGTGATTATTAGTATTCGTAGGAGCATTAATATTGGTATCAATAGCAGTATCGCTGTTCATACTATGCATAATCGTATTATCTGGAGTATCAAGTGGTAATACTGCTATTCATGTTAGTGTAGGTTTTTTAATGTGAATATAAATACTGAGAATAATTAATAAGACTATGCGCATTAATCTGCGGAGGAACTGTATCACTTATGTGCATATTAGTATTAATGTTAGCATTTGCGTGTATATTGGTAACAAATAAAAAATAAAATTACTATCAATATGGGTATGTTTTTTAATATTCGTAGGAACACTAGTATTCATATTAGTATCGGTATTACTGAAAGTACCCGTCTTCGTAAAAGTATTTGTAATCATACTAATTCATATCAGTACGAGTATTAAGATGAATTATGATGCGCATATGAATACTTTCGAAGGAAATGCTGACCTTAATACGAATACCCATATTAATGTCCTATTATGTATAATCGCAGTAGCCTGAGTATTGGTATGAATATTCGGACAAGTATTAGTATTCCAAACAACTAGTACTATTAGTATTCATATTGAGAACAGTTAATAAGAATATGCGTATTAGTATCCCCAGGAGTGTTAATATTCCCATCAGCACTACTATTCGAATTAGTAGTGCAATTTTTAATACTAGTATTAACCATTAAGCCTATTATGTTATGAACAGTAATATCCTTATTCGTAGGAATAGAAATCTTAGTATCAGTATTAGTATTCGCACTAGTAATAGCTATTATACACATTGGCGCATGAGTAACCTAAGAGCTTCACACAGAATAAACATGTGTGCACATGTAACCCTCATTACGATCCTAGGTAGGATGCACACATCGTTCTGTTTTGGTCCCGTCTTTGGGTTATGCCTATGAGTACATGAACAAAATTAAAAACAGACAATGACAAACACAAAGTTACCCGGCGCATCTAACGATCTTACGTAGGATGTAGACACTGTTCTGTCTTGGTCCTGTCTTCGGGTTATGCCTATGGTCATTATATGACCAGAGTTATGAATATCCGGAACATTTAGGCAGTATCCTATTAAACAATTGCAGGCATTGAAGCTTGCCCAAATCCGCCAACGGCGATGTCGCGCCGTCGTAGGTCATTACAGTGTATTCAGCTATTGATTATACACGATATACGTTTCCATTGTTTATGTATGAGTGTATTTTATCCTAATGGTTTCCTCAAATCCTTACATGTTCTACTACCCATTGCTAGCCGAAGCACCTCGCGGTAGGTCTTGGGGGTGGGGGGGGGGGGTGTGAGCATATATATATATATATATATATGTATGTATGTATGTATGTATGTATGTATGTATGTGTATATATATATATATATTTATATATGCATATTGCCGCTTATTCCTTAAGGGCTTCGCCCCTGAACCCTAGACCGTGAGTTCCAGGGAAGCATTGGCTCTAGCCTTACCCCCAAACTAGCCTAAATGTCATAAACTGTACCTACTTCGGGATTCGTTGAAGCCCCGGGGTAATGAGAGATCCAGAGATGCCTATGAGGCAGCCTCTCATGATCTCCCCGGCTTAGGCTGTAGGGCTAGGGTTCAAGGCTAGCGCTACTACTTGGAGGTTCATGGGTAGTTCTATGTAGGGTTATACGTAGGGTAACTATACTTATAGCCCATGTTAGGGGACTTATAACCCGGTTCTGTAAGGGTTCTGAAGGGCGGATGAGGGACTCGGTCAAGGGATCAGATGGAATCACGTAGTTTCTTGCTGTTTTTTGTTATGGCGGATATGCGCGTTTGGGTGCTTCTTGGTAGTACTACTTGGCTCATGTTGCTACATGGGTCTCAGTCTTAGTATATCTCTAGTCCCCAAGTATAAAAAGATAGGATCCCAGAATAAGACAGCCTGTGGTTTGGATTTCACAAGCAGTTTCGACCTAGTCCAGTACAAGGATCCTCTGTTCCTTCCCTTCTAACCGGGACCCAGTCAAACGTGGGGGGGGGGTACGGTTGATGATATAAATCCTGCATTACCCACAATAAGGAGTATACCAGAATTCCCATAGTCAAGGGTCCTTAAGGTAATGCAGGATTTATATCATCAACCGTAGTACCCAGAGATTTCAATATCCCATAATTAAGCAATATGCGTTAAATTCTAGTAGGATCCCTAATATCATTTGAGGAATACTCCTTAATTTGGGGATGTTGGCGTCTCTGGGTACAGCCCCTTTATTACTCCAGGTGGTGAACCATGATGTCCCCGACGGTGGATGGTTCTAGACCATGGCTCCTCTTGGAGTAGCGGGCCAGAAGTAATGCAGTATACTGCTACCTTCAAAGGAATGGCAATTTGAACGCCCCCCCCCCCCTATGAAGACAGTGTAACTTCAAGCACTAAGCCCTGGGTTGTAACAAGCCACGCCTACCCTAACCCAGACACTCCAATATTCCTCAATCAAGGAATATTCCTTAAATCATATTAGGGGTCCTACTGTAATTTAAGGTAGATTCCTTCATTAAGCGATATTGGAGTCTCTGGGAAGACCTCAACCATCCCAAAGCCTACCCATAGGCCCCAAAGTAGTTCCTTTTTGGGATTACCGTATAGAATTCTAAATCTGAACCCCAAAAAGGAACTACTTTGGGGCCTTAGGGTAAATCCTAAACCCTAATTAAAACCTACGCCTGGAGCCCTCGACTTTCTGGTTCTGAAACCCTAATCCTCTAACGGTGCACCCGTAACCAGTCAACCCTAAACACTAAAGCTCTAACCCCTAAACCCTTTCTGAAACCGAATTGTTACTGTCCTCCTCCAATTCGAAAAGGTTTGGAGGGAAGTTGCCCGAATCTCCGTCGAGCTGACAGAGGTGGAAAATCCGGCGGAGATCTTTGGAAGTTTTGTCTTCGGGATAGGGTCCAGGGTTGGAGTCTATAAGGTTTAGGGGTTCACGGTTTTGGCTCCTAAACCCTAAACCCTAAACCGTTGAGGAATATGGGAGTTTCCGAAAATAAGGGACCCTAATATAGTACCCTAAAATAGTAGGATCCTTATTATAAGGACCCCAAAGTAAGATACCCCTACTTTTCCGGAACTCCCATATGATGTCTTGGGGTTTAGGAGCTTTGAGTTTTGTGTTCGGGGTTTGCGTAGGGGTTCAGGGTTTCGGGAGGATTATTTGAGGGCTTAGGGTTTGGGGTGCGGGTTTATGCAGGGCTTCAGGGTTTGAAAAGTCTGGAGCTTTCGTGTTTGGAGTTGTGGGGCTTTGTAGTGTCTTCGTGTTTTGGGATTTCGAGGACGTGATAGGTTCGTTCAACAGGGTTTGTTGCAATAGTGTGGCTTTGCACTGACAACTTCCAAGCGATGCACAAGGATCACGCCCTCGCGGTCCAGAAGAAGTTCATTGGTCTGATGCTGACCCGATTCTTCGATTGCCAGGGCCAACCAGGAAGGATCACCTTGGCAAGGTCCACCGCCTCCCGCCCTTTGTGGACTCCATGGCGTGCGGCTCATCTGCGCATGCAGCATCATCCGGGTACTGCTTCGACACGCTGCGTTTTAGAGGCACTACTTGGAGGATCGTGGGACTTAGTAAGTAATGTTAGAAGTGCCATAATTGGGTTATAAGTAGTCATAAGTATAGTTACCCTACTAGTAACCGTACTAAGTCCCATAATCCTTTAAGTATGAGCCAGGTGCTGGCCGTGGCAACCGTCCCCGCGGTCCAAGCAGTCGTCGGCTTTCTAGCGCTTTGCAGGGCTTTATACGTACACAGCTTTGCGCGATTACTTAAAGGATCATGGGACTTAGTAACCACGGTTACTAGTAGGGTAACTATACTTACAACGACTTATAACCCAATTAAGGTACTTAGAACCTTACTTACTAAGTCCCACGATCCTCCAAGTAGGGTTTAGGGTCCAGGGTTTAGGGTTTAGGGCGGTTGCACAGAGCTCTGCACGATTATTTCGTTGCTTGTTTTAGGTAGGCCACTGGGATATTCCGTTTCTACTGGGCCCCTGGGTTCAGGATAATCTTATGCACGAACAGTTTTTCAGAGCACTTCAATAGTCCGACCTAGATGCGTGGAATTCTGGACGGTTTTGGATAGTATCAGATTTAGCTCTAGTGGTGGCCGGAACCATTGAAAGTCCTGTCGACTGCGTAGGCGCGGGAGGGTTTGTTTGGGACTTCTGGTATCTGGAGGTTCAGCGATTTCGGGTGGTCGTGAGAGGAGGAGTTCCGGATTTGGTCTCAATGAGAGCTTGTCAGTTGGGTGATAGTTGCATGGCCACAGTGAGTGATACCCGCAGTTCCCTCAGACTCCAGGAGCGTAACACTTATACCTGCATTCATCCTAAACCCTAAGCCCAAAGACCTATACTTTGAAACCTGAAAAGTCCCAAACATCAGAAAATCTTTAAAATCCTAAAACCCTAAACCCTAAGCCCAATGCCCTAAACATCCCAAACATCCGAAAAATCTCTAAACTCCTAAAACCCTAAGAACCCTAAGCCCTAAACATCCCAAACATCAGAAAAATGCTGAATATCCTAAAACCCTAAACCCTACTTGGAGGTCCATGGGTAGATATAAGTCGGGTTATAAGTCCCCTAATATGGGTCATAAGTATAGTTACCCTACTTATAACCCCACTTATAACTACCCAGGAACCTCCAAGTCCCTAAACCCCAAAACCCCTAAACCCCTAAACCCCTAAACCCTAAACCCCTAAACCCCTAAACCCCTAAACCCCTAAACCCCTAAACTAAACCCTAAACCCTATACCCTTATAGAATCCCTACAGATCCCTTTAAAGGAACCCTTTAAGGGAACCCTTAGTAAGTCCTAAGACCAGGTACTGCGCACCCACCCAGAGGAGTCTCGGCTCTCGACCGCCTTGGCCGAGGCTGGGGGGCCCCTTCCCGCGTTTAGGGGTTTAGGGGTTTAGGGGTTTAGGATTTAGGGTTTAGGGTTTTAGGGTTTTAGGGGTTTAGGGTTTTAGGGGTTTAGGGTTTTAGGGGTTTAGGGTTTTAGGGGTTTAGGGGTTTAGGGTTTTAGGGGTTTAGGATTTAGGGTTTAGGGTTTAGGGTTTTAGGGGTTTAGGGTTTAGGGGTTTAGGGTTTAGGGGTTTAGGGGTTTAGGGGTTTAGGGTTTTTAGGGGGTTTAGGGTTTAGGGTTTAGGGGTTTAGGGTTTAGGGGTTTAGGGGTTAGGGGTTTAGGGGTTTAGGGTTTTAGGGGTTTAGGGGTTTAGGGGTTTAGGATTTAGGGTTTAGGGTTTAGGGTTTTAGGGGTTTAGGGTTTTAGGGGTTTAGGGGTTTAGGGGTTTAGGGTTTAGGGTGGGTTCCTTGAAAGGGATCTAGGGGTACCTTTAGGGGTTCATTTGAGGGATCTATAGGGTTTTAGGGTTTAGGGTTTAGGGTGGATGATATAGATCCTGCATGGCCGTAAGGACCCGAGACTATGGGAACTATGGTATATTCCTTACTATGGGTAATGCAGGATTTATATCATCAACCATACGGCATCTCCAGGCCACTGGACGTGTGGATAGTAGTAGTAGAAGTAGTAGTAGAAGTATAAGAAGTAGTAGTAGTAGTAGTAGTAGTAGTAGTAGTAGTAGTAGTCGTAGTCGTGGTCGTGGTCGTGGTCGTGGTCGTGGTCGTGGTCGTGGTCGTGGTCGTGGTCGTGGTAGTGGTAGTGGTAGTGGTAGTGGTAGTGGTAGTGGTAGTCGTAGTAGTAGCGGTAGTATAGTAGTTACATACATACATACATACGTGCATACATATACACATACATACAGATAGATGCACATGCAAAGGAGCCAAGTTAATCGAATATAGACACCCTTTATTCCTTAAGTGCAGGGTATGTATAGCTTGGTATGTATCACATCAGGCTCCACAGCTGCTTTCGGACTTTATCGCATCCTTGCACAAGGGGAACACCGTGGGCGAGCATGTGCAAAGCATGTCGCTGATAGGGCGTAGAAGGGTCTGGGGCTCCAGAAGTCTGGGGGTGTAGGCTTTAGGATATGGGTATTACGGGTGGTTGTCAAACTAGCACATGGACCTGTAGGGACCATGTGCAAGGCAAGGCATTTTGTTCATTTCACCCTCTGACATGGCACGTCAGCTTTTCGGCCCGAGCTTCGTAGTGAAGCTTCAGGCTGTATTGGGGTTTCGATGAATATCCCCCCCCTTCTACGAGCTTCACTGGGTATCTGTAGGTTTAAGGCTTAGGGTGTGGCTCTAGCCGCGATGGCTGCGAAGGGCTTCACGCAGGTTTCCTTGACAAAGGCAGCGACTGTCAAGGAGCTGTGCGAGGCGGAAGGTGTGCCTTACACCACAGGCTGTGGATACTACAAGCTTGACCGCAAAGAGACTTAGGTCTGAAGTCATTACTACTCTACTCAGCTGGCCCCATAGTAGTTCCTTTTTGGGATTGCCTTATAGGATTCTATATGTGAGCCACAAAAAGGAACTACTTTGAGGCCTATGGGTACACAGATGCTTAACTAAGCAAAACGTTTTTGGATTTCTTTTGCTCGTATGAGCCCTTGTGCAATAAACGTCCGCAATTCAATTTTGCCGTGAAGTTTCCCTCACAGCCAGGACCCTCTTTGTACCCTCAAATAGGGGTATAAGGTCCCAAATAAAGGGCATTTATACCCTAGGCCCTAAACCCTAAACCTTAAACCCTAAACCCTAGTCTAGGCAGCCAAGGAGAAGGTGTCTGCAACAAAGGGCCTCGTGGCGTGCAAGGCAGGAAAGTTCGTGTCTGGCAGCGCTGCGGCGCCTTGCTTAAACAGCCTGCTTCGTCTGAACCCTACTTGGAGGATCATGGGACTTAGTAAGTAAGGTTATAAGTACCTTAATTGGGGTTATAAGTATAGTTACCCTAATTATAACCCTAGTTACTAAGTCCCATGGTCCTTTAAGTAGAGCTCCATGTACCGATATAGTAGGTACTTGGGCCTTAAAAGGGTCCCTATATGGCTACTTTAAGGCCTAAGTACCTACTATATGGGTACATGGAGCCATTGGGGAATAGGGTTTAGGGTTTAGGGTTAATCCAAGAACGTTTTTCTTAGTTAAACAACTGCTTGCCCATAGGCCCCAAAGTAGTTCCTGTTTGTGGTTCATATTAGAGTCCTTTAAAAGCCCAAAAAGGAACTACTCTGGGGCCTGTGGGTAGTCTGAAGCTTGAGCCTAAACCGACAACCTAGCAACCCTGGCTGGTAACACACCAATACCCCTTAACTAAGGAATATACCTGAAATTATAGCAGGACCCATAATATGATTTAAGGAATAATTCCCTAATTAAGGGGTATTGGAGTCTCTGGGTCATCGGAAAAGGTAAGCCAAAACCACCAAAAGACCAACATATGGGAGTTCCCGAAAATTTTGGGGTCCCTATAACAAGGATCCTGCTGTTTGAGGTAATATATTAGGATCCCCTGTTTTCGGAAACCCCCATATTCCTGAGAAAACTATATAAAAGGATATCCATATTGCACGGATTTCAAAAGTTTGTTAGGTTTTGCCTAGGCTTACATGTGGATACCAAGGGTTGCGGTGCCTTCGAGCATGCGCATGCTTGGGTGGTATTGCATTGAGGTTTGGAGTCTCTGGGGACTGCTGTCCTGGGGATCTGGGTTGCAGGATTCGATCGTTTAGGGCACCCCGGAACCCCACTCAGTCATTAGAGCCCCCCTAGACCCTCCATCTACCCTCTACTAGACCCTAATGCCCTTATTTGGGACCATATACCCCTATTTGAGGGTACAAGGAGTGTCCTGGCCAGTGCTTCATCAATTCGGCTGGGGCTTCTGGCTCAAATCGGCACTCTTGACGTATTTTGATTCGACCGACGTTTCTGACTCGATGTGGCCAGCTATTCGGGTTCCGTGACGACAGAGCAATGAGAAAGGCACGTGCTGTTGCTGAACCTCGTGCTGCTGCAACGTACTGCCCAGTAACCATGCTTACATGACTTTACATGACCAAGACCTTGGACAACCACAGCATGTTCACACGCATTTTGGCTGTGGGGAGGGGAAGAGTAAGCAGAAGAAGGCTAGCTTGAACATCGTTGAAGCCTGCCACCTTCAGGTTACAACATGTTGATGTACTGGCATCTGTTGCAGCATGTGACACATCGTATGTTATGCAGTTTCTGTTGCGACTGATGCATCTGATGCGTAATTGATGCTCATGAGTAGGGGTATTGGCTGCGTTTGCTCTGATTGCTGATGTTCCTGTTGCTGGGGCTTCTGCTGCTACTGTTGCTTTTCCTGCTGTGGTTGATGATGATGATGATGATGGTGGTAATGACGACGCTGATGATGTTGATGTGTTTTGCTCATCCTCCACCTATGCTTGTCACTGTCCTGGACCCTTTCCTGAAGAAAAAGGGCAGCAGCACCCGAGATAAGGAACTGTTAAGGAGGATCTGGATTTGTTCCAGAAACCTCACATCCGTAAACGCCAAAGGAATAGTGTATACGGACACCCGGAAAGGGAAGACTTTTAAGATTCTGGGTGGAAGGCTTCAGAGCTTTTGGTCTTCGGGTCTAGGACTTTGGGGATTCGATACCCGGACCTTTGGTCCTAGAGCCACAGAGTTGAAAGCCTTCAGGTGCGGAAGCTGCTTGGCCTGTCTGTCGGAAACATCACCGTGGGACCAGCGGATCTTTGCTTCAAGCTTTATGGCCTACCCATAGGCTCCATAGTAGTTCCTTTTTGGGGTTCATGTCGAGAATCCCATCAGGTAATCCCAAAAAGGAACCACTATGGAGCCTTAGGGTAGTTTCTTGGCGCGCCCTAAGGTCCTGATCGCTGTAATGCTCGCAAGCCCACTAAGCCCACAACACTAACTCCTAAAACCTAATCCCTGCATGCCTTGCGCCGCGAACATGAGTTGCAGACTCTTCTCATGTTGGTGTTACGGGTCTCCCTGTGCATTACAACCTTATCATGTTGCACTGTCGTCAACCCCCCAACCATCTCCCGGCGGCCTGAACAATGTGTTTCCTGCGCTGTACAGGGGGATCTCGAGTAGAGTGTACGGCAGCAGTGCTCAGCAGTACAGTACTCTACTAAATTCAGTAGTAGTGAGATAATTCAGTAACAGTAGAAAAAAAGTACGGTAGTAGCACACTAGTAGTACAGTACTAGCACAATAGTAGTAGTAGTAGTAGTAGTAGTAGTAGTAGTAGTAGTAGTAGTAGTAGTAGTAGTAGTAGTAGCAGTAGGAGTAGTAGTAGTAGTAGTAGCAGCAGGAGTAGTAGTAGTAGTAGTCGTCGTCGTCGTCGTAGTAGTAGTAGTAGTAACAGTAGCAGTAGTCGTCGTAGTAGTCGTCGTAGCACGCGTCGTAGTAGTCGTCGTAGTAGTAGTAGAGTATGAGTACAGTAGTAGTACGGTAGTAGCATAGCAGTAGAGCAGTAGTACTGTTCAGTAGGAGGGTTTTGAGCAGGGGTACCTAGCTGTCCAGGGCCCCGATCACTCCAACATAACTACCAATGCTACAGCTCTTCATTTTGGAGACTTTCTCCTTCAACCTGCACTCCCCGGCAGACTTGGTTGCCTAAGGCCTGCTAGGATAAGTTTTCTCCGGCCTGTTTGTTACTGTTGTTCTCCTATGTTCAGTCAAGCTTGACTATGAGCAGAAAGGAAAATGCAAAACAACATATCCGGGCGACTTTTTTGCACGTTGCGGAGGACGGTCCAAGTATTAGCCAAATCCTGAAGCAGCCCCTGGAAATTTGCATTAAAGAGGGAAGAGGGTCACCTAATTACAGACAGGTCAACCTTAAAGCACTGACCCCCGCAACCTGACACTGTGAACCTTGCCCTTAGACCGTGGCCCATAAAAAGTCGGAGCCTCCAGTAGCATCTTTAGATCCGCCGCTACTGCCCTGATTCCCTCGAAAAATCTCCGATACCGTGACCCGGGATTCGGAATCAAAGGACTTGCTGTGTATATACACTGAAATTACATTATCCGGAATGGTAAAAACAATGATTATGGTCCCTCTGCCAACATGGTCGGAACACCCAATCCCACCCCTGCTCATCGGTGCTACTAGGGACTTCTGGTGATATGTGAGGTGACCTCTGGGTTTCGGACGGTTCAGCGTTTAGGGTTCAGGGCTTGCTGAATACGTTTCTGGCTTCAGAGTTTGTGCCTGAGACCATTGTATACGGGAGCTCCTGTTACTTTCGGAAATGTTCACAGCCTGTCAGCTTACAGGCACCTACTCTCAGAATCTCAGAACATTTCACCCCCCTCCCCCACCCCCAAAAAATACTAAACCCACCATGACATGACCGCATAAAGCCATATGGTGCTTTATAGAACCCTTAAGAACTTATTCTAAGCACTCAAGCTTCAGCATATATATATATATATATATATATATATATACGCTTGTACTTATATATAATATAGGTATATGTCACTCTGCGAGGTGGTTCCTAAACCTATCAAAGCCTCAGTGCCCCTTCATGCCTGAATGTCCTGCAACTTCATGCACCTTGTTAATAACTATTGTACGTGATTAGAGGATGTCGAGAAGAGGATTCAGTTTACGACTGGAGTCAGAAACCTCATATCGCCAAGCTTTTGCTAAGCCCAGCGAGTGAGGATATCAAGCCCGGCTACATCTTGTACGTGCAATCTACGAGCACCCAGTCTGGCAGTTTGCGGGAAACCCGAGTTCCCCTAAGGGTCCATGTACCCAAATAGTATATACTTTGGCCTTAAAGTAGTCCCTATATAGGTACATTGGGGCCAACGTATATAGTATTTGGGTACATGGACCCTTAGGGTTCGTTTTGAGGATTCAGGCTTTAGGACCAGGGTTGTTGGTTGCAGGCAGGCTTATGTTTCGTTGGCTTCAGAGTTCACCTGGACCCGAAAAGCATGCCGAATATTCCGCGGTGAGAGGTGTTGGGCCGTTATTTTACAAACTTTTTGGGGTTTAGCTACGGTATATGAAACACTCGTCCCCAAACCGCGAAGCTCGCGAAGCCCCTAAACCCAACCCCTTGGGCTCTAAGTTGGGGCCGAAGCAACGCGAGTCATTAACACACACACACACAAACACACAGACACACACACAAACACACACAAACACACACACAAACACGCTGACATTCCGCTTCCCTA